>CM040123.1:37284496-37700273 GCA_022559845.1 Amorphophallus konjac
ATGGATGGGTCGTCCGGCTATAACCAAATCTGGATAGCCGACCACGACCGGGTCCATACAGCTTTCCGGTCACCCAAAGGGATATTTCACTACAAGAGGATGCACTTCGGCCTCAAGAATGCCGGTGCCACATATCAGCGGGCGATGACCAAGATCTTCGACGAGCTGCTGTACAGCAAGGTCGAGTGCTACATTGATGATCTGGTCGTCAAGACGAAGAAAAGAGACGAGCACCTGAGTGACCTCAGGGTCGTCTTCCAAAGGCTCTGGCAGTACGGGCTGAAGATGAATCCCATGAAGTGCGCCTTTGGCGTGTCCAGTGGGAAATTCCTCGGCTTTATTGTCCGGCATAGAGGGATCGAGATCGACCCCCTGAAGATAAAGGCCATCCAGGAGCTGCCTCCTCCGAAGAGTCTGGGAGAGCTGAGGTCCCTGCAGGGGCGTTTAGCTTACATCCGCAGGTTCATCTCCAACCTGTCAGGGCGCTGCCAACCCTTCCACAGACTAATGATGAAGAATGCACCCTTCAGCTGGGGCCACGAATGCCAGCACGCGTTCGACCAGCTAAAGGAGTACCTGAAGACCCCGCCTGTCCTGGGGGCACCTGTCAAAGGCAGACCGCTGATTCTGTACATAGCGGCCACCGAATATTCACTGGGGGCAATGCTCGCCCAGAACAATGATGAGGGAAAAGAGCAGGCTCTCTACTATCTCAGTCGAAGATTGGTGGGTGCAGAGGCTAAGTACACCCCGATTGAGAAGATCTGCCTTGCCTTGGTCTTCGCAGTCAAGAAGATGAGGCACTACATGCTGTCCCATGAAGTCAGCTTAATATCCAGGGCCGACCCCATCAAGCACATTCTCCTCCAGCCAGTCCCAAAGGGGCGCCTTGGCAAGTGGGCCGTGCTACTCATGGAATTTGACATCACTTACGTGCCCCAGAAGGCCGTTAAGGGGCAAGCCGTCGCGGATTTCTTCGCAGCACACCCTGTGCCCGAAGACTCCCCGTTGGCCACAGAGCTGCCCGAGGATGAAACACTAGAGGTGGACTAAATACAACAAGCCATCTGGCAGCTTTACTTTGACGGAGCCTCGAGGACAGAAGCGACCCCGTCTGGGCACGCCAAGGTACGAGCCGGAGCAGGCATCGTCCTCAAGTCGCCAGACGGAGAGGTGATGCACACTTCCTGCTGCATTAGCAAACCCTGCACCAATAATGAAGCAGAGTATGAAGCTCTGATCATCGGCCTCCAGGTCGCCCTCCAGTTGGAGATCAAAATGCTCCAAGTGTTCGGCGACTCGCTGCTAGTCGTCAAACAGGTCCAGGGACAGTTTGACGTCCGGAAACCTGAGCTACTCCCCTACCACACTAAGGCCAAGGGGCTCATGGAGCGGTTCTACCTCCTCGAAATAGGCCATGTCGCCAGAGGGGAGAACGCGCAAGCCGACGCCCTAGCAAAACTGGCAAGCTCACTGGCAGTACCTCCAAACGGATCTCTCAACATCCAGGTAGTGAACCAGCGCCAGATGCCCAGTATGATAGAAGAAGAGCCAGAAGAAGAGGACCTACAGGTCGCTACAGCAGAAGCCGTCAGCCTGCCTGACTGGAGAGACCCCCTAATGCAGTGGTTCAGACACCAGCAACTACCCGACCGAAGAGAAGAAAAGATCAAGCTAGTCAGAACCAAGGACTCCTATGAGCTCCGAAGCGGAATATTATTCCGGATTGTGGCCGATGCCAAACGGAAGCTACTCCTCCGATGCTTGTCCACTGAAGAAGCTTGGAGGGTCATGAAGGAGGTCCATGCCGGGGCAGCTGGTGCACACCAGGCGGGGCCGAAAATGAAAATTGAAATCAAGAAACTTGGCTATTATTGGCCTACAATGTTCAATGACTGCTGCAAGTATGCTAAGTCGTGTCAGAAATGTCAGGAGCATGCCACCGTACCCAGAAGACCTCCTACACTATTACACCCAACAGCGTCCAGTTGGCCGTTCGCCCAATGGGGAACGGACGTCGTGGGTCCCCTACCTGCCTCCTCCACAGGCTGCAAGTACATCCTGGCGGCAACCGACTACTTCTCCCGCTGGGCAGAGGCTGTCGCTTTACGCGAGGTCACCGGGGAGATCGTGGCCAGGTTTGTCCTCCGCAGTATCGTATTCCGGTTCGGCGTGCCCGACCGAATTGTGTCAGACAATGGCAGCCACTTCCGCAATCAGAAGGTCTACCGACTAGCAGAAAAATATAAAATTGATTGGAGGACGTCAACTCCTTACAACCCACAGGCCAACGGGCTGGCCGAAGCTTTTAACAAAACACTCTGCACCCTCCTGGCCAAGACTGTCAACTCTAACAAGAAAGACTGGGAAGAAAAGATGTACGAGGCACTATGGGCATACCGAACCGTATACAAGACTCCAACGGGCTGCTCGCCCTTCTCTCTCGTATACGGCTCGGAGGCGGTCGTCCCCGTTGAGCTGGAGATACCCTCCCTCAGAGTCGCCATTCGGCATGGGCTCGTCCCTGAAGGGCACACCAAAGTCGAGCGAAGGCTCGATGAACTCTCCAGTCTGGAAGGAAAGCGGCTTCAAGCCCAACAGAATATCCAGGTCTACCAGGCCCGGATTGCACGCGCCTTTGACAAGCTCGTCAAGGAACGCGAATTCAAGAAGGGCGACCTTGTCATGGTCAAGAGAAGAGATCTCATGGCGGCCAACCCCAAGGGTAAGCTGAACGAGAACTGGCTCGGACCCTACGTAGTCCAAAAAGTCTACGAAGGCGGAGCCTATGTAATTGTCAACCACCGCGGGGAGGTTCGATTCCCGCCTCTTAATGGAAAGCACTTGCGACTGTACCACGCTCCGGCTCCCCCCATTCAATCAATAATATTATTCCCTGCCCCATTTTGGGGCGAGTTTGCATCATCACTGTCTAAATAACTCGACTGCTGCCCGTGTTATCAAAAAAGAAAAAAAGAAGAGAGAGAAGGAGCAGAAAAGTAAAAAAAAGGGGGAAAATAAAAAAGGGGGAAGAGGAAGAAAAGAAAAGAAAGAGAAACAAGAGGAAAAGAGGAGAAATAAAAAGGAAGAAAGAAAGAAAGAAGAAAAAAAAGAAGAAGAAAAGAAAAGAAAGAGAGACAAGAGAAAAAGGAGGGGGAATAGAAAAAAAAAAAGGAAAAAAAAAAGAGAGAGAGAAGAAGAAGAAGAAAAAAGGGGGGGGGGGGGACGTGCCCCATTTCCAGTCACCGCCCCGCATCAGCGGAGGTACTAACAGTTGACTTAACAAACTCTTCTCTCCGTCCCCTCGGGGCGGTGAGTACCCCTTTGGCTTGGACCTCCCGTCCGGGTCATTGACTTAACAAACTCTTCTCTCCGTCCTCCCCGGGCGGTGAGTACCCCTTTGGCTCGGACCTCCCGTCCGGGTCATTGACTTAACAAACTCTTCTCTCCGTCCTCCCCGGGCGGTGAGTACCCCTTTGGCTTGGACATCCCGTCCGAGCCATTGACTAAACGAACTCTTCTCTCTGTCCTCCCTGGGCGATGAGTATCCCTTTGATTTGGACCCCCAGTCCGGGTCATTAACTGGACAGATTCTTCCCTCCGTCCCCTTTCATGACGAGAAGCTCGGTCTTCGACCAAAGCTCCTGCCTGAGGCCGATACGTGGCTCCAATATTGGGTGAGGCCAGCGGGTTACCCGTTCGGCACGATGGAGTGGTCCCCTCGTCCTCCCCCTGGGAAGGCGAGCACTCTCCCGTGCCCTAACACGGGTTCCTACCTGGCTCCCCCAGGACAAAGTACTGCAAAGACTCACGCCTTCCCGGTGTGTCCTAGCAAAAGAAAGAGAAGGAGAAGAGAGAAAAGACGGTATGCACAGAGGAGGAGAAAGGAAAAAGGGGCCTCCGGGGAGAACGCCCAGTGAAAGGGCATGTGAAACCATAAATATTCTGCTATATTCAAAAGAGGATCAGACTACATATGCTACGGGGCATACCCCTGTGTTACAAAAAATATAGGAAAGAAATGCCTAGTCAATGCCCCTGAAGATGTCCTCGAGGGGGAGGATCCCGACGCAAGGGAAGTTTGCCCTGTCACGCAGTCGGCCCCTTAATCCCTCGAGACGGGCCAGTTCCACTTCCACGGACGCCATTTCGACTTCGGCGACGCCGAGAGCTTCCCTCTCCTCCGCAACTGCCCTTCCCGCCTCGGCGAGGTCGAACTTGGCCGCTGCAAGGTAGCCTTCCAACTCCTCGATCCGGCTCTCGAGGGAGCGAACGCTGCCTTCGCCCTCCTCTAAGGCTTTCTCGTGGCATTCCTTGTTACGGCGTCGGGCCTCCAAGGCCTGTAGATACTCGTCCGCCTGGGCATCTAGAGCGGCGCGCTCGTCAGGAGCTTGGGTCTCCAGGAATTCACGGCGTCTGACGTACTTCAATAATAGCAAGACCCGCCGTGACCATTCCCCCAGCGGACAGCCAAGCACTTGCAACGCCCCAGTTAACTGCGTCACTATGGTATGCACCTCCCGATACGACAGAGAAGCATCGGCGAGGAGCATCGTCCGTAAAGTGATCAGCATCTGACGGACTGGCGCCTCTGATGACGTGTGACTGACTGAGGGCACGACCGGGGGGATGAATTCCACGGCGCTGTCCACCTCCGCCCACAGATCGGCATCCACGGCGGCTGAAGAGGATGGGAGAGCAAGGGTTAAGTCGCCCGGCCGGCGTGGCTCGACTAAAGACCCCTGGCCGACTACCGATGAGGAGGTGGTTGAGATCATTGCCGAAGCATCCAACGCCGCTATCATCAACTGTTCTCCTGCCTCCTCCGCCTGGTGCGCTGCCGGCACTGCTTCAAGGAGCAGGGGTGCAGCTGCCTCTGCTCCGGTCAAAGGAGGGGCCTCAAGCAAGGCTGGGCCCGCTGCCATCAGTGGCCGACTCCGCTTCTGCGGCTCCGATCCCTCCAGATGTGCGCGGAGCTCCGCGAATATTTGCTTCAGTAAGGGGTCCTCCATCTGGGCCGGAAGCTTTGGAAAAGGCGGAAGCGGAACCATTAGCCGGGGTAGACGTCCCGCCTCCACGAGCGCCGTAAGGCCCTCCGCTCCCAAGCCCGCGACCGGAGCCAGTCCCGTCACCGCTAGCGGACCAATATTTGGCCGCCGCTTGGCAACGGCCTTCCGGGCACGGCCAGACGACCTCCCTGGCGTCGGCACCACCTGACCACAAAAAGCATGATTACTCACTTGCCAGTGGGAGTAAACCTTACGAGGCCCAAAAGGCGAGAAGGGTTATGAGACCCGTGTCCTTACCTCGGCCACCGGGGCGGTACCGCTCTCGGGCGCGATCTCCCCCTCCTCCAGAGGCTCGCCCGCCAAAGGCTCCTCCGACGCCTCCTCCCGAAGAGCTTCAAATAGAAGGGCTAGCTTGCCCATGCCGACATTGACCCCCGATGGGCGGTCAACCGACGCAGCCGGAGCAGCCTCTTTCGCAGCCTCCGGCTCGGCTGATTCCTGAAAAGGTCGGGCACAAGGAGGACGATATCAGTAGGCGACCACAGAAGCAGCCCCACGCAAATGGAATCACGCTTACAGCGGCCTCCTCCGTCAAGCTTAGCGAGCTAGCAAATGAAGAGGCCTTAGGGGCCAGCTCGGGCAGCCCCGATGCCCCAGACGTTACATCCCCAGAAGCCGCTTCGTCGGAAGAGTAGTTGTAATCTACCTCTTCCCCAGACGGAGACTCGACCGCCGCCGGCTCGGCCTGGGCCGGCAGAGGGGCTTCCACTTCAGAGTCTCTGTCCAGCACGTCCTCCCTCGGGCCAGGCGAGGCTCGCACTCCGATCTTCTTCCTCCTCACATATGTCAGCGTCGCCGGGAGGTCGGGATCAGGCCCCAATGACTCGGTGGCCACCGCGGCAACGCCTGTCATGCAAAAGAAGATAAGCCATATTGAACCTACTAGCCCCCAGGACAAAAAAAAGGGGAGCTAGCCGAATGGACGAAAATATTTACCCCCTTCGGCCCATATGGTCCGAGATGACTCGCCGGCTTCTTCGACGGACAGAGCCTTCGTGGGAGCCGCAGCCCCGCTCTCGCCCGGGAGCAACACGGGCGCTGGTTCCTCCGTGCCGCCCATAAGATAGAAGCGCATCGTCGCCGTGCGCGAATCCGAGGCCAACTCGGGAGGCCAGTCGACCGCAGACGACGTAGGCGGCCGATGAACCTCACCAACTTCGTGGCTCGGTTCGGTCCGTGTGGCTTCGAATTCCGCGAAGGACAAGACAGGGGCCACCGGCGAGACTGCCGTCGGAGCCGAGGATGCCTCGGTCCGCCTCCGTTTTGCCGCCTGTTGCCCGGCCACCTTGGCAGCAGCCAACGCCTTCTTAACGGGCCACTGTGTTCGGGGCCTTCCCGTTGCCTGCGGCAAGGGAGCCGGAGCCGCCGCCGAGGTCGCCTTTGCTGGGACCGCGACTTCACCCATGTCAGGCGTGGGCACGGGCTCTCCCACAGGAGCTGAGACAAAAGAAGTATCCAGGTGTCAGGGCTCCACTCCAAAATAAAAGGGGGGGGGGAGATTCAAGAGACACACTAATGATCGGGGACACTGACCGGCAGGTTGGCCTGGCTCGGGACGGGCAGCTTCAAATTCCTCGAAAGATGGGGCTCGTGGTGCCGGAGGAACAGCCGTCGGAGCCTTAGCCGATTCCGTCTTCCTCCGCTTTGTGTCCCGCTGCTTAGCCGCCTTGGCGGCGTCCACCGCCTTCTTCACAGGCGATTTAGCCCGGGGCCTCTTCGCAGCCTTGGGCAAAGGAGCCGTGGTCGGGGCCAGCGGCGCGGCTTCAAAATACGCAGGCTTCTTCACCAGCCGGAGGAGGTTCCGGTACGTGGCCATCTGCGTGCTGTCGGGATGGTCTGCAAAGAAAAGAGGGGAAAGAGCGAACATGCATTTACGATTAGTACCCAACTCACCGCGAAGGCCGCAGTGCTAAGAGACAAAACCGAAGAGCAAGAAGAGACTGAATACCATGAGGGCCAGTGTACAGCCGCAGCGTGATCGGCCAGTAGCTCAGGGACGTCTCCTTGTCCCGACGCGCCGCCTCCCGAACTAGCCAGCAAACGTCTTCAATCGTTTGGCACCGGTCCGTAAGGTTGGCCAGATCCGCGTGCTTCTTTGAGGAGAGGTGACAGAAAAGGTTAAAGTGGTCCATGCCCCACCCGTCAGCATAATAATAAGGGATGTGCAGGCGCTTGCCCAGGAGGGAGGCCGTCAGATCTTCGATCTTCATCCCATTCACCCGGAGAAGGACGTATAGCCACGTGGTATCCTTATAGTTCTCGGGCTGCCTCTCCTCCCGCCTCATAAACGTGCGGTACGGGCAGGCCGAATCCCTCTCTGGACGCCAGCTCCTGGCAGGAGTCCCCTCTTCCTCCATGGGGAATGGATAATTGATGAGGTCCAGGCGGTCGCTCCCCACTTGGCACAGGTCCCTCAGCGTCTTCTGATAATGATCCTTGGCCACCGGGGGTAACTCCACCTTCGGCGTCGGCCTCTTATCCCGGGCTTCCCGGCGAGCCGCCATATATGCTGCCACCTCCTTTTCCTGTTTATTCCTGAGCCGAAGAAGATGGTCTGGCTCAATGTCAAGAACCGGCACCGGCTGCCGACTAAGGAACCTCCTCTTGGCCCCATCCCAGCAATCGGTCTTGTGTAGCCGATAGAAGGCCGTCCGGCTATTCCACCACTTGATATAATCTTGGGTCACTCGGGGAACACGACCCGGGGCCGGTACTCTGAAGGAGGCAGAATCCGCCCGGTGGAAGAAGTCCCACCAGCTCCTGGCGTGTTCAGCAACTAAGCTCCCCCGGACACTCCGCAAGGGCAGGCCGAACTGTGCATGATAAGTAAGGATATGCTGGTCATACCCAAAATTGCGACCGAACCGGAAGGGGTAATACGGCTCCAGCAACACGTTCTCCCCTTTCCTGAACACCAGCACGCTCGGACGAATCGACAGCGCCCAGTCCCTCAGCTCCGGCTCCAGCAGCGGGCGGATCACATTCTCCTGGCTAATAGGGTGGACGTACTTCTCCACCTGGTCGTCTTTGCACTCCCTCTTGTTGTTCACCAGAGGGCTCGAATGTGCCGCCAATGTCCAGAAATGAATAGTCCCGGCCGCATCCCGGGGAACCGTTGTCAGCCGGCCCCGAATATCATACATCCGCATGGAGGTGGAGCCCGGCTCAGCACTGGCAAATTCCAACATCCTTGGCACCAGCCCCCAGTCCTGGAGAACTCGCGGGGCAAACTCCGGGAACAGCGAACAGACCCACGCGTTGAAGAAGTGCAGTGGGCACACATACCGGGCCTGCCGCGGGAACTGGTGCGTGCTGATGTCCCCCAGGGCCTTGTAAATCAAGCAAAGGGTCGCCGGGCACAGCGACAACCTGATACCCCATGCCATTTGACATGCCGGGTAGATGGCATCCGGCCGAATCACTGTCTCGTCGCCGTACGGCATGGCGAATGAGCACAGCCAGTACGTGAGATAGGCGGCGCAGTGGGTCTGGGGATCCAAGCCCATCGGGTTAGGCCCGCCTCGACGCCCTCTAGACGGGATCTTCACATTGAGCTTGGGCTTCGCACGCTTCTTGGGGGCGACAGCGGTACCGACACAGGGGAATTCCTCGTACCGCTTCGGCCCGTCATAGAAATACTCCAGCTACAAGGGCATGCGTACCATCTTCCTGTCCCCACGAGCGGGCTGCTTTCCCTTATGCGAGCATTGGTACAGCTCCCGGTACGCCTTCATGAGGTACCGATATGAATACCCCAGAGAATAATAGCCATCCCTGTTGGTCTCATCCTTAATCAAGTCGGGGAGGCATACTTCTTCATAAGGCTCCCCGTCAATGGGCAAGCCACTTAGCTGACTGAGACTCCACAAATCAAGTGAAGTCTCGCCCTCTGCCGTGTAAAAGCAGCAGAGACCCTTGGAGATGGGGTAGCCATACCGGGAAGCGTACACGCTATGATAAATGCCGACCCGAACCAGCAGCGGAGCATAGTTGAACAGCACGTGCTCCGTAAACTCCACCGCCCTCTCCCGGAAGCTGTGTGCATCCTGAAGCTTCAGCTCCCCAAACCAGCCCAGTGACAGCTCATACTTGAATCTGACGGCCAAGCAGTCCAAGATGAACGGCTCTTCTCTATAGCCCCACTTCAAAGGAGCCAAGAATAGGCCGAATCGAGGCGTCTCGTTGTGCACCTTCCCGGCAGACAGGTCCCATCGTGCCGGAGTAAACTGAGGCGCCCGCACCAGCTTATCTTCAGTCGGCAGCACCCCCTCAATCCCCAGAACTGGCTTCCACTCCCGGACTTCTCCCACCAGATACATCGGAATACTCCGGGGGACGCTATACAATAAGCTGTCCCGGGCTTGCAGAATGGCCTGCTCAGCCTTCCTCACGACTCGGAAGTCTCGCCCTTCCCGCGAGCGAAAGTGCTTCAAAAAGCGAATGAGGTGCCTATCCTTCGGGAAATCTTTCCTGAACTCCCCGGTGGCCCGGTCAAATGTGAAGCCGTTGTCAACTCTGGCAAGCCTCTGGAAATCCATGGTTTCCCCGTCAGACTCAGATGACTCCGCCAAGGCGGCTATTTCTGCATGCTCGCGGTCCAGGTCTTCCACATTGAGCCACGTGACCGCCGGCACGGGACCCCGCGGGATGAGGTCGGCACCGACAGCAGCAGTAGGAGCAGAAGAACCACTTGGGGCAGCCATTTATCTGCAAAAATACACAAATAGAAGATTAGAATAAGCCACATGCAAAAGGAAATAAAAGACTGTAAAGGGGCTTTACTACAAGTCAAATGAACAAGATATTGCCAATTTCTGACGAAATTTCGGCAGATTTTCCCCTAGGCCAGAGGCGTAAGGGAAAAACACGGGTGCGCGTCCACAAGGAGTGACGGCCCCAACAAAGTCATGGTGGGCCCCGAGAGGCAACACCAGAAGTCCGCCGGTCAAAGGAGTCCTCTTCCTTAGCTAAAAATCCCTCTTGGCCCCTTGGCCGGTACACGCCCCAGCAGCCTTCCCCGGTACGCCCTGTGGGCAGGCTTCCCCGGCACGCTCCTCGGCCGCTTCACTGGCACAGCTCGAAGCCCCCACCCGGCACAGCCTCTTCACCGGCACAGCCCGAGGCTCCCTGCCCGGCACACCACAGAGCCACCTTCCCCGGCACGCGCCCAGACGAGCCACTCCCCGGCACGCCCAGATGGGCTCTTCCCCGGCACACTCGACGCCCCCTTCAATGGCACGCTCGTGCCCTCCATTCCCCGGCACGCTCGGTGGAGCCGCTCCCCGGCACGCCCGGTTAAACCCTCACCGACACACCCACAGGGGGCCTCTCCCCCGGTACGCCGTGGGCTAACCTCTTCCCCGGCACGGCTTCCTGGCGTCTTCACCGGCACACCCGTGCCTTGCTTCCCCGACACAGCTGCACCCCCCTTGTCCGGCACTCACCGTATGCCCTTGCCCGGCACGCCTTCGCTCGCCCTTGCCCGGCACTCACCGTATGCCCTCTGCCCGGCACGCTCGGTGCCCGCTTCGCCGGTACGCCCTCGAAGGCTTTCCCCGGCACACCCAGGATGACCCCGGCATACCCGTTTCCCCGGCGGCCGTCCACGACGCCGGAGGCGGAGAATGAGTAAGAGGAAGAGAGGAAAAAGGGGGGAGACCGGGGAAGGAGAGGGAGGGAGAAACGAAGGAAAGAGGGAGAGGGGCTCGGACCCCGCCGCCCTCCACCGTAAGGACGGAGAAAAGAGAGCGGGGGGAAAGAATAGGAAGAAGGAGGAAGGAGGAAGAAGAGGGGGGGGGGGGAAGGCTCCCAGGCGGCCTCCTCACCCTGGCAAGTAGAAGACGCCGACGGTCGACGGTGGTGCTCGGCGACGGGGAAGACAAAGAGAGGGGGGGGTCCCGCCCACCGAAGAGAGAGAGAGAGGGAAGAGGGGCGGTTCGAAACGGGTGACCGTTCGAAACGCCCCCGCCCCCCCTTTTATACAAAAAAAGAAGAAAGAAAAAGGGGGGGAAATAAAAGGAAGAGCGAATAAAAAAGGGAGAGAGAAGAAAAAAATGGAGAAGAAGGAAAAGAAAAGAAAAGGGGACAAAAAAAAGGAGGAAGAAAAAGAGGGAGAAAATAAAAGAAAAAAAAGGGGAAGAAAGGGAGGGAAAAGAGAAGGAGATAGAAAAAGAGGGATAAAAAAATAGAGGAGAGAAAGGGGGGGAATAAAAGGAGAAAATAAAGAAGAAAATAAAGGAGGGGAAGCAAAAAATATGTAACATATTAAATAAATAAATATATATATATATATTGAAGAGGCGGAATCTCGCGCTGTGTCCTGAGCGGGTTGTAGATCACCAGAAGATGTTTCTGCAAGAGAAGGGAAACGTATCAGAGGGCCCAGGGGATCTCCCTGGGGCAAAACCCTCCGATGGCTAAGTCAGTAGAGCGATGGTGGAAGCGATAATGGGGGGAGGAGAGAGCTGATGCGCGAGAATCCTCTCCACCAAGGGTGAAGCGAATCGTGCTCAGGAGCTTAGGGTATGTGAATGGCTAGTTCATCTTACCATCTTCCGGAGGGTATCCCTGGCTTAAATAGTGCGTCGCCTTTTAAGAGTCCGGTGAGCTGAGGGCTTCCCGGCGGGAGTTACGTCTTCAGCGGGGGCTTTCATGGCCGGATCGTGGGGGCGTTATCCCCTTGGAGTTCGACAGCTCCCATGACTCTCCCGCTGGCGGAGGACTCTGAACGGCCGCACCTGCAGATAATCAAGCGGTCTCACCGAGCTACGGGGATGCTGGCTCGTGTCCGAGCGATAGGCATGGCCCGGCGAAGGTGGGGTCGGATAGGTCGGCTGGAGCCTCTTTCTCTCGGTCGGAGAGTGGGCTTTAGACCGGACCTTCCATGCGACCTGACCGTTGTCTCGGGCCCTCCGAGCCTAGAAGGCCGCCGGGGAGAGTTGGTTCCTCGAGTCTTTATTTATTGGGCTTTTCTCCCGAAGTGGGCCCTGTGGGCTATCACTTGGGTGGGCCCGCCCGGTTGGACCTTGTAGGTCTTGTTGGGCTGCCTTTATGGTGGGCTGCGAAAATCCCCCTCTCCACTTGTCCCCCTCCTACTCCCGAGCCAAGGAGGCTCGGATGAGTAGTTTTTCGAGGCTTTGGACCGACGTGGCTCAGGTGGGTGGAATTCCGTTGGCGTTATGTAGCCGCTTATAGCGGTCGCCGAGGCCCGTAATGATGATCCTGACGGATTTGAAACGAAGGGGCCCCCCTTTTTCTCGGAGCACGGAACGGCGCGCCGCCACCCTCAGGGGTTTATAGGGGACGCTGTTCATCGTTCTAGGCTTCCAGGGTTTTAAGCTTTCCTTGCTTCTTGATGCGCCGTGAGAGCACAGCGGAGACGCGGAGCCTTGCGGCGGCGTTTGAAGAGTTGGCGAGGATAACCGCGGAGGCGGTCCGGCAGCTTCCTTCTCCCCCGGAGTCTTCAAGCTCGTACGAGGGATCTTCTCCCGATCCGATGGCGGATCAGAGTCCGGAGCTTGTGCCCGTGAGGCGCGATCCCGTCCCCAACTGTAGCGAGTTGGGAGAAGCGGAGGTGCGGAGGCTGGAGCACCGTTTCCGTCTGCCTTTCCGCTATAGCTTTGCTGCCGCCACTCCATATGAGACAAGTCTGGACGACCGCGATGGGCACATTTGCACCTTCCTTTTGGCTTGGAAGAGTGGATTCCGGCTTCCTTTCGATCCTTACGTACTGCAGCTTCTCACTTTTTTCCGGTTGGCGCCTATCCAGTTGGTGGCCAACTCCTATCTTCTTCTTTCTGCCTTTGGGATCTTGTGCCATCAACGCGGCATCTTCCCGTCTCTGGACCTTTTCCACTTCTTCTTCGAGCTGAAGGCACATCCATCGGCTGGGAAAGGTTTTTACTTCATCCAGGCGCGAAGGAACAGGAGCTGCATCTCGCTCGCGGCGAAGGATTCTTCGCACAAGGGGTGGAAGACTCAATTCTTCTGGGTGAAGGCGGTGGCGACGGACGAGATCTGGAGATGCCGGACCTCGCCCAATTTTCACCCGAATCTGCCCCCTCGCCAGGAGGAGTTCCCTCCCCACGTGGAGCAGCAGGCTGCCCGTCTGCTGGAGAATCGCCAATCGACCGAGGAGCTGGTGACGCCGGAGAACATCGAACGGTGTCTTCTCTCGCGGTTGACGTCGTCAGGTACGGCTCTTGAGGCTTTTCTTCTGGGGTGGTAACTCTTTTTCCTCCTCCTGACCGGGGCTTCTTCTTGTTGCAGATGTGAGGCGGGAGCCTCTGGAGGAGGCGGCCGAGGTCATCGATATGGGAGAAGACTCGGCAGCCGACGAACCTGATGTCTCGGCGGGTCGCGCTCATGCCCGAGATAAGGGCAAGGGGGCGGCTCCCGAGGGGACTTCTCGATCGACCGGCCTGAAGCGCAAGGATCCCCTGGTGGGGAAATTGCGGGAGGCCGCGAAGGCCAGGAAGAGGGCCAGGAAAGCCGGTCTTCCTACCGCCGTCGGGGGCGACTCTGGCTCGGCGGCGCTCCCCTCTCGGGGGCAGGATGGGGCCGACCCTTCTGGGCTGGCTCTCCCATCTGTCGAGCGAGAGGGGGCCGAGGAGACCAGGGGCCCCGCAGAGGGAGGTGATGGGTCGACTCTCCCCTCTGTAGGGACAGAAGGGGCCGATGCCGGCGTGGCCGGCGCTGGGACCGAGGGTTCGGTCGATGCAGATGGGGGTGTGCCCGCGGGGGCGTCGCAACCCCAAGTGCCGGGAGTTTCTGGTGCCGTTGATCCCGCGGCGCCGGTCGAGGGTGGGGGTTCGCCCGGGGAGGCGTTGCAACCCCAACCGACCGTGGTGCGCGGGGCGGTTAGTTTCGCCGCCACAACAGGGCCTTCTGGCGGGGTGCCCAGGGTGGAGCGGTCCCCTTTGCCGGAAGCTCTGGTCAGGCTTGGTGTCTCGGGTGATCTGTACCGGATCTGCCGGTCGATCACCGATAGGACGAGGGGAGGAGAAAAGCGCAGCACTCCTGCCGGGGTCCTTGACATCCTGATGGAGGGCGGCCTGGTTATAGCTCGGACAGCGGCCGTGATGGCAGAGGCGCACGCCCGGACGGAGGCGGAGCGGTCGAAGCTCGCCTGGACCCTTGGTGGATGCGAGGGGAAACTGGCCCGACTCGAGGGGGAGCACGAGGGGCTCCGGCGGGAGTTCCTTGTATTCAGGGAGTTGACGCGGTCGAGCCGACGGGAAGCCGAGGTACTGGCCGAGCAGCTGACAAGGGCTCACGAATCGCTCGAGAGGAAGAGCAAACGTCTAGAAGACGAGCGTCAACGTCACATCGAGCTGGATGGCCTCTGGGAGCTTGAGCGCGGCGAGCTGCAGGATCGGGCGGAGGACGCGGAGCGCCTTCGCGCCGAGGCCGAGGCGGACCGAGCCCGGGCGGAGGGTCGGATGACCGAGGCCGAGCGGAGGATGACCGAGCTGGAGGAGCGTCTGGCGAGGGCGGAAGAGCGTGCGGCCGAGGCGGAGCGGGCTCGGGACGGGCAGGTCGAGGCGGAGGCGATCGAGCGCTATAAAGGCTCGGAAGCTTACTCGGCCGACCTGATCGCAGCCGCCCTACCCTACTACGAGGTAGCGCTCCGCCGGGGTGCTCGAAAGGGGTTCAGGCAGGGCTATCGCCGGGCGATGAACTATGCTAATGAGCACCTGACCGGAGGTGATTTTCCTTATGGGCAGCGTTATGACTCGGACGAGTCAGATTCCAGCTCCTCATCTTCGGCCGGGGAAGCACCGGAGGAGTCGCCCCCTACGGGGTCACCAGCTCCGGAAGCCTCGGGAGGGCTCGCGACCGGGACAGTTCTCGCACAGGCGAGGTCAGTGTCCGGACCGGCCGTCGCCGAGGGTACCGGGGGTGACGCGTCCCCTACTGCGGTTCCCGAGCTTCAAAGTGGGCCCGAGGCCTGATGTATTTTATGGCCCGACGGCTTCGGTGCCATATACCAGTTGAAAAGGGGTCTCACCGGTTGCCGTTCTGGGGGTCGTTCGGTGCGACCATAGTACGCTAGGCAGTTCCTCGAGCCAACTACCCTTAGCCTTGCCGAGTCTGGTTTTTATGCCCTTCAAGATGGTCTTGTTGGCATTTTCAACCAGCCCGTTGGCCTGAGGGTGGGCGACCGAAGTGAAGTGGTTGCGGATATTTAGGTCGGCACATCTATCTCGGAAGTATCGAGAGTCGAATTGCCGCCCGTTATCGCTCACTATCACTCGGGGGATGCCAAGCGACAAATGATCGATTTCCATACGAAACCCCAGACGACTGTCTCGGTGATCCTCGCTGTTGCTTCAGCCTCGATCCACTTGGTGAAGTAGTCGATGGCGACGATGATGAACTTCTTCTGGGATTGAGCCGTTGGGAATGGCCCAAGGATGTCGATCCCCCACCGAGCGAAAGGGTAGGGCTCGGTAAGGGTGACAAGTTCCGTGGCCGGCTGGTGGACCAAATGGTCGAACCGCTGGCAACGGTCGCAATGTTGTACGTAAGCCGTGCAGTCGCGCTGGAGGGTCGGCCACCAGTATCCTTGCCTTAGCAGGATTCTGGCCAGCGACCGACCTCCTGAATGTGCTCCGCACAGGCCTCGATGAATCTCCTCAATAGCTTGGCTCGCTTCGTCGGGGCCGAGGCACTTCAGAAGGGGCCCGGAGAACGATCTTCGGTAGAGGGCGCTGTCGAGGATGACGAAGCGCCGAGCTTGGTACTTCATCCGGCGGGCTTCTCGAGAGTCGGAGGGTTCCTGGGAGTCTCGTAGCCAGGATAGGTAGGGGGAGCGCCAGTCGTCGGGAGTGGCCGAGTCAATGGCGAGGAGCTCCGAGTCTATGCTCGGGCGCTCTAGCTCTTCTAGGAGGACCGATCGTGTACCTTCCGGGTCTAGGGAGGAGGCCAGTCGGGAGAGGGCGTCCGCCCGAGAGTTTTGCTCCCGAGCTATTCGGACTACCTCGAACTCCTCGAACTGCTGGGCCAGGCTCCGGACCAACTGGAGGTATTTGATCATAGGTGCCTCCCGAGCTTCGTACTCGCCACTGACCTGGCTTGCGACCAGCTGGGAGTCGGTGTGGATCCTGACTCGCTCAGCCCCCAACCGTCGGGCCATGCGGGCCCCCGAGATAAGGGCCTCGTACTCGGAAGCATTGTTGGACGCCGGAAAGTTGAACTTTAGGGCGTACTGCAACTCTATTCCTTCGGGGGACCTTAGGAGGATCCCTGCGCCGCTGCCGACCGAGTTGGACGATCCATCGACGAACAACTCCCAGGTTGGCCCGGTTGCTGTCGGAGGCCTGTCCTCGACCGGAACGGTGCTCTCGGCGATGAAGTCGGCGAGCGCTTGCCCCTTGATAGCTGATCGTGGCCGATACGAGATGTCGTATGCCCCGAGCATGATGGCCCATTTGACAAGTCGCCCCGAGGTCTCGGGGTGGGCCAGAATCTTCTTCAGTGGCTCGCCGGTTAGCACGGTGATGGGATGCCCCTAGAAGTAGGGTCGGAGGCGCTTTGCGGAGGTAACCAACGCTAGCACGAGTTTCTCGGTTGCGGGGTACCTCCGCTCGGCCTCGCCAAGCACCTTGCTGGTGTAGTAGACCGGCCTCTCGACTCCCGAGTCATTTCTGACTAGGACCGAGCTGACCGTTGATGGCGTCGCCGAGAGATAGAGCAGCAAAACCTCGCCCGCAACGGGCTTGGAAAGCACCGGGGGTGAAGCTAGGAGCTCTTTGAGCTCGGCGAACGCTGTCTGGCATTCCCCGTCCCATGCGAACGTAGCAGACGCTATTTTAGGCCCCCTCATTAGCTTGAAGAAGGGCAAGCATCGTTCGGCCGCACGGGACAGGAAACGACTGAGAGCGGCAACACGCCCCGTCAGACGCTGGACGTCTTTAATGCACGTGGGCGGGCGCATGTCCAGGATGGCCTGGACCTTGTCAGGGTTTGCTTCGATCCCCCGCTGAGTGACCAGGAAACCCAGGAACTTCCCGGATCTTACTCCAAAGGCACACTTGGCAGGGTTGAGCTTCATGTTGTACTTCATGAGGGTGCCGAAAGTCTCGGTCAGGTCGGTGAGGTGATCGTGAGCCCTCGGGGTCTTGACGAGCATGTCGTCGATGTAGGCTTCGACGTTCCGACCTAACTGTCCCTCGAACATATGGTTGACCAGTCGCTGGTATGTGGCTCCAGCATTCTTCAATCCGAAGGGCATCCGGGTGTAGCAGTACACGCCGTAGTCGGTGATGAAGGCGGTCTTCTCGACATCTTCAGGGTTCATTCGGATCTGATGATAACCCGAATAGGCATCCAGGAAACTGAGTATCTCGTTGCCCGAGGTTGAGTCAACCAGTTGGTCGATGCTCGGTAGCGGATAGCAGTCCTTGGGGGTGACCTTGTTCAGATCGGTGAAGTCTACGCACATTCGCCACTTGCCGGTGGTCTTCGGCACCAGGACGACGTTGGCTAGCCACGTTGGGTACAGGACCGGTCTGAAAAGACCAGTCTCTTGTCCCTTGGTGACCTGCGCCTTGATGATCGCCTGTTTCTCGGGCGCATGCTTCCTCCTCCGCTGCTGTACGGGTCTCACGGTGGCATCGAGGTTAAGCTTGTGCATCACGGTTTCCTCTGGTATACCAGGGAGTTGATCGTCGGACCAAGCGAAGACCCGGACGTACCCAGAAAGAAACTCCTTGTATTGCTGCTGTTCCTTCGGTGGTAGGTCGGAACCGATCCTCACTCCAAGGGCCGGGTCGTCGTTCAGGAATACCGTTAATAATTCGCCACCGGGCTCGGCGGTCACGGTTTTTCCTTCGACACCCCTGGGGCCCTTATCCTTCCCGTCCGGCCTTGAGGCTTCCACCGAGATATTGTAGCACCTTCTAGCCGTGGCCTGGTTACCTCGGACTTCCCCCAACCCGTTTTTGGTGGGAAACTTCATTTTTTGGTGATAGGTAGATGGTACGGCCTTTATTCGGCTGAGAATTTTTCGGCCGAAAATGGCGTTGTACACTATCATACCTTTAATCACTATGAAGTCCACTATGACCGTAACGGTTTTGGGTGGGGTGCCGATAGTGACCGGCAGGCTTAGGGCTCCCTCGGGGTAGGTGGCCAGGCCATTAAACCCGCACAGGGGTGTTCGGATCGGGCGGAGCTTGGATGGGTCTTCCCCCATCTTGAGAAAACAGTCATAAGATAATACATCGGGGGCGCTCCCATTATCAACCAAAATCCTGTCTACATTGCAGTGATTTATCGTGGCCGAGATAACGAGGGCATCGTCATGCGGGGTGCTCAGCCCTTCCAGGTCTTGGTCGGAGAAGACTATGACCTGGGGCTTCATTGGCGGGCCTTTGGGGGGCTCTAAGGCTCGGCTGGCCCGCTCGGTATGACGTTTCCTTCCTCGGCTGGTGTCGCCTCCCGATGCCGCTCCTCCAGAGATGACGTTGATGTGGACCCCTCAGGGGGCGTTGTCGATCTCCTCTGCGGCGTCTCGGTCTTCTTTGTGCCCGGTTGTGAACCGGGCTAGATGCCCCAGACGGATGAGGCGCTCGATCTCGTCTTGGAGCTGATGGCAATCTCCGGTGTGGTGCCCGTGGTCGCCGTGGAACAGGCAATGCCTGTCCCGCTTGCGGTTCTTCGACCTCATCGGCTCGGGCTGGCGGAGAAGTCCCGAGTCTTTGATGTCTTCATAGACCTCGTAGACTGGTGCGGTCAAGGGGGTATACCGCTCGTACTTTCTCTTGCGGTCTCCTTCTCGATCGCGCTTCTTACTCGAGCCAGGGTTTGGCTCGGAGGTCCGCTTTTTGTCCCCCTCCCGACCCGAGCCGGTTGTGTCTCGGCAGGCGCTGAGTACTTCTTCGCACTCGGCGTGGCGCAGTGCCAGAGTCACTAGCTCGGCAAGGGTCGAGGGAGGGTGGAGGACAAGCTCGCGGCGGAGATTCTCGTCCCGGGTGCCCCCGGTCAGTGCGGTTGTGGCTGAGGCCACGTCCAGGCGAGGGATCCTAAGGGCTTCCGATTTAAATCGGTGGACGTAAGTCCGGAGCCTCTCCCCTTGCGCCTGTTTGAGAGCCAGGAGCCCCGCTACTGACCTTGGGGGGGCGCTACCGGCGAAGCTCTCCTTGAAAATTCGCCCGAATTGCCTGAAGTCTCGGATGGACCCCGGGGCGAGGGCTCGGAACCATGCCTGAGCGCCCTGGACTAGGGTGGCCGCGAAGGCTCGGCATTTGATGGGATCCGGCGTTCCATGCAGGGTCACCAGGGCGTCGAAGCTGTCGTAGTGGTCGGCTGGGTCGCCCTGGCCGTCGTAGAGCTTGAAGGTTGGGATGGAGGCTCTAGGAGAGACCTCTGCCTTCAAGATGTACTCGGAGAAAGGGGATTTCTCCTCGTCCTCCGGGAAAGAGGTCTTCTGCAGGGCGCGGAGAGCGCGCTCTTGCTCTGCGAACCGTCTTTCAAAATCTCGTAGCCGGAGGGACAGTTCCGGCTGTGGCCGCGCCGTGGGGCTGGGGGGGGCGTCGTGGCGATCTCCCGGAGCACTGGTGCCCGGGCGCGGCGGCCTCGCCCCCTGCTTCCCTCTCCTCGGCGTGGAGGAAGCCTCTTGCTCCGCAAGCGGAGCTTGCGAGGGTCCTCCGACGTCGTTGCGGAGGAGCTGTCGGCCGCGGAGGGTGAAGCGGCCTCCGGCGGTGTGCTGCGTTGCACTCCTTCGAGGGGGACTTCCTGACGGGGCGCAGGACCTCGCGTCCCGGGCCGCCTGGGCCCTCATGAGCTCCACGAGGACGTCCATCTTCTCGTTGAGGGCTTGGAAGGCGTTGGCGCCACCGTCGAGGGGAGCCCCTGTCTCCGCCGGGGGGGGTGGTGGTCCGTTAGTGGGGACGCTGGCGTTGGAGGGGGGCCTCTGCGAGACCCTAGGGGGGACGTCTCCCGCCGCTGCCACAGCCTTACCTGTCCCGCCGGCGGATCTCCTCCCTGAGCTTCTTCTCACCATCTTGACTCTTCGTGCGTTTCCCACAGACGGCGCCAGATGAAGAGGCGGAATCTCGCGCTGTGTCCTGAGCGGGCTGTAGATCACCAGAAGATGTTTCTGCAAGAGAAGGGAAACGTATCAGAGGGCCCAGGGGATCTCCCTGGGGCAAAACCCTCGATGGCTAAGTCAGTAGAGCGATGGTGGAAGCGATAATGGGGGGAGGAGAGAGCTGATGCGCGAGAATCCTCTCCACCAAGGGTGAAGCGAATCGTGCTCAGGAGCTTAGGGTATGTGAATGGCTAGTTCATCTTACCATCTTCCGGAGGGTATCCCTGGCTTAAATAGTGCGTCGCCTTTTAAGAGTCCGGTGAGCTGAGGGCTTCCCGGCGGGAGTTACGTCTTCAGCGGGGGATTTCATGGCCGGATCGTGGGGGCGTTATCCCCTTGGAGTTCGGCAGCTCCCATGACTCTCCCGCTGGCAGAGGACTCTGAACGGCCGCACCTGCAGATAATCAAGCGGTCTCACCGAGCTACGGGGATGCTGGCTCGTGTCCGAGCGATAGGCATGGCCCGGCGAAGGTGGGGTCGGATAGGTCGGCTGGAGCCTCTTTCTCTCGGTCGGAGAGTGGGCTTTAGACCGGACCTTCCATGCGACCTGACCGTTGTCTCGGGCCCTCCGAGCCTAGAAGGCCGCCGGGGAGAGTTGGTTCCTCGAGTCTTTATTTATTGGGCTTTTCTCCCGAAGTGGGCCCTGTGGGCTATCACTTGGGTGGGCCCGCCCGGTTGGACCTTGTAGGTCTTGTTGGGCTGCCTTTGTGGTGGGCTGCGGAAATCCCCCTCTCCATATATGTATACATATACACCCATGTATGTACACACATTTACATACTCATCCGCTCACATACGCGGAGGAGTAAGTCGATGACATATAATAATAAACGTCCCTGGGGAAAACATTCCGTCCCCACAACCCTATACGGACGAGCGTCCGCACAAGCAAAGACAACTCTACCCCTGCCCACTCCGCCTCGGTAGTGGTGCTACTCCCCGGCCGACAAACAAGGCTTTCCCCGGCACATAGCCTCGTGCCTCAGCCACCTTCCGTCACACAAAACCACCATCACGGACCTTACGTCCGGATCGGCAGAACCTCTGTCTTTGCGTTGGCATTAGTCACTTGCCAACAAATAAGTCCCTTCCCGGTGCAAGGCCTCGGGCCCTAGCCACCCGCTCCGCACAATATTGCCATTACGGACCTTACGTCCGAATCGGCACGAATTCTCACGTTGCGATGGCATTCTATTCTTGCCAACGAATAAACCTCATTTCCCGGCGCAAGGCCTCGTGCCCTAGCCACCCACTCCGCACAACATGGCCATTACGGACCTTACGTCCGAATCGGCACAAATTCTCCCGTTGCGCTGACATTCTATTCTTGCCAACGAGTGAACCTTATCTTCCGGCGCAAGGCTTCGTGCCCTAGCCTACACTCGCATATCACTCACTCGTCAAAAAAAAAAGAGAAAAGAAGAAAATGGGGTTAAAAATAGAGATACCCCGCCGGACTTGCCCCTACACGGGGACAAGGGCAAAAATGGCAACAACCCGGCTGTGGCGAAAACCCGAAAGGGCGCTACAGGCAAAATTGGGTACCCCGCCACGTGAAAACCCGAAAGGGCGCCTGGGCAAAAGCAAGAGGGGGCCGGTACCGGCGAAAACCAGAAAGGGCGCTTGTATCGGTAATGTGGTACAAAAAAAAAGAGAGAAAGAAAAGACAAGAAGAGATCAACAAGCCAGGTCAGTTCCCGGTATCCTGCCGGCACTGACGAAGAGACCAAGAGACTAAGAGACAACAAACCAGATCAGCTCCCGACTTCCCGTCGGCACTGGCGAAGAGACAAAGAGACAACAAACCAGGCCAGCTCCCGACACCCTGTCGGCACTGGCGAAGAGACCAAGAGATCAACCAACCAGGTCAGCTCCCGACTCCCCGTCGGCACTGGCGAAGAGACAAAGAGACAACAAACCAGGTCAGTTCCCGACACCCCGTCGGCACTGGCGAAGAAACCAAGAGACCAACAAAGCATGTCAGTTCCCGACACCCCGTCGGCACTGGCGAAGAGACTAAGAGATCAACAAATCAGGTCACCTCCCGGCACCCTGTCGGCACTGACGAAGAGACAAAGAGACCAATATGCTGCTTCAGTTCCCGGCATCCCGTCGGCACTGATGAAGAGACCAACATACTACTTCAGTTCCCGGCACCCCGTCGGCACTGATGAAGAGACCAACAAACTGCTTCAGTCCCCGACACCCAGTCGACACTGATGAAGAGACGAAGAGACAACAAACTACCTCTTCCCCGGCATCCTGTCGGCACTGATGAAGAGACAAAGAGACAACAAACTGCTTCAGTCCCCGACACCCCGTCGGCACTGATGAAGAGACAAAGAGATCAACAAACCAGGTCGGCTCTCAACACCCCGTCGGCACTGACGAAGAGAAAAGAGACAAGTACACCCACGGGCACCGCCCGGCTCATCCTTCGCCCGCGCTACCCATGGGTGGGGGGCATTTGTGGACACCAAAAAATGCATACCTGGATATCCCGCTCGGCCTCGCATCAGCAACGACGCCGAGTGAAGAAACCCCGGAGAAATCAAGCACAAAGGGCCCCACAGTCCGTGGGCCCCACAGTCCGTGGGCCCCAAAGGAAATCAAACGGGCCGTGACTCGTGCTCGCAACGGGCTCAGAACGGTCCCCGAATACACGCCCCGTGGGGAGCCCTTCAGCGGCACGCCCAGCCCCCAAGGGGCCTCAACGGCACGCCCTGGTGGGGCTCCAGCGGCACGCCCCTTCAGGGTCCCAGCGGCACACCCCATGGGGTGTTCAGCGGCACACCCCATGGGGTGTTCAGCGGCACACCCCCTGGGGTGCTCAGCGGCACGCCCTCAGCAGGCCTTCAGCGGCACGCCCTCAGCAGGCCCTCAGCGGCACGCCCTGCAGGGGCCTCAGCGGCACGCCCTCAGCAGGCCCTCAGCGGCACGCCCTTCAGGTCGTTCAGCGGCACGCCTTTAGGGGCTTCAACGGCACGCCGTTTTGGCTCCCCCACGGCACGCCTTTTCAACTCTCCAGCGGCACAGCGGTGAAGCTTTTCAACGTCAATGCGACGTGAAGCCCATGCCCTATACATCCTTGGCGCGCAGTGGAGCCGTCTGAGGTGGCAGCTGATCGTTGGGCCACGTAGCCTACCCCACTGACAGCCAGGACAGAGCAGGTCAAACCCCATGATCACAATCCACTTCCCGCCTTCGACGGCCGTGCTCGAAGTCTCCGGCGGCTGGGGTATAAAAGGCCTCATGTTCGACAAAAAAGGGGGTTCCGGGGGAAGAAAAGGAAGACACAAACAGAAGGCTCAGGGGGAGACCCACGGCCAAGAGAAGAAAAGAGGAGAAGAGAGAAAAGAAGAAGAGGCCCTCCCCGCCGGGAGCTTCCTCCGACGACCACCACCACCGGAAAGAAGCAAGAGTAAGAGAGAGAGAGTTCGATGTAATGAGGGGAAGAGTTAGGGGCGGCTTGCCTTCCTCCTGCGCTCTGTCCCCCCCCATCTTTTGTCTCTCGTTGTTCTTTTTTTGTTGGGTCCATGGCCTCGCCCTGGGCATTTCCTTTTCCTTTGTAATGCGTATGTAGGGCCATGGCCTTTTGCCTCCCATGAATGAAGAATCACCCTCCTTGGGCTTTTCTTGCAATTTCTGTTGGTTTATCCCCTCTTCGCAGTGCATGTGATGTGTAGTTCGTTCTCTCCGTCTCCCCGGTGCTTCGTTGGAACCGCCATAGCCATGTGATTCCTCCCCTGTTAGCCTTGGCCTCATGGGTTCTTCATTCCCTTCCATGGCCATCTACCGTGTCCATGGGCTTAGGGAGAGGGGGAGACCCTTACCCTCTCCCTCCGAATACCCAGCTGCCAGTGGCCCATATTTGGTCTTGACCCCCCCCCTTTGGTTTATTTCCCTGAATAGCCTGCAAGCCTATTCCAGCGATGCACCATTTCGGCCTTTGGCCGGTGCACCTTCGTTGGCCCTCAGCGGCACACCCAATTAGCCATTGGCCGGCACACTCTTAGCCCTTAGCCCTTGGCCGGTACACAACTCCATTAGCCCTCAGCGGCACGCCCAGATTGGCCCTCAGCGGCACACCCTTCAGTCCCTCAGCAGCCCCCTTCTTGGCCTCGTCCCCGAGCCCTTTCCTTCACGTTTTTCGAGGCCCTATAAAGGTGTTGCTCCCCCAGGGGCCCACCTCCAGTTGTCGGGTTCCGCCACTCCATGTGGGCGCGTTCCCTTTATCTCCCTTACGCTCCGGGTCAAGGGGAGATGCTGCCGAATTTTTGTGAGAAAATAACAAAACATTAAAAAATGCAAAAGGAAGCAACAAACGAACAGAATGATTAATGAAACCTTCCAACTAATCAAATCACCGCCGGCACCATAACGAGAACTGAACCGAACTGATTAACTGCCCGGCAACCCGAATTTCCGACTGACGGTAGAGAGGCCGAACAGAACAAAGTAGGGGAGAAGTTATATAAAACTGCATACAAATTAAGACAAGAAGAAAAGGAAAGCCTTAAAAATAAGAAATCGAAGATTGGCTGGACCTCCACCATCACGCCCTGATTGGCCCTTCAGCGGTGCATTCTGATCATATTCCAGTGGCATGTCATCTAGTTCCTTCGCCGGCACCCCCCCCCAGCCTTCAGCGGTACACTTCAACAGCCTCCGGCGGTACGCCCCTTTACACCCTTCACCGGCACACCTCAGCAGCCCCCAACGGTACACTCCCTCAATCCCAGCGGTACACCTCTTTGGGCCCCCTAGCGGCACACCCTTATTCCCCCAGCAGTACACCTCTTTGAGCCCCTAGTGGCACACCCTTATTCCCCCAGCGGTACACCTCCTTGAGCCCCTAGCGGCACACCCTCCTGCCCTCAGCGGTACGCCCTGTTTCCCTTCGCCGGTACGCTCTCTGCCCTCAGCGGTACACTCCCGTTTTCCCCTTCGCCGGCACACTACATATATATGTATATACATCGTGATAACGGCATTAACAATGGCAAATAAATCAATGAAAATTACGCTAATTAAAGGACTCCGAATGCGCAATATTAATCGTAATAAGAGAGGCGAAAGGGGTAATAAAGAATAAACAATAATAGCAATAGCAATAATGAATAAAAGAAGAGAAATCATCCGGAACAAGTGCATAAAGAAGCAATGAACAGCAAATCAGAAATCCCCGAACATGCAACTAAGGAAACCCCAGATAAAAGACTCTAAGGCCCGCACTGCAGCCCCCATCTCTCCCCGCGACCCGGGGCAAAAAGGAACAACAACGCCGCCCTTCCAGGTCGAGCCCGAGTCTCGGGAATTATCCCGATATGGCCAGGCTTTGATCTAACCTCGGGCCGACATCTTAATCGGACCGGATTTGTTTCTCGTTCCGGATACCTTCCGAATCCTCATTAAAATTGCTGCATGCTCGGCAGATATTTGAAGGGATCTATCACGGTTTTCTCGTCGCGTTCCCTTCACGGACCCGTGTCCGAACATGAAAAGGTCCACGTGCGATCGACATGACCGACGGTTTGTGGTCTGAATACAGCCCTCAGTGTGACCCATCCCTATCTCTCTCGCACAATTTGTATTATTCTTTTCGGCTGCGGGGCCCCTAATTTCGGCAATTAATCAAGGGTGTTCCCTCGTATGGGGGATGTAAATGACGTCGTGACCTTTATGGGGCGACGGGATTCGGTCCCGACACGAACCACACAATCGTCTGACGAAGTCAGTCCGAGCGCACCATGGGCTCTTCAGAGCCCGAATAAATTGTCACTTCGGTGACTGGCACGCCCACGCACTTAATAAACCAATAAAAGAGTACAATAAACAAATAAACCAAAGATGTAATAAAAAAGAAAAAAGTGCGTCCACAGAGGGTTCCCGCCTTTCCCTGAGAGTGGGATTGGTTTGGCGTCCTGTGAGTTGCCTTGGGAACCGTGTTTCCGCGTTTCTGCGTGGCCGGGTGTGCGGCCCGTGGACTGTGAGTCCCGTTTCTTCTCCGACTGTGGTCACCGTGCGACGGTGCTGGTACGTGGGAGGGTCCCCGTACTTCGTCGGGTTTGGACGTTGTTTTCCGTTGTCTTGAGAGTCTACTCTCTCAGTGACACTTCACTAGTCGTAGCCTGCTTACACGCGTGTGGTCCCACCAGGGAGTGGTGGAGAGGCTACCCTTAGAGACGGTTTGTGGATCGGTTTCCATCGGGCCCCGCGTCTAGCAGCCAAAGTCCGGCTGAGGGGAAAACCGGTCAGAGGGCCAGACCAGGGACGGACGGTATGTGTGTGCACACGTGGTTGGGGGCGGTTGGACCCACGTCGACGGGCGTGACCCCAGCTAGTCACTTGTTTGTGGTTACTTGTACAGTGTCTCAGTTCCCGCTGGGCCGGAGGGAGACACCTGAGGCGCGGACTAAGACGTCAGTGGACGCATTCGGCCTTGCTTCTAGTGGGAGGTACTCCTGTCGAGTCGGGAGTGACAGACTGTCAGTTTTTGTGACTTTGACCTTCGGGTTTTCAGTCGTGTCGACCGTTGAGTTTTCGGTTGTTTCGCCGTGGCGCGTGTGTTGGTTTTCGCGCCGTGAGACTAGTGCTAGTGACTTTACCGAGGTTGCGTCTTGTCGTGTGGTACCCGTGACCAGGTGTCAGGGTTGCACTTTGGACAGCGTGTCCAGGTTGGCCGTGTTCTGGGAGACAGGCCTCTACGGCGTGGTTGCCGTGGATTTTTACTTCGGTAAGCGATACTAGTGTAGTTCGACAGCCCCCGACCGTGAGTTCGGGGTGTGTTTCCGATACAGTAGGAGTAGTTGTAGTGCCGGGTTTCGACCGGCCACCGGATTTACTGTTCCTACTGTTGCGGTTGCTCTTGTAGCCTTCCTTTCCGCTACCGCCGTTGTTTCCGGTTGGGGTTCCGCGGGATCCCTGCTGAGTCTCTGTTTTGGAGACTCATTCCCTACTTTTCAGGTGTGGCGGCTCTTCTTCCTCGAGGTTCGAGGGCGCGGTGCGGAGGTTCTCAGTTGCCAGCTCGTCGGGCCGAGTGTTCACTCGGCATGTGGTACGTTTTTACTGCTTTAGACTGTACTTTCTGTTGGACTGGACTCTGTTGTAGTTGTTTATTTATTTCTGTTATTTGTTGCCTTATCCTGCTTTATTTCCTATTTCTTTGTGCCTCCACACTCCTTTGAGCCCTTCCGAGCCCTCCCGGCTCGTGGGCGGCGGTTCGAGTCTCGGATTCTCGGGTCGTTACAAGGCTATTGTCTCTCGCTCCGACACTGAGGCTGAGTATCGTGCTATAGCGGACACCTCTGCTGAGTGTTGCGACGCCTTCTTCAGAATTTTGGTGTCACGCTTACGAGTCCTACTCCTCTCTACTGTGATAATCAGAGTGCTCTTCAAATTGCCAACAATCCAGTCTTTCATAAGTAGATGAAACATATTAAGATTGATTGTCATTATATTTGACAACATTCTCTCTCTGGCACTTTGGCTCTTCCTTATGTCTCCTCCACTATGCAACTGACTGACCTCTTCACCAAATCGCAAACTACTTTGGGCTTTCGTGAGCTGGTTAGCAAACTCTCAGTCTATGATCCACCGTGAGTTTGAGGGGGGGGTGTTAATGTACAACATTCCGTCTACACTTTGTTCTCTCTATGTAGGGTATGTACATAGAAGTTGGCTAGTTGGCCTTGCCCTATTTTGGGCTATTGTATCTGCATATATGATGAGTAATACAATGGAGGCAGCATGCTCTCCCTTTTCTCCAAATCTATCAATACCCAATGGGTTCCACTACCCAATGTGCTACAGATGAAGAATGAGAAGAATTTGATGTATAGATATTTAAAGTGCATATGAATTCAAGAGCAAATTTGACACTGGAGAGAAAATCATGTTTTCTTCTTATTAATAAGGTTCCATTGACGGTATAAGGAACAGGACAGTCAGCCATACCCAAGGATCCCTTCGGTATTGCATTATTCAAAAAAGTGGACAATTGGAAACCTCAGATGATGTTCTTTTTTATTCCCCTTTGGAGGCTTCTTTTTTCGAAATTGCTTGCTATATATAGACAAAAATATACAAATTATTAAAATGTGTATTGCTTAAACAAATATCTTTTGAGAAACAATTCTGGTGCATGCAGCATGTTTACAAGTTTGACAAGAGGACAGCCCATGACAACCGTTTAAACTTGAAACGGGAGGCATTAATTTTGGCAGGGCTACATGGCCTCAGTTTTGGCCTTGTGAATAGAACTTCAAATATATACATAGGCATTTTCCCCTAGATACTCCACACAGGAAGCTAAAGACAGAAAAGTGCACTTGGAGGAATTCCTGATTTTTACAATTATTAGAATAAAAAGCATTTCTAAAAAGCATTGAGATAGAGATGGGTTTAGATCCCAGTTTCATGTTTTGGCATACTTACTGCTTTGCTAGGCTTTGAATCAGCATCTTCTCTTACTCTTCCAAGATATAACCTGAATTTGGAGTTCTGGTTTATCAATATTATTATATCTTGCATGTTTGCTAAGTTCCTGAATGTTTTGGTTAATTTTATTCTTTGATTACTTTCTGAACTCCACATCAGGATATGTTGATTAAAGGTACTTAATTAGGCCTAGAGGCCTGTCGCCACATAGGAACATTTCAGGCTCGCATCCTGGGGACAAATCACCTGGGTGTGTGTGACAGCGGGAGTGGATCAAATTAAGATAAAGCTATAATGCCCAAGTCATCAGCATGTTGGTTTACTTGGGTATAGAATATGAAGGCCTCTGTGCAACACAAGAAAGTAACCATTTCAATATCATGAATGGCCAATAACAAGATATCAACTTGACCGCACAGAGTAAAGCAACTAGACTGCATGACTTCCTGCAAGCTGCTGCTACAAAATTTCATGCTTCATTCCAATGAGCTAACTGGATAGCAAGCAAGTGCTCTAGATATGTCAGTATTTTCCCAGGAATCACAAATGCTAAGAGTCCAAGAAACCTCCTCATTCGTCATACATATTGCAAGAAGTACTGAACATTAATTTCTTGTGTTTTGTTGCAGAATGCAGATCAACACACCATGATCACCACCAGTACCATTGAGTAACAAAAAATCAAACCCATCCATTTACAAAAAACGGAGGCAAACTCTACTCACATGCAATGACGGCGCCATCTGTGACCCTCCTCGGTGTTGCGAGGGGGTTAGTGTGCAGGCTTAAAAAGGGGATACCAAAGATCCCATATCGGATTGTACAAAGGAGGGCTAGTGCTTATAAGTTAAGGTCTCATGCCTTACTCCAATTGAGACGCCTTTTCCAGCAAAAGAACAAAACTCAGGCCGTTCAAGAGTGCCGCAGGGATTCACAAGCCGCCCGCGAGGGCCGCACGGGACAACCCAAAGTTGCCCCACGAATGTATCCCCGGACAATTCCTCGAGAGGAGACAGCCAAATTTGTACGTCTACAAATGCATAACAACAATGCTTAGGAAACAGCAAATTAGTCTTCCTTTACCTTCTAGCCGGACATGGTGTATGATGGCTGAGGTGTAGTTCAGGAGGCCCTCGAACGGGTACAGTTGGCTGTAGACGCTGGCGGCCCCTCCCTGGCAGAAGGTGTACTGCCCACTCTCCGTCCCATACAAGACCTCACTCCCAACACTAGACGGGTCGAGCGGGGTGACGCCGGAACCCATCTGGGGATCCCCTGCAACAGCCAGAGAAGCACTATTAGACAAGAGAAACCCGGAGGAAGGGAGAGAGGGTTCGTTTTGTGGGCTTTTGGGGGTTGGGGGTGTGTGTTCATGGTTCCGGAGATTACCGGTGACCCAGGAGACCCACATGGAGGTAGGGGAAGAGACGGCGAGGGCGATCTGCTCGGGGAACGGGGAGGGCACCCTCTTGGCGAGCCTCGGGTGGTCCATGGGGAGGTCGTCGCTCCCCCTCCGCAGCGACCGGTCGAAGCGGCGGGTCTCGGGCCTGAAGGGCCCTTCCAGGGTCGTGGGCACATGGTGGCGCCCCTTCAGCGGCCTCCTCGCTCCCTCTGCCACACTCTCTCCCGCCACCGGCCCCGGTAAGACAAACAGGAAGAGGAACAGCATGGAAAGGAAGATCTTTACGGCCATGGGCATCGTCCTCCTCCTCATCTCCATCAACTCCCGCATCCCGGCAGTTCTATTTTTCCCCCAGGAAGCAAGCGACGAAGGGAATATCCAGCAGCGGGGCACCCGGGGGCATCTTTTGGTGGCCACGCCATCGTCTTCTTCCCAAGAGTTCTTTGATTGAGCAAGAATACGAAAGCGACGTGGTGACATCGTGGGGACGGCGGCGATGGGAACTGGCGAAAGAGAGAGCAGGCAGCCGCAGCACCATCGCACCATGCATCAACTAGTGCGAATGCGCGATAAGTCAGAAGAGATAAAGGGTCGTCACAGAGTCCCACGGGACCCCTGCCGCTGACTTTTTCCAGCGACTGGTTGGTGTGGACTTTCGTGAAGCATGAGGAGTGTAGCAGTTGACTCCGGTGACGGAGGCGTGCCAGCAGTTCATCTCCTGATCGTCTCACGCAGCCCCACCGGGATGAAGAACAGGGAAGGGGTGACGACGACCGAATCGGCCACGGTTGCCTGCGTAGATGGCCATTGATTCTGACTATCATCATCTTTTCTCGCTGCCAGCTTTTTTCTAGGGCTGGCTTTTTGCAGGGGCGGACCTTTGAAGTTGGCGGTGACAGCAGAGCGCCCACCATGGCAGGGCCATCTGGCCGTGGGCACACCGGACGCTACGTGTAGATTAAAACTGGATTAGGGGTTTTGCATGTAAACCCTGCAAAGGATAATATGTATTTGTAGGATAAGGATTTGTAAAAAACCTCATATATATTTTGAGTTAATTTCATATATTATAAAATATCAAAATTATCATTCTTAATTATCAAATATCATATATATCATCGCCATCATTAATAAAAAAGAAGTCGGGCCTCAGTCCGATTTTTAAGAGAAAACGTATTTCATTTTTAGTCATGCACACGTCCTTCAACGATACCAACATTCCCACCGAGAAAAAAGACGTCACTTCGCTTACATGCTTGCCTATATTCTTAACCCGCAATAAGAGATCACAGCCTTTCCTAATAATATCATTACAGCATATCAAAACATGATTCACTAGCAAAACGTAGATTGTACATCCTAGATTATAGTTGATCTTGCTGCACCTCCAAGATAATTGCACACTTTAGGTGTGCACCGAGTTTTTATTTTTATTTTGTGAAAAATATGGTGAGGTGGGAGGTCATCTCGCCTATCCGTTTGTGTTTTTCCAAAAAAACTTACAAGAAAAAAAAAAACAGTCCATGTGAATTTGATTTTTTTTAAATTTTTAGATCTTTCTTTTTTTGGGGACTTTTTCTGGGTCATCTAATGGGGATATGAGCCTTCCGGATGGATAGATGAGGTGGACTCTCACGTAATTATATTAAGTGTGCAATTGGGTGTACACATAAACTATCTCCAGATTATAATATACGCCGCCTTATTTGATAACGAGATGAGAAAATTCGGCATAGTTTAAACTCAGATAAATTATTTTTATTTTTTAATATTTTAAATTTTATCAAAGTTAAAGTGGAATAACTTATCATACTTTTAATTAGAATGAGTTATTATAGGAAAATCTAAATTAAGAGCAGAAAATTTTACCCATCTTATCAAACACTTGTTCTCCGGGCTAAGACCCTTTCATTCCACTCTTATTCCATTACCAAAGAGCCATCTCAGTGTAATTTTAGTTAGATTCGACAAAAAGTTGTAGGAAATTTGTAGTACATGTATGCCCCGAGTTTCATGCGTCAAATAATCCTTTGAACGTTGGCGTTTGTAGGGTCCCCACGTATGAAATCCCTAGCCATCCAACGGTACAGGAATCTTACTAGTTTTAGACTTCTACATGGTACACCCTACAAACAGGAGTATGTTTCTCGAAGAAGATGAATAAAAAATTACTACCACCCATGTACATTTTCATTACGATCACTACAAATATATGTACATCAACGTCGTCGTCGTCGTCGTCGTCGTCATCATACTCGTCATCTTTGTCATAGAAATACAAGTCCACCTTCCATCCCCGACACCTTCACTCGTCAGCCCACAACGAAAGATGGTCGAAAATCCTCATCCCGTGCTTAGGGTGCGTTTGAAAACGCTGCTAGTCTTGGGAGTTTTTTCAAAATCGGCCATTCCGTGCAATCGTACAAATGGGAGGGATTTTCTGCCAAAGTTGAACTGACACTTGTGATGACTGAGCGCATTAAAGAGGTGTAAAAGCGGTGAAAGGCGAAATTATTTCATTACGTGATAGTATGCAGCAGCTCACACGGTCGGCAGAGGGAAGACGAGGGTATATATGACATTTGGCTTCAAAATACACTGACAGGGTCGCCCAAAAAACTGGTCATGGGGAGATTTTGGGGATTCAACAGCCAGAGGACGCATGAGTCTAATTTCTCTCCCCTCTCAAAATCCCCCGTGCACACAAGTCTAGGTGGGTTGGTGACGTTTGGTGAGACATTAGATTGGGCAGAAAATTTCAATCATTGGAATTCTCTCGTAAGCCCAACCAAAGGCGCCCTAAGATCACGCAGCACGAATATCGTCTCTCTCGTAATGATAGAAGACTCTTGTCAAAAAAACAGGAGATCTTAAGTTTGATTCACTTCGGAGGAAGAATTTTACCTGATCAGGTCTTCAATCTTCCAAGAGTGAGTGACTCGAGATTTTCTGATTTACCAATTCCTATCACCAAAAATCTCTCTCTCTCTCTCTCTCTCTCTCTCTCTCTCTCTCAACTGTGCCTGCAACTTGGTGGTGGCTAGCTGGCACCGAGTGATCAGCTTAGATATCCCCATAGTCTGAACAGACAAGAGCGTTCTACCGAACGTTGGAGTTTGCGGCAACTTGCTGCAGCACCGCGAAGACGGGTGTGTGCTAATTAGTGCGGACCACAAATGTATCTGCTGCATGAAGACCGTCAAGCCTCCACAGAGACTCGTTATTGTTGATGCTTCATGTTAGTGTTTAATTTGTAACTACAGTGGATCATCGCCTAATTCTATAGCTAACAGTCTAACGCATGACAACACGGTAACTTCCGTTTTATATCAACGCCCGGACCATATATAGTGACATGCATGTCACTAATGGAGATCCCATATCGAGAACAGAAGAAGGGAACGGGATGATAACAGTGTTAGGATGTGGCCAACAGTCCCGTTGGGAGACACATCCCGTTGGGAGACACCTCACCATGTTTCCGGATCTGGTCTGGGTGCACTGTTGCAGTGGGACAGAGGGGAGGTGGGGGTGAAGCACCCTCCTATAAAGTGAGATGGGTTATGCCCATCGGAGAACACACGAAGATCGTGAGATCCACTGTAATGCCCCGGATTTTTCGGATATTTTTCAGATCATTTTAGTGGGTCTCGGAGTGTATTTTGTGCTTTACACGTGTTTTTCCCTGATGTGCCTTCGGAACTCTTTGCAGGGCAAACCGTGGCGTTCTCCGACTCCGGGACAGTACCACTGCGTTGTGTTCCTTCCGAGGATCGCGGAGGTAATTTTTCGTAATTTTCTGAATTTATCGAATTTTCGGGTTTTCCTATATATACTAACCCTTTCCTCTTTCCCCCTCTCATTCTCTCTTTCTCACTCTCTCTCTTCTCTCACGCCCTCTTTCTCCCCTCTCTTCTCCGGCGGCCGACGGAGCGAGGCGGGGGCGAGGCGGAGGCGGCGCGGGTGAGGACGCGGGCGAGGATGGGCGAGGATCGAGGCGGTGGAGGCGCGTGGGAGCTCGTGGCGCGGTCGCGAGCCGGCGAGGGTTTCACGGCGTTTCTTCGCGGATCGGCGAGCTCGGGGCGCGAAATCTTCGATGGAGGTAGGGTGATGGTTCCCCAGCTCGTGCACTTCCTTTCCCGCGAGTTTCGTAGGCCGTGGTGAGCCGAGCGGGTGGAATCGGGGTTTTTGGGCAAAACCCATGTTTTAGGGCTTGTGGGCCGATCTCCCGTTTCATTGCGTTTTTGGCCGATCCGAGGCCGTAGATGCATGCTAGGGGCTTCTGGGGAGCTTCCCCCTTGTTTTCCCCCTCTCTTGTGGAGGTATGGGGGCGTGGGACGAGTTTTGGGTCGTTTCCCGCCGTAGCGTTCTCGGAAGGAAGTGACGGTCCTTCCAGTGGCCGTCACTTGGTGTAACGCGCCTAGGCTGGGCCGTTACATTCCCCTTCTGTTGGCCTTTGGTGGTCTGTGGGTGTGGCGGTCCCACGATAGACCGCCAGGTGCTGTGACGCACCAGGGCTAGACCGTTAGAGTCTCTTCCGTTGGTTTTCGGGTCAGGCGTGTGACGCACCAGGGCTGGCGCGTCACAGCCTTGTGACGCCCCAGGGTGGGTGCGTCACATCCCCTGTTACCCAGCTGAGGGCTGGGGGTGTGACGGTGCCCTCTGGACCGTTACATGCTTGTAACGCGCCCAGGGTGGGCCGTCGGAGCTGTTTTATCCATTGAGGAGGGCAGCGTGTGTGACGCGCCGGGCCAGACGCGTTACATCCGTGTAACGCGTTGGGGCAAGCGCGTTACATCCTGCTTTCACGCTGAGAGCGTGAGGCGTGTAACGCACCAGGGCAAGCGCGTTACATTCGTGTAACGCGCTGGGCCAGGCGCGTTACATCCTGTGTTTCTTCGGGCCGTGTAACGGCCTGCGTTAGGTCGCCAGGTGGATGTGACGGTCTCGCCTAGACCGTTACAACCCTGTGACGGTCTAGGGTTAGACCGTCAGGCTTTGTGTCGTTCCGAGGCGAGTTTTTGTGTTCTCCGCCTTGCCCCGCAATGTGTGGATCTCTAGTCGACCCGGTTGGGACTCAGTGGTCGACCTGCGGTCTTGTGAGTGTCCCTGACACCCGTGGGTTTCTGTGTCCGTGTTTTGAGGGTGTCTGGAGGACCGTGTTATCTCGTTTAGCGTGCCCGTAGGGTTGAGAGTCCGGGTGACTTCTCGCGTGCTGGGCCTTCGTGTTACGCTCGATCGAGTCACCGTGTATCGGTGTGTGTGCGGTGGGGTGTCCCCCGCATGCCGTGAGTTTCTTTGGAAGGCGATTCCCATGTGGGCCACGTGGTTGGTCTTGGACTGCGAGTCCAGTTATCCGGCCTGGGGCTGGAGGTTTCCTGCTTGCTACAAGATGGGAAATCGTTGTGGTGGCTTGTGTGCTGCCCTAGGAATCGTGCTTCTGCGTTTTCCGTGTGGCCCGTGTGAGTGGCCTTTGTCCCTTGCGTTCCCTTCTCAAGGGAATGGTCTTGGCAACTTGTGTGTTGTCTCGGTATTCGTGATATCGTGGTTTTGGACCTAGAGATTGGGCTAGATCGACGGCCTTGTGCTGTTGCGTGCAACGGTCTTGACCCCGAGTCTTGTGACTCAAGGACCGTTGGCTGTAGTGTGTCTAGAGGACTGTCCAGAGTCCAGTGGCTTAGCGCCACTTGAGTTTTCTCGACTCTAGTGCACGGTGCGTGCGTGGCCGTGGACTGTGAGTCCTGTTTCTTCTCCGACTGTGGTCACCATGCGACGGGGCCGGTACGTGGGGTGGTCCCCGTACGTCGTCGGATTCGGACGTTGTTTTCCGTTGAGTTGAGAGTCTACTCCTTCAGTGACCCTCCACTAGTCGTAGCCCACCAGTACGAGGTGCTGGTCTCACCTGGGAGTGGTGTACGGGCACCCACCTTTCGAGACGGTTTGTGGACCGGTTACCGTAGGCCCCTCGTCGGTAGCCAGAGTCCGGCTACGGGGGAAAACCGGTCAGAGGACCAGACCTAGTGACGCAAGGTCTGTGTGTGCACACGTGGTTGGGGGCGGTTGGACCCACGTCGACGGGCGTGACCCCAGCTAGTTACTTGTTTGTGGTTACTTGTACGGTGTTCGCGCCTCGGGTAGGATCTACCACGTCAGGCGGTTCACCTGCGGTGCGGTGTAAGACGTCAGGGGACGCTACCGGCTGTGCTTCTAGTGGGTGGTACTCCTGTCGAGTACGGAGTGACAGACTATCAGTTTCCGTGATTTCGACCTTCGGGTTTTCGGTCGTGTTGACCGTTGAGTTCGGTTGTTTCGCCGTGGCGCGTGTGTTGGTTTTCGCGCCAAGGGTCTAATGCTAGTGGCTTTACCGAGGTTGGGTCTTGTTGTGCGGTACCCGCGATCGGATGGTCAGGGTTGCACCTTGGACAGCGTGTCCAGGTCGGCTGTGTCCGAGGGACAGGCCTCTACGGCGTGGTTGCCGTGTGTTCTTACTTCGGTAGGTGGTACTAGCGTAGTTCGGTAGCTTCGACTGTGTGATCGAGGTCTGCCTTCTTGCAGTAGGAGTAGCTGTAGTGCCGAGTTTTGACCGGCCACCGGTTTGCTGTTCCTGCTGTAGTTGTAGCTTCCTTTCCGCTACCGCCGTTGTTTCCGGTTGGGGTTCCGCGGGATCCCTGCTGAGTCTCTGTTTTGGAGACTCATTCCCTGCTTTTCAGGTGTAGCGGTTCTTCCTCGTGGTTCGAGGGTGCGGAGCGGAGGTTCTCAGTTGCCAGCTTGCCGGGCCGAGTGTTCACTTGGCATGTGGTACGCTTTACTGCTTTAGACTGTACTTTCTGTTGGACTGGACTCTGTTGTAGTTGTTTATTTATTTCTGTTAATTGTTGAGTTGTCCTGCTTTATTTCCTATTTCTTTGTGCCTCCACACTCCTTCTAGCCCTTCCGAGCCCTCCCGGCTCGTGGGCGGCGGTGCGAGTCTCGGGTTATCGGGCCTTCCCGGTAATCGGATTCTCGGGTCGTTACAGCTGGTATCAGAGCGGTGGTTGTGGGCGTGCATAGGAATTCGAAATGTTGCAGTGATCAGAGTCCGTAAGGTCCAGTACAGTCGGCAGCTGGCTTAGGGTTTTGTGCTTGTTTTTCCGCTTTGTTTCTCGCTTGAGAGCTTGAGTGCGCTGTGCGGCGCTGTGAAGGTGGTCGCTGTCCGCGGCTTTCGTGCCAGCGTAGGGTCTAAGGATCGAGGTCGAGAGCCTTCTCCCTCATCGGTGGTGGCCCTGGTTGTGCTGCGTTGGGCAGAGGTTGCTGGCAGGCGTGAGCTCGCGGTGCTGCGTTCAAGGAACCTGCAGCGTGGTCAGGTGTCTGGTGCGGACTGTTCTTGGTTAAGTGGCCGTGAGCGTGCTCTGAGGGAGCTGCTGTCGGTTTTTGGTCACTCCAGCTTGAGGTTGTCCAGCTCCTGAGGTGTTCTGATCGAGAAGTGTGCTCGGGTGAGCGGAGGATCTTCTCGGTGAGCTGCTGTTTCGTCGAGCCTGATGTTCTTGTCGTGCTCTGTTGCGTCAGAAATGACGTGTCGGTCCTGATCGTTCTGCTGATTTCGAGGCAAGATTGGGCTGTGGTGTCCCAGTAAGTCTTGCTCCTGCGCTCTTCTGTGCGGTTGGGTTGTGTTCGCCCTGGAGTTGGCTTGAGATGTGAAGGCTCCGCGGTGAGTTTCGGGACTCGAGGGTGAGCATCGGCGGTTGTCAGTTATGGCTCGTGTGGCGGCTCTTGGCATGCCGTGTTGCAGTTCGAGGAATTGCAGCGGTGGTGCATCGAGAGATGCTGTGATGGTGGTCCGACGTGACACTCGTCGAGTGTGTCGGAGGCGCTGACCTGATGGAAGCGATAGTTTTCCTTGGTGCTGGATGGTGCTGTTTCCAGCGTGTGCGAGGTTTGAGGTCAGGTCGAGCGTGGAGTTCTTCCGTTGGTCGAAAGTGCGCTGGTTTCTCCTTTGGTTGGAGAGATTGCGTTCGGCTAAGGATCGTCATCTTGCATTGTGTGTTCGGATTGGTTAGCCTTGTGTGCCATGAAATCCGTGCGAGACGTGCTCCTTATCTTGGCAAGGCGGTTGCCTGTGAGAAGTCGTGCCCATTCCCTTGTCGTGTGAGGGTGCTGGCGCTGTTCCGGAAGGATGAGTGCTGGGTGGGCGGTGTTTGCTTTCTTGGCTGTGCGCGCGGATTTGAGTGCGCAGCGGAAGCGTGGTGGGCCCATAACCCACTGGTTCAGGATCGTAGCGTTGGTTGCTACGGGTGGATTCCTGAGTTCGCGTTCAACATCGGAGGATGGGTTCCTCGGTGTGAAACGTGTTGTTGCCGTGCCGTTGCTCGAGGTTTTGTGGTTGTTGGCACTGGCAGGGTGGAGTGTTGGGGAATGTGCTGGTTAGTACGCCGCATGAGTACCATGTTCCTGTGATGGAAGCCGTGTCAGGCGTCGGTGTCGGACCTGGATAAGGTTGTTGAGGATGTCGCCTGACGGAGGTCGAGGACGTGTTGGTCAGAGTCGGTGGCTTGGCGCCCGACTTGTGTTCCCAATCGTGTCCTCGGTTGAGATCGTGCTTTGAGGATATGGTCTCTGGCAGACTATGGGTCCCGGTTGGCGGCTATGAGTGGCTGGTGAGCCTAACCGGGTGACCGACCACAGCAACGTCTGTTGGTTCTACGGTCTTGTCGGATTGTGACGGTGAGATGGTTATTGCTTAGGGACCCGTGAGCACTGTTCAGGTGGTGTCCCGTGGCTCTGTGGTAAGGGCGGAATCGGGATTGGCGGGTGTCCACTTGGATTGATCGAAGGATTTGATGAGACCAGATGGATGAGTGACGCCTGTGGGCGGAGGCCTTTTGTGAGGTGGGCGTCGGAGGATGGTCCTTGATAGGACGTTGGTGTCGCAAAGGTTATCCCTGGTTTGATGACCAGCATGGGATGATTCCCCTGTGAGTCTGAGTCCAGTGAGGTGATGATTGAAGACACCAGGATCCGTCATTTGGTTTCGTCGTGCTCCCCGAGAGGGTTGAGTTGGAGCGATGTTCGAGCTTGGATGCGGTGTCCGAGAGGAGTGCAGCTCGAGATGTGGCATCAGTCTGTGTGGGAGTCGACGGATGGCTTGCTGAGGTTTGGAATGTTTCCTTTGGACCCGGTCGAGGACCAGGAAAGAAAGAAGAAGCTGAGCAAGCGAAGGGTTCCCGTTGACGAGCAGTTGGTGACCAGTGGATGGTATTTTCAGAGACAGAAGATGCTGGTTGTTGGGGCTCGAGCGTGGCGAGAGCCGTGTGCCAGCGAGACCTTTGATGGTCGTTTCTGTGATGTGCCTTTTCCGGATGGGATCTGGGCTTTGTCGAAGGTTGTCTTTTGACAAGAGTTGGCACGGTGTTGTGTCTGGCTTTCGGCTTGCCATGTGTGAGGTGTTTCTTGGTGTTGAGCCGATGAGCTAGTTGCGGTCCGTTGAGATGACTGCTTGAGCTGGTGGAGGCTCTATTTTGGTTGCTCCCTCGAGGAGGGCGTGCGACCTGTCAGCTGGTTGCGAAGCTGTTGTGCGATTTGTCTGCTGACCATTGGATGGATCAGTAGCTGTTGCTCGTATCGAGGGTTGTGATTCTTCGGTGAGCGAGATCGTGGCTGCGGCGCCATGGGGGATTCTCGCGTTGTCTGAGGTGATGCCAGACTGTGTCCTTTGGTATATGCCTGCTCTGTGGCCGGTGTGCTCGGCGAGAGGAGCGAGGTGTTGTGTGTGATTGTGAGTCTGGCTGTGTTCCTCAGGATCCGTGTTTTCGTGAGAATCGAGGTTTTCTGTGCTGGGGCCCTGACAGCGTGTCAGTTGGTTCAGTGTTCTTCCTCTAGGACGTCGTTCTAGGTCCTGAATTTCGAGGACGAAATTCCTTTAAGGGGGGAGGGCTGTAATGCCCCGGATTTTTCGGATATTTTTCAGATCATTTTAGTGGGTCTCGGAGTGTATTTTGTGCTTTACACGTGTTTTTCCCTGATGTGCCTTCGGAACTCTTTGCAGGGCAAACCGTGGCGTTCTCCGACTCCGGGACAGTACCACTGCGTTGTGTTCCTTCCGAGGATCGCGGAGGTAATTTTTCGTAATTTTCTGAATTTATCGAATTTTCGGGTTTTCCTATATATACTAACCCTTTCCTCTCTCCCCCTCTCATTCTCTCTTTCTCACTCTCTCTCTTCTCTCACGCCCTCTTTCTCCCCTCTCTTCTCCGGCGGCCGACGGAGCGAGGCGGGGGCGAGGCGGAGGCGGCGCGGGTGAGGACGCGGGCGAGGATGGGCGAGGATCGAGGCGGTGGAGGCGCGTGGGAGCTCGTGGCGCGGTCGCGAGCCGGCGAGGGTTTCACGGCGTTTCTTCGCGGATCGGCGAGCTCGGGGCGCGAAATCTTCGATGGAGGTAGGGTGATGGTTCCCCAGCTCGTGCACTTCCTTTCCCGCGAGTTTCGTAGGCCGTGGTGAGCCGAGCGGGTGGAATCGGGGTTTTTGGGCAAAACCCATGTTTTAGGGCTTGTGGGCCGATCTCCCGTTTCATTGCGTTTTTGGCCGATCCGAGGCCGTAGATGCATGCTAGGGGCTTCTGGGGAGCTTCCCCCTTGTTTTCCCCCTCTCCTGTGGAGGTATGGGGGCGTGGGACGAGTTTTGGGTCGTTTCCCGCCGTAGCGTTCTCGGAAGGAAGTGACGGTCCTTCCAGTGGCCGTCACTTGGTGTAACGCGCCTAGGCTGGGCCGTTACATCCCCTTCTGTTGGCCTTTGGTGGTCTGTGGGTGTGGCGGTCCCACGATAGACCGCCAGGTGCTGTGACGCACCAGGGCTAGACCGTTAGAGTCTCTTCCGTTGGTTTTCGGGTCAGGCGTGTGACGCACCAGGGCTGGCGCGTCACAGCCTTGTGACGCCCCAGGGTGGGTGCGTCACATCCCTGTTACCCAGCTGAGGGCTGGGGGTGTGACGGTGCCCTCTGGACCGTTACATGCTTGTAACGCGCCCAGGGTGGGCCGTCGGAGCTGTTTTATCCATTGAGGAGGGCAGCGTGTGTGACGCGCCGGGCCAGACGCGTTACATCCGTGTAACGCGTTGGGGCAAGCGCGTTACATCCTGCTTTCACGCTGAGAGCGTGAGGCGTGTAACGCACCAGGGCAAGCGCGTTACATTCGTGTAACGCGCTGGGCCAGGCGCGTTACATCCTGTGTTTCTTCGGGCCGTGTAACGGCCTGCGTTAGGCCGCCAGGTGGATGTGACGGTCTCGCCTAGACCGTTACAACCCTGTGACGGTCTAGGGTTAGACCGTCAGGCTTTGTGTCGTTCCGAGGCGAGTTTTTGTGTTCTCCGCCTTGCCCCGCAATGTGTGGATCTCTAGTCGACCCGGTTGGGACTCAGTGGTCGACCTGCGGTCTTGTGAGTGTCCCTGACACCCGTGGGTTTCTGTGTCCGTGTTTTGAGGGTGTCTGGAGGACCGTGTTATCTCGTTTAGCGTGCCCGTAGGGTTGAGAGTCCGGGTGACTTCTCGCGTGCTGGGCCTTCGTGTTACGCTCGATCGAGTCACCGTGTATCGGTGTGTGTGCGGTGGGGTGTCCCCCGCATGCCGTGAGTTTCTTTGGAAGGCGATTCCCATGTGGGCCACGTGGTTGGTCTTGGACTGCGAGTCCAGTTATCCGGCCTGGGGCTGGAGGTTTCCTGCTTGCTACAAGATGGGAAATCGTTGTGGTGGCTTGTGTGCTGCCCTGGGAATCGTGCTTCTGCGTTTTCCGTGTGGCCCGTGTGAGTGGCCTTTGTCCCTTGCGTTCCCTTCTCAAGGGAATGGTCTTGGCAACTTGTGTGTTGTCTCGGTATTCGTGATATCGTGGTTTTGGACCTAGAGATTGGGCTAGATCGACGGCCTTGTGCTGTTGCGTGCAACGGTCTTGACCCCGAGTCTTGTGACTCAAGGACCGTTGGCTGTAGTGTGTCTAGAGGACTGTCCAGAGTCCAGTGGCTTAGCGCCACTTGAGTTTTCTCGACTCTAGTGCACGGTGCGTGCGTGGCCGTGGACTGTGAGTCCTGTTTCTTCTCCGACTGTGGTCACCATGCGACGGGGCCGGTACGTGGGGTGGTCCCCGTACGTCGTCGGATTCGGACGTTGTTTTCCGTTGAGTTGAGAGTCTACTCCTTCAGTGACCCTCCACTAGTCGTAGCCCACCAGTACGAGGTGCTGGTCTCACCTGGGAGTGGTGTACGGGCACCCACCTTTCGAGACGGTTTGTGGACCGGTTACCGTAGGCCCCTCGTCGGTAGCCAGAGTCCGGCTACGGGGGAAAACCGGTCAGAGGACCAGACCTAGTGACGCAAGGTCTGTGTGTGCACACGTGGTTGGGGGCGGTTGGACCCACGTCGACGGGCGTGACCCCAGCTAGTTACTTGTTTGTGGTTACTTGTACGGTGTTCGCGCCTCGGGTAGGATCTACCACGTCAGGCGGTTCACCTGCGGTGCGGTGTAAGACGTCAGGGGACGCTACCGGCTGTGCTTCTAGTGGGTGGTACTCCTGTCGAGTACGGAGTGACAGACTATCAGTTTCCGTGATTTCGACCTTCGGGTTTTCGGTCGTGTTGACCGTTGAGTTCGGTTGTTTCGCCGTGGCGCGTGTGTCGGTTTTCGCGCCAAGGGTCTAATGCTAGTGGCTTTACCGAGGTTGGGTCTTGTTGTGCGGTACCCGCGATCGGATAGTCGGGGTTGCACCTTGGACAGCGTGTCCAGGTCGGCTGTGTCCGAGGGACAGGCCTCTACGGCGTGGTTGCCGTGTGTTCTTACTTCGGTAGGTGGTACTAGCGTAGTTCGGTAGCTTCGACTGTGTGATCGAGGTCTGCCTTCTTGCAGTAGGAGTAGCTGTAGTGCCGAGTTTTGACCGGCCACCGGTTTGCTGTTCCTGCTGTAGTTGTAGCTTCCTTTCCGCTACCGCCGTTGTTTCCGGTTGGGGTTCCGCGGGATCCCTGCTGAGTCTCTGTTTTGGAGACTCATTCCCTGCTTTTCAGGTGTAGCGGTTCTTCCTCGTGGTTCGAGGGTGCGGAGCGGAGGTTCTCAGTTGCCAGCTTGCCGGGCCGAGTGTTCACTTGGCATGTGGTACGCTTTACTGCTTTAGACTGTACTTTCTGTTGGACTGGACTCTGTTGTAGTTGTTTATTTATTTCTGTTAATTGTTGAGTTGTCCTGCTTTATTTCCTATTTCTTTGTGCCTCCACACTCCTTCTAGCCCTTCCGAGCCCTCCCGGCTCGTGGGCGGCGGTGCGAGTCTCGGGTTATCGGGCCTTCCCGGTAATCGGATTCTTTGGTCGTTACATCCACAGATAGAAGACCTACCTCGCCGGAGTCCCTAAACCATCCGGAAAGAAACCCACCTCGCCGATAAACCTTCACTGGTATCAGAGCAGGCCCCTTCTTCCCGCTACCGCTGCCGGTCTTCCAGATCTCGCCGCCTCTACGTCCGCTACTGTCACTGGCCTCTTCCACGGCTCGCGCCCAGCCGCTGCCTGCTACAGCGCCCCCGGACGACTGCACCACGCCGACGCCACTGTCGTTGGTTCTTGCTGCGTTTCCTTGCCCCGCTGCGGCTCCACCTCGCAGCTGTTGAGCCGCCGACGGCCGCTGCTCCTGCCCCTGCTGCCGCTGCTACGGCCGCCCTCACCGCCCGGACGCTGTTGTACGCCGCTACCGCCTCACACGCCGCTGCCGCCGGGCCTCCATCTCTGGCCGTGCTCTACCGTGAGAAGGGAGAGAGGCCCATCACCGCCGCGGTCTCCCCTACCGCTGCAGCTCCAGACGGTCGTCCGAGCACCGTCTGCCTTCCACCGACGTAGACCCGCCACCATAACCCCCTGCAGCATCGCCTGTGCAGCTCACCGCTGCCGTCGACTCCCAGGCCACCGCTGCCGTCGAGCGAGCATCGCCCGGACGCCGTCCTCACCATCAAACCGCTGCCATCTGCTGCTACCGGAAGCCCTCGCCATCTGCTGCTACTCCCACCTCCTTCGGCTCGCCGGATCCCCCCCCTCGCACGCGCAGAGAGGTAAGTTGCCTATTCTTTTCTTTGCGGGGAAGGAGATAATGGTTCTCCTTTGATCACATGTGCTATAATAATAAAAAAAAAGGGTTTATAGAAGGCTGTCATTTGTCAGATGACATAACAGGGTGGGGACCATTCACGTGAAGCACATCCCTTTTCTCATATTCTTTGCATAATAATAGGAGCGACCAAAGCCCTCCCATCTGCAAATAGGACACCTCGGTGTCAGTATCACGTGAACTTGTCTTAATATATATATATTTTTTAAAAAAATACATATATCATGACTGTCATGTCGTGTGATAACTTTATCTCCTAACTTTCATTTACTACCTGACTGTACCTCAGTGTTGTTAACAGACGTGAACTCTGAGATTATATTAAAAAAAAACTTTTTGTTGTAAACTCTTTATATAGTTGAAAGGCCTGTATATATCATCATTATATATATCGTGTGGTGCCATAAGTCTTCGTATAAAATATATGTTCATATAATTTTTTAATACATTGACAACATATAATTACGTAGATTACATCCAAATATAATATATCTTACCCAACAGTTGTAACTACATGCATATATGTCCATATATTCATATTTAAATTTGTATCCATGTTTATTAACATGCATAGATAAATTTTTCATGTTATTGGAGATTGATACATGATTAATTTATATTAATGCTTGTCATTTAGTATTTATAAAAATAATAATAATAATCTCATATATTTGAACATGTTATTTTTGCATGTTTAATTGTAGCTTAATTGTTACTTCTTAGTTATTTTGATCACAATTTAAATAAGATAAAACAAAATACAAAACTCTCACAAAGAAATGACAGAATTAATCAACTTAAATATTAGATTAATTTTTACCATCATGAACCTTAGTTTGATTTTTACCATCATGCTTAAGCTTATTAAATTAAGCTGTTATATTTCCAGATTAATTATAATCATAATGGCCAGTAAGCTCATTGCTTCGGAGTTGACAAAATTAGATAAACTTAATGGAACCAACTTTGACATGTGGCACCGGAAAATCCGATATGCCCTTATCCATGACAACATAGAACATGTCATTGACACCAATGCTCCAGAAGTTATTGAAACATCCACGGAAGTGGAAAAGAAAAAACTGGAGCAATGGTTAATAGATGACAAAAAGGCTAAGAGCCTAATGCTCATGTTCATGGAGGATAATTTAATAAAGTTTTTCGAAACTTACAAAACCTCCAATGAAATGTGGAAAACTATCAAAGAGAAGTATGACACCAAAACAGAGGTGAATACTCAACTCTTATTACATCGTTACAACACATGTAAGATGCAGGAAGGTGATAGCGTTGTCGAGCATGTGAATAAAATGATTGTCATGGCTAAGGAGCTATCGACCGCTGGAACCGAAATTCCAGAGAAGATGCAGGTGGCAACTATATTGAATAGTTTGCCAGCATCATTAGACATGGCTGCCACAACCTTAAGAATGAGTGGTTCTATTGTAAGTGTCACAGATTTGCCAGCTCGGTTAGCGATTGAGCAGGACATTATGGCCAGGAGAAAAGAACTAGAAGCGCACTTGCAGGAGGCCAATACCGTACACCGAAAGCCCACCGACCAGAATCGTCCACTCGAAACGCAAAGGCCCAAGTTTAAGGGCAACAAATTTCAAGGCAAAGGAAAGAAGGTTCCTCGTGGTGCTTGCTACTCATGTGGGAAGTTTGGCCATTTTATGATAAATTGTCCCCAAAAGCAAGGCAATGAGGGTGGAAGCAAACACCCAGAAAATAGAAGAGCTGGAAAGAGAGAATTTATCGGCATCACGGAGTGCAATGCCGCGATGATCGACTCAAATGAATGGTGGGTCGATTCTGGAGCCACTCGTCATATTGCAAAGACGAAGAATGGGCTGGTGACGCTGAACAAGCTCAAGGCAGTAGAACAGAGGATATATATGGGTAACAACACCTATCTTGATGTAGAGGGTGTTGGTACATATAAGTTGGATCTTGGGGATAACATCATGGTCCTCAAGAATGTGTTCTATGCACCTGGAATCCGGCGGAATCTGATCTCTGTATCGGCCTTGATGAAAAATGGCCTGGAAGTGCGGTTCTACAATAATCGAGTGTCAATAGGGAAAGATAGAAAAGTACTTGCCATGGGGAGGTTTGTCCCCGAGCATGATTTATTTTGTATCCCTGTAATTGACACCGAGAATAATAATATTGAAGTTTCTGAGTATTCCTTGTGTTCTTTGTCGGAATGTGATCTATGGCATTTTAGATTAGGACATCCCGGAAAATCTAAAATGGAACAAATGATAAAGATGGGTCTACTGCCGGGTTTGTCAAAGGTGGAACTAACACCTTGTGAACATTGCTTAGTGGGAAAGATGACTAAGAAACCCTTCACAGTAGGTCATAGATCAAACGAATTGTTAGGGTTGGTCCACTCGGACATCTGTGGCCCCCTAAGTATAAAGACATATACCAATAAGGAATATTTCATAACCTTCATAGATGATTATTCCAGATTTACCTATGTTTATCTGATCTCTGCAAAATCAGAGGCATTTGATTGCTTCCAGAAATATAGAATGGAAGTGGAAAGGCAACATGGAAGGAACATTAAGGTGTTAAGAACGGATAGAGGTGGGGAATATAACTCAAAGGAATTTGAGTTATATTGTCAAGAACATGGAATCAAAAGATATGTGACAATACCTTACACGCCACAACAGAATGGTGTGGCAGAAAGAAAGAATAGAACTTTGATGAATGCTGTTAGATGTATGCTATCGCATTCAGGTCTCCCTAAGAATTTGTGGGGAGAGGCATTGCTTACGGCAAATCACATCTTAAACAGAATTCCCACAAAATCTGTAGAAAGTACACCTTATGAATTATGGAATGGGAGGAAGCCCAATTTGAGTCACCTCAAGAAGTGGGGATCAATTGCCCACGTTCTCATTCCGAGTCAACTTAGAGATAAGTTGGACTCAAAGACATTGAAATGTAGATTCATAGGGTATTGTGAGAAATCATCTGGTTATAGATTTTTCCATAAAGAAAAAGGGATCATTGAATATAGGGATGCGACATTTCTAGAAAATCTAGAGGAAGAGGAATCTCATGAAAAAGAGAAGGAACCTCTAGTTGTAATAGATGATGACTATTACAACGATGTCCCTAGAAATGATCCAGAAATTGAGGAAGAACCTCAAAATATGGAAAATGAACCAGTACCTATGAATGAAATGCAGCCTGGTCAACCCGGAATAGGCAACAAAAGATTGAGAACTCCACCAGCATGGATGGATGATTATCATTTGTATTCCTGTGAGCCTTCATGTCTGATGATAGACATGGAAGATGAAAATTGCGTAGATCCCATGAATTATATAGATGCGATAAAATCGCATGATACAGAATCATGGCAAGATGCTATGAATGAAGAAATTGATTCCATGAAAAGGAACAATGTATGTGAATTATGCGACCTTCCAAAGAATCGAAAGGCTATAGGATGCAAATGGGTATTTAAGAAAAAGCTTCGAGCTGATGGGTCTATTGATAAATATAAGGCCCGGTTAGTTGCCAAGGGGTTTACACAGAAACCAGGTGTAGATTTTCAAGAAATCTATTCTCCAGTGGCTAAGTTTGCATCCATAAGAATGATCTTGGCAATTGTTGCATATTTTGATCTGGAGCTGCACCAGATGGATGTAAAAACAGCATTCCTTAACGGAGAGTTGAAGGAAGACATCTATATGCAACAACCTGAGGGATTTCAGGTGGAAGGCCAAGAGGAAAGGGTATGTAAGTTGAAGAAATCAATATATGGTTTAAAACAATCTTCTAGACAATGGTATCTCAAATTCCACGAAGTAGTTGTTCAACTAGGATTTATTTCAAACAAGTTGGATAATTGTGTATATGTCATGAATAGTGGGAGTAAGTATATCATGTTATCCATATATGTGGATGATATTTTACTCGCCAGTAATGACATAGAAATATTGAATAAAGTCAAATTAGAACTTAGTGGAAAGTTTGAGATGAAGGACATGGATGAGGCATCCTATGTTCTTGGTGTACAAATCCTAAGGGATAGAAAGTCTAGAATGTTGAGTATAAACCAAGAAAAATATTTGAGGTCTGTACTCAAGAGATTCGGAATGCAAAATAGCAATCCGGCACCTACACCGTTAGTCCATCAGAAACGGTTGTGTAAGGGTCAATGCCCCGGAGAGGGACAAGAGCCGCTCATGGTGTCATATGCACAAGCAGTTGGAAGCTTGATGTATGCAATGATGTGTACAAGACCGGACTTGGCGTACCCAGTCAGTTTGGTAAGTAGATACCAAAGCAATCCTGGCCCAGCACATTGGGAAGCTGTTAAAAGGATTTTGAAATATTTGAGAGGAACTTTGCACCACAGTCTTGTTTATCAAGCTGATACGCTTGAGGTTCTCGGATATTCGGATGCGGACTTTGGAGGAGATAAAGATGACGGAAAGTCCACGTCGGGACATTTGTTCATCTTTAGTGGTGCTGCTGTTTCTTGGGGAAGCAAGAAACAAGGGTGTGTTGCTCGATACACACAGGAAGCTGAGTACGTTGCATGTAGTACAGCTGCTACTCATGCAGTTTGGATCAGAAGATTCTTGAACGATTTGAATCTCAACTTGGTAGATGAACCAATTGAGATGTACTGTGATAATCAGGCGGCTATTAGCCTGATTAACAGTGGAGCAAACAGTTCAAGAGGAAAACATATTGAAGTACAATATCACTATATTCGAGATATTGTACAGAAAGGGAAAATAAAAGTGACTTATGTTCCCACAAGTGATATGCTTGCTGATCCATTGACGAAAAGTATCTCAGCAGAAAATTTCATTAAGCATGTTGGCTTAATGGGGCTTAGGAATATATAAGCCAGAAAGAAATATTTTCATGGATAATGAAAATAATGATACCTCTGACGGATAGTGGGAGTGTATCGGAACAGTACTCACGTATAGTGAGACAATGAGAAGAATGATACCTCTGACGGATAGTGGGAGCGTATCAGAAATACTACTCATGGATAATGATAGTATAGAAGTGATGGTGAGTGGAAACACTACTCACGGATAGTGAGAGTGATTCAAAGAAAATATTATACCACCCACGAATAGTGGGGATATAATAGTTTGTTGGCCAAGTGGGAGATGTTAGCATGTGGCCAACAGTCCCGTTGGGAGACACATCCCGTTGGGAGACACCTCACCATGTTTCCGGATCTGGTCTGGGTGCACTGTTGCAGTGGGACAGAGGGGAGGTGGGGGTGAAGCACCCTCCTATAAAGTGACATGGGTTATGCCCATCGGAGAACACACGAAGATCGTGAGATCCACAGATAGAAGACCTACCTCGCCGGAGTCCCTAAACCATCCGGAAAGAAACCCACCTCGCCGATAAACCTTCAAACAGTGACGCTTGGTTGATGAGAACGGCAACATCAGAACAGTGAAACACCAAAATATCTGCAAATTAAGCACTAGCAGGGCCTTGTCACCGCGGCATAGTAACAAGAAATGGAAGACATGGAGTTGGGTACGCGGTGATCGATCACCATGCATGATCACAAGGAGGGTGAATGTGAACACTGAACACATGCACGGAGGATGTCTGATATCTCAGTGTGGAATGCATGAGACAAAGGGAAATAAAGGTCGGTCGGCCACTCCAGGGCCATGCACCCCTCCATGAATTCTGGCTGTGTCAAGGTGCGCCAAGCGGGGTTTTCCCATCCGCTCTGCTCTCATCAGTAGCAATTAATGAGTTATCTTCTTGCGTGAATGTTGGGGGGTGAAGGTGTACAGGTGTGATCCCTTCATCATATTATATGGAACCATGATCAGATCGCTCGACGTGTCTGCTGCGCTGACCAATCGCCCCCCCTGGTGCTAGTAAGAGATTAATCGTGTTTCTTTGGGCAGTGCAAAGTGTGGCATGAATGTGCACGTTTTTAGAAACAAAAAATTGATTTAATCATTTTCATCTTAATAGCTTAATAAACACATTATAATTTAATGTAAAATTTCAATTATACTTTTAAAATTTACAATTTAGACATGTATTTTTTAAACAATCCTGTCTTTTTCTGATGTTATCTTTTTTTTTCCTTAAATGTGGACAACGTAACAATGTTGCATATTGGTGGCTAGGGTTCGACCACTTGGGGAACCGTATCGGATCAGATTTCTCTGATCCGGTACGAGTCGGCCCGACTTAGAGTCGACATGGGTCAATTAAGTCGAGTAGCATATTTAAAATAAACTCAACAATAAAGTTTAATTCTTTCCATCCATAAATTGCAAGATTTATGACTATTACTATATCACTATTATAATTTTTATTTTAAAATATTAAATTATTATTTAAATAGTTTATAGCGACTCTGTATGCTTCGCCTGACTCACGACTCGAAATTTGATCCGAGTTGGGACGAGCAGAAGCAGCGAGTAGACGAATCGCGTCGGTGGCCGATGAGCAAGAGACTTGTGAGAAGGGAAGGAGAAAGTGGGGATGAGTTCATACTCAAACAATGGCTCACTTCGTGGTGGCCCTCTTATACATTTAAGTGATCATCAAAGTTCAGATCTCACGGAGGTCAGGTTTAAGGACTTGTAAGAAGGGTTGCAGTAGGGTAGGACTTCTAATTAACTAAAAAGGCAGTGCTGAGTTTAGATTGGTTAAGCCTAATTAATATTTTGTTGCCAATGTAACATTGAAACAGTAAGAGGAATGTCATATGTGCTCAAACGATCGAAGTCTGGAATAAGGGTATGGTGAACACTTGCAGGCGTCAAGTAATCCCATCCCTGTGAGTCTCTCAAAACTACACTAAATTAATCACTTGCTTATGGCTCAGTTGGTGTCGGGCAGGAAAGATTTGGGAGAGACCTCCCAAATTCAAACCTGAGATCATGGGAGGATTTTCTTATTTTTGTAAGGATTTTTTTTGCTTCTAAGTCTCTAAAATCACTTATAACTGATGATTAGTCTCTTAAGTACATTTATTTGTCTATAAATCCTTATAATCTTCTAATTCTTATTAAAAATTCATCTGATTCACGGCCATATGAAAAAAAGAATATCCCATGAGAGAGAATATCCAATGAACTATTTTATCTCGAGAATGATAAATCATTAGAGATCTCTAAAATATTATGCTTCCTCGACGTAGACCCTCTGCTCTCTCTGTCTCTCCCTCCTGATTAGGGGCAATTTCATCTTTTGATAATTTTGAGTCAAGTTAATCACAGTTCAATTAACTTTCGTTAAAGAGAATGAGTGAGGGGGACTTTTTTTTATCACGGGGATAACTATAGTGGTTTATAGGCAAACAGATGTGATTCAGAGACTAATCAATAATTAACTAAGATTGCAAGACTAATAAGCAGAAATCCTTTCTTTAAGTAGTCATTAGCCACTGTGATGGAGACCCTAAAACAAACACTGAATTAAAGCAAACACTGAAATGAGTGTGCTTCACACCCTCTAGGGAGTTTGATAACATACACAGTCAACTAACCCACCCCACCCTAAACGTAGCTATCGTGCATCATGAAGGCGGACATCTAAGTGGCTTAGTGGGGGCACACGTGACAACGGGTGCAAATGATCTTTAGAATCAAGAGACTGCGAAACAGATTTGACCGTCATCAACTTACTACTTCACACGTGACAGGGCATAACCAAATGCACACGTGCTGGGTGGCGCTCGACGTTAACGCCGTCATAGCCACGTGGAGGGTTCGGGGGGTTAGGCCAAAAGCTTTTACTGTGGTTGGTCGAAGGCCAGTAGACGGGGGCGTTTGAAGAGGGGCTGGGGAGGCGTGGGAAATCCCAGCGTTCTGTAAAGAGGGCAGTTGCTCTGTTTTTTTTTTTTAGGTTGTTTTTTTGGACTCCCATGTCTGTTCTCTCACGGTCCCGCCTCAACGCGGTCTCCCCCCTCCCACTCTGTTCTCTCTCGCCGCCTCCGTGAAGGCGAAGCGAAGGGGGCGTAGCGCGCGGCCGAGAGCCGTGAAAGTGCTGCTGCGGCTGCGCGGATGGCGACGTCACTGAGATGGACCTCGTTGCTGGCCCTGGCGCTCGTCCTCCTCCTGGTGCCGGCGGCCGGTATGCCGTGGATGGAGAGCGAGAGTTCCTCGGATTCGAGGTACATTCCCCCCTCCGCACCTTGACTCCATGTGAAGGTAGGCTTCGGGCGCTCTCTCTCTGGTTTCCGGCGGAATTCGGTGAAAGAAGGTTGGTCTTCTCACGAAGAAGCCGAGGACTAGTTGTTTTCTGTCGTTGATATACATGGCGATGGTTCCCGTGGAAGAACGCCAAACTGGAAGGGAGGGGGCGGGTGAGGACTTGCGGTCCCTGTGAATTTTACTACGGATTGTGTCCCCCCCCCCCCCCCCCAAGTGGTAGGAAAGTGAACAGGTGTTTCCATATTTTCGCACTTTGGTACTCGTCCTTGGCTGTTCATGCTTCGCTGTGGGGTACAGAGGTGAATTTAGGGCTTAGATTTTTAATCCGTGCCAAGAAAAACATAAAATTCACAGCAATGGCACCTTCTTGAGAGGGAATGGGAGTTGGATTTTAGGGAGGAACCGGAATGTTGGCTCCTCCTCTCCCTCCTGCATCATCCAAATGGCAGTGCACATTTCCAGATCCTTTGGTGGAAGTTTGTAGCTTCTCACGCGATCTTTAATGTTACATATATATATATATGCAGCAGGCGACGAACGACGTCCAGGAGGAGCCTGATCAATGAGCTGGCCAACGGAGCCTCTTCCATGGCGAAGTGGTGAGTGCTCACTCCCGGGAGTTGGTGCGCTGTCTCACTTGGGCCTCCGTTCGCGTTTTGTACTGAGAAACGGGTACTGCGGAATCCCATGCACCGGCGTTGGGCCGCCATGGCCATGCCATCGGTTTACACAAATCCACTAACACCACCATCCATTATGGTCGTTTAATTAGGTTTCCGCCATCCTCGCTTCCAATCTCGATCCCTCTGACGGAGGATACTGCACAACGTTTCCTAATTACTGGGGTTAATTTAGCACGAGATTGGCAGGAGATTTTAAATGTACTGGATCTGCATTTACGTATTTGGATCGCTCCTGTTTGCTTGCTTCGCCCGCAGGAATGTGCAAAGGGAAGTGGCGGGCGCCGTCGACGACCCAGAGGCAGTTGTGGCTGCCGTGCATATGTAAGCCGTCTTCCTAGTACCATCTTACTCTTCCTCCCATGTGTTCGAGTGGGATTAGAAACTATACTTTATTGGTTTTAAAATCGAGAAAAATAGAATTCTCGGTATTAATTGGTTTCAAAACCGATAAATGCGAATTTCTCGGCTTTTAAATCATCAAGTTCTTGTTTAAGCTAGCTATTGACCGAAAATTAAAGCAGCATGAAAAAGTGAAAAAAACACGATTTTGATATCTAGTAAGTGAAGACATTCTAAATACAAGGAAACATCGTAAATAGTATATGGCATTCTGATTTTTTTCAACAAAAAAAATGCTTTGTAAGGTTTCATAGATTTTGCTGTTCCTTGATCACAATTTTTGATTCCTTTTACGAGGCAAAATCATAAAAAACGGTGCGTTCTTTTCCGCACCAGAAGAGCAAAACCGAGATCGTCTTCTTGGGAGGATGAAGCCATCCTTTGTTGGCCCCCCCCAGTTGGCGTGTTTTGTCACCGCGCGGCAATGAACAGCAACGCTGTACCAAAGTTTTGGAATGGTTTACCGATGGATTGGTACCCCGGGTGGGCTCTACGCTCGCGCTACTTCTAGACTATATTCTTCACAGTGTGCTGCGTATTAACCAATGGGAAGGCCTCCGGGTTTCACTTTTGTCCACATGTGGTATCGTGGCTACTCACAATGACCTGGTGTAGCGCTTAACGTGGCCACTTTGATAACAGAATAAGGAAGAATAGGATGAGTTATTCCGACTACTCACCCTTAACCTAATTTGATAACAGGGTTAAGTTATTTGGGGTCGGTTAGGAATAAGACTTTTATTCTAGGAGTAATTCATTCTACCATTTCACATGGAATGAGTTATTCTCAGGGTAAAAATAAATTATCAAACTGAAAAAAGACAAACCTAAAGAAGAACTCACCCTGACCCGTCTCATATAACTTATCCTAACCTGATATCAAAGAGCCCTAAGACTACGTCGTTTATTCGTGCAACTAACGTGCGCTTATCCCGCTGGACATTTTGGCACAGGGCAATACGGAACAGCACGGGCGGTGGGCAGTCCTCGTACCACCGCCACTGCGGCACCGGCAACCCCGTGGACGACTGCTGGCGATGCGACCCCGACTGGCAGCGCCACCGCAAGAAGCTGGCGGACTGCGGCATCGGGTTTGGGAAGGGCGCCGTCGGCGGCCGCGACGGGCCCTTCTACCGGGTGACCGACCCCAGCGACGACGACCCCCTCGACCCGCGCCCCGGCACCCTCCGCCACGCCGCCATCCAGGACGAGCCCCTCTGGATCGTGTTCCAGGGCGACATGGTCATTGCCTTCCAGCAGGAGCTCGTCGTGAACAGCTACAAGACTATCGACGGCCGCGGCGCCAACGTCCACATCGCCGGCGGCGGCTGCATCACCCTCGAGTTCGTCACCAACATCATCATCCACGGCGTCCACATCCACGACTGCAAGTCCACGGGCAACGCCATGGTGCGGAGCTCCCCGTCGCGCCAAATGTGGAGGACGCACTCCGACGGGGACGCCGTCTCCATCTTCGCGTCCAGCCACATCTGGGTGGACCACTGCTCGCTGTCCAATTGCGCGGACGGCCTGGTGGACGCCATCATGGGATCCACGGCCATCACCATCTCCAACAATTACTTCACGAACCACAACGAGGTACTCCCATTGCTTCTCGCCATCCCGCAGAACCATCTTCCCCCACTCTGTTCCCACTCCATCTCTTCGCAAGTCTTCATTAGAATGGGTGATGTCCTGGGCTTGATCAAACAGCTTGGGTTTGCTCCAAGATCGAAACTTTGGTGGCTGGTACATATCTGAAAATTTTCCCTGTACGTTCGGATATGCAGGTGATGCTGCTGGGCCACAGCGATGCATACAAACCGGATAAGAAAATGCAGGTCACCATCGCTTTCAATCACTTCGGCGAAGGTCTCATCCAACGAATGCCGAGGTGCTACAAACAATTAAGCTCTCTGCAACTTGATGCGTAGTCCGTATCTTTGAAGCATATGTTTCTTATCTTCTTGTCCATATTGGTGGCATGAAACGGGGTTGACGAACAGATGCAGGCACGGGTATTTCCATGTGGTGAACAACGACTACACCCACTGGGAGATGTACGCCATCGGCGGAAGCGCCAAGCCCACCGTCAACAGCCAGGGCAACAGATACCTCGCGCCCTCCAACCCCAATGCCAAGGAGGTAGAACAATTCCAGCCACATTAACTAGCGGGCTCAACTCCAGCTCCCCTGTTCTCGTTAACAATGTGATGAGTAATCTCGGCTTTTTTTTTTCTTGGAGCTAATCAGGTGACCAAGCGGATCGACGCACCTACGAGGGAGTGGAAGAAATGGAACTGGAGATCGGAGGGCGACCTCTTCTTGAACGGCGCCTACTTCACCCCGTCGGGGGCGGGCGCCGCCGCGAGCTACTCCAGGGCCTCCAGCCTCGGCGCCAAGTCTGCCTCCTTGGTCGGGGCCTTTACGTCGGGCGCGGGGCCGTTCAAATGCCGCAGGAGCTGTTATGAATATTATGCAGAAAACAAGAAGAACTGTTAACAGAGCCACCCGTGCCAGCGGGATGGGGCATCCGCGCGCAAACGCGGTTGTTGGAAAATGGAATGTGTAGTAGCAGGGGAAGGGCTCCAAGTAAGAGGATATCTTCCCCAGCTGACTCTCGGATTTCAGTGTACACAATTCTTTTAGCTTAGCTTTGAAAAGGGGTTATCTTTTAAGGGGTTAAGTAAATAACTCGATTTTAGTTTGATAGAAAGATAGTTAACTTAGAAATAAAGAAGTGGATTAACTTATTTTTATTTTAGTATAATTTGATAACAATTGAGTTAACTCTATAATCATGGCAACTAAAATACTATAATTACCCTTTATTTATGACTTTTTTAATCAATCTTTCCATTCTCTCTCTCTCTCCCCTCTCTCTCACCTGACTCTCTCTCTCTCACAGACAAATTATTTAATGTTAAATAATTTATACACAATTAACTTATAATTAGTATTATAATAGATATTATTCTAAAAAATATTATGATGACAACATTTTTATTTTAAATTATTTTCAATATATGTTATAAATTGAATATAACATAAAAATAAAAATATTTTTGATATAAAATATACTTAATCTCACTAATTAAAATTCAAAACACGTAAACTTCATTAATTATCGGTAAGGTTACTATTTATTTTACAAATCATTTTATTTTAATATTTAAAATATGTTTATGATATTCTATGAATTGATTATGTCCCGGAAATAAATTTTGATAAAATATCATGAATCTCACTAATTAAAAATTAAAAGTAAAAAACATTTATAAAAATTACAATTTATCTTAATATCTTTATTTTTTAACTCATAAAAATATTGTAAATAGATTCTATATGATAAATATATTATTCTAATAATAAAAGCTTAAAATATATCAATAATATCACTAATTAAAATTTAAAAGTTAAAAAAGACATTAATTACGAGTTTAAGCTATTTTTCATCTTAAGTAATTTTATTTTATCTTAATTTTTAAATATTTTTAATATATTCTACAAATGTAATATACTATGAAAATAAATTTTATTTGATAAATAGTATTATTAATCTCACTAATTAAAATTTAAAAGTCAAAACGACATTAATTATGAGTTTTGTGTTACTGTTCATCTTTAAAATTTTTTATTTTATTTTAATTTTAAAAAATTTTAATATATTCTATAAATATAATATATCATGAAAATAATTTTTTTGATAAATAACATCAATAATCTCACTAATTTAAATTTAAAAGTAAAAAATAACATTAATTATGGGTTTATGTTAATGTTCATCTTTAAATTTGTTATATTTATAAATAGTTTTAAAAGTTACTATTTATCTTAATATCTTTATTTTTTAACTTTTATAAATACTTTTATAAGTTATTTATGACAAATATATTATTATAATAATAAATTTTTTTGATAAAAAGTATTATTATTATTATTAAGTAAAAAATTAATTATGATAAAATTTATAACAATATGAGAGAGAGAGAAAGAGAGAGTGGGTGGGCATTTATTATCGTGTGAGAGAGAGAGAAAGTGAGGGAGGGAGAGTGACCATTATTTAGGTGTGTGTGAAATAGAGAGAGGGGGGAGGTGAGTAACATGTGTGTGAGAGAGAGAGAGAGAGGGAGAGGGATGATGAGCATTAAGTATAGAGAGAGATAATGGAACATATGGTGGGTTGGGTCACATAACGAAACTCTCCTATTGGGTTTCGTAACCCAGACTTAACCCTGAATTATCCCCAGCCTAACTCGGATCATCTAATTCGGCGTATCAAAGCAATTTTTGATTTATTTTGAGTTAACTTCTAGTTAACCCCAGGCTAATCCCGTATCAAAGCTAAGCTTAAAGCCTCTCTTTGGTATTGGTTTATTCCGGGGTTAGTTCTAAGTTAACTCCGGGATAAGTTTTTTTGTGCTTTAGTAAGGAGTTAGTGTTAGTCGGGTTAGGTTAAGGACTAACCCAAGAATATTCCTGAGTTTTGAAACCCACACCTAAGGGTGGGTTAAGATGGGTTAACCTCCTACCTCAATAAATGCTCAATTAAATGTGTCTCTCTCTCTCATAATAAATGCTATTTCTCTCTCTCATTATTACTAGGTTAACCTACTATTTACCAAATCATACTAGATTAAAATTATGTTAGTCCACATCCTTACTCCCAGATTAACTACTCTCTTATCAAATCAAAAATGAGTTAATTCCGGACTACTTTAATCGAATTGACTTAGCTCATCTTTAACCTAACTCCATACCAAAACCACCTAAAATGTTCACACGATCGTTTACGTCTCCAGTGCTGTCGTCGTCATCCAAATGAGGGGATTGCCCATTTTTCCATCGTTTTCCTTGGCCCGCCTGTGAACCTCTCTTCCTCTTTCTTTCTCTTCTCCGCCGTTCTTATCTACTTTGAAACCCATTACCTTTTGAAAGTGAACAATCTTCACCAACTAGGCCAAAATGAGGTTGGTTGGCCCGCTTGTGAACCCGTTAAACGAATAAGAGCTTTAAAACATTACAAAAGAGACGCTTTCCCTGACCGGACCATCGTGGGTTCGAATGTCAAGTCCCTCCTCGGAATGTCCCCTCATCAAAAAATCCAATGACACTGGCTTCTAGCAAATCCTACCTGGAGGGAGGGAGAGGGAGTTGCTGCAGAGTCCAGACTGGAGTGGGTTAGGGGTTTTGAAAATTAGAGGGAAAATATACTTTTTGGAAAGTTATTTCTTTATATTAGTTGTTTAACAAAATATTCGAATAGAGAAATTTTTTAGTTTAGGGTGGAAAAATTACCTTAAAAGCTATCCTACTTTTAGACCTATTTTTTTTTCATTACGAAAAAAATGAGCTTCTATCTTATTCTCCATAGATCTCTTTCTCACTCTGTTATCAATGGTTTCAGATTTAACATTAATCAATATAAGACATGATTTTTCCTAACTACTCTTAACTATTAAAAAACTGAAAAAAAATTCTTAGTTTGGGTAGAAAAAAAATTCTTTTCCATGCTTCACTTGTCACTCGAGACATTTGGAGATCGGCTGGGCCACGACAATCTTGAAATCGTGCTGCAGCACATCAGCATAGATCCGACTAGGTCGCAGGTTTGGCTTGAGATCATATTCGGGGTAACTATGAGTTGAGTTAGGTGATAAGTTGGGGCGGACTGTAAGCAGAGCGGATAATGTCGTATTCGAATTTTTATTCGATTAATAATTAAACTATATGATATCTGATTAAATTATCTATCGGATTCTGATTATTATCTGATTAATACGAATTTGAATTTGATTCAAATTTTAAACGGATAATTGTCAGGTCTACTTAGAGATGAGTCGTACGAACCGTGTGAGAGCGTTGTGTGTTATTTTCTCAAAAAAAAGAAAGGACAGAAGTATGTTTATTTTGCGAGAGATTATCAAAAAGTTAGACTTCATCTTAAAAAAATAGGAGAGAACTTATCAAATGGGTGGAGTTCTTATTTCTAAATCATATTTTGAGACAAAAAATATGAAAAAATAGTAACCAAATATCATTTTAAGATTTGAGTTAGTTATATATAGAATATGTGGATCCTTAGATATTCATCTATGGACTCATATTTGGTCGGATAATAACTAACACGGATATCTTAATATCTAAATTTGTATCTGACCAATAATCGGATTATCCGATATCTGATTAAATTATCCATCAGATATTTTATTCAGATAATTATCTGATCAAGTGAATACGAATTCTAATTCGATTCGAATTTTAAACGGATAATTACCGAGTCTAGTGACATAGACCCATTGGCCGGGTAACTATCTTGTGGCGCCCGAGTCGACTGCTCCACATGAAGCACAAGTTTTTAAATTCTTAGCCTCAGTTGGGTATGATTAACTCGAGATTAACTCTGAGTTAATTAAGAGTAACCTACTTTTGTGTTTTGATTGGAGGATAATTGGCTTGTCCGAGACTAATATTGAGTTAATCTCGTGAATAACTCAGGGTTTTAAAACCCACCTCTAGAGGTGGATTTGCTCGACTTAATACACCCATCATTACCCTTTCCGGAGCTCACACCCGCCTCTATCTCAGCGAACACTTTTTTTGGTTTTTTTTAACATGTTACGCAAGTCACACATCAAAGCCATTTCATGAACTCCGTATAGAGAGAGAGCGAGGCGAGGAGAGAGAGAGAGAGTTTTTTAATTAATTATATTTATTATGTTATTTATTAAAGATTATTTTTATAATATATTTATTTTATAAAATATATAAAAATATTTACAAAATTAAAATAAAATTATTTTTCAATAACCAGTAACCAGATCTTAATTAATGACATTTATGACTTTTAAATTTTAAGCAGTGAGATTAATGATGTTATTTATCAAAAATTTATTTTCACAACATATTTATTTTATAAAATATATTAAAAATAAAAATAAAAAAAAATTTAAAGATGAATAGTACCATTAAATTGTAATTAATGACATTTTTACATTTAAATTTTAATTAGTGAGATTAATAATGTTATTTATCAAAAAATATTTTCATGACATATTTATTTTATAGAATATTTTAAAATATTTTAATAATTAAAATAAAAAATTTAATATGAACAGTAATATTAAATCATAATTAATGACATTTTTGGCATTTAAATTCTAATTAGTGAGATTATTGATGTTATTTATCAAAAAATATTTTCACGACATAATTATTTTATAGTATATATTTAAATTATTTTATAAAATCAACTAAAATAAATAATTTTAAAGTGATCACGTGCTCATAAGTAAAAAATTCAAAAAAGATAGACAAATGTGATATTTGAACCTTTATTATTATTACCGGGTTAACCCACTATCTACCAAATCATACTGAATTAAAAGTAGGTTATCTCACCTCCTTAGGCAAACTTCCCTCTTATCAAAGCAAAAATGGGTTACCCCTTGGCTAACTTAAGCAGGTTGGCCTAACTCCCTATCAAAATGATGCTTAATAGTTACGACTACATTTGGTTGGGTTTGTAGGAAAGATTTTGAGATTCTAATGAGTGAAATCAATAACAACATGTTAGGCCCAACCAAATGACCTAAAATACCTAGATTTTTGTGCGAGTGTGGAGTCTCCACAGAGGAGAGAGATAGGCCCATTTTTGAAAACACCCACAATCCCTCAAAAGTTGGTGGAGAGTCTAAGCGCGAAATATGCCCCCATGAACTATGAGCAACGGAGCATGTGATAAAGGAATAAGAAGAGGAATCGTGATCGCCACCAAGGGCTAACAAGGTAAACAGTAATAAGGAACTTAATAGTCTACGTTACATATCTTGGAAAGAAGATGGTCGGCGAAAAAATGAACAAATGAAGCTCGGCCAATGAACGCGATCTCTATTGCGACCGTGACTATCGGAACGCGGTCTCTGAGACCACCGTGTTCAGAACAGGGTGCAAGAACTTGAGAGTTAAACTCCTCCTCGCTCTCCAGCTGGCCAGGAAGCAAGAGCCTCGTGTCTATGCCTGCCTAAACTTGCGAAACAAAGTCAATAGAAGATGAAAACCCGATTAAAACATGTGATTTGTGTAACATCTATCCCACTAATGAACAAAATATGTAAAAGGGGAAGAACGCACCTGGGAGGTTGGGTTTTTAACCCCTGTAGAGGGAATAAAGATATAAGTGTGTGTGTGTGTAGTGAATGTTGAGAAAAAATGCACTAGAGATAGAGATAAAACGATGTAGCAAAGTGCATGCAATGTTTAGAAGAGTGCGAGTAAAAGAAAGAACAATAGAAAGAAGTAGAAAAAAAACCCTAGAAGGAAGGTGAAGGCGTGGGACTTCCTTGGCTGATTGGGGTCGAAGAGTTGATTGTTTGGCACAGCATAGGTTCGCCCCAAATCCAAAGTCGTCCTCCCTTGATGCCCTAGGCCATGGGAGGCATTTATAGAGCTCTAGAAACCCTAAGTCGGAGTTGAAAGATAATCACAGAAAATCCATGTCCAAGAGAGATAAATCTATGAGAAAAATGTTCGATGAGGTTCCTGGGGTGATTAGCAGTTGATCTGGCACGAAAACCTTGGGGAGAAGCCTCTAGAAGAGGTCCCTAAGTCGATTCACGCTGGAAGAGACGTGCTTGGGGTGGACTGCTGGAGTCTCTGAGAATGCGGTCGGTCGGCCGGCCACGAATAGGATAGATGCGGTCGATTGACCGACCGCGATGAGGCCTGACTGGCAAAACGTGAAAATTCTAAAAATTGACCTCCAGGGCTTAATGGGCCTGCTGAAAATGAATAGAAATGGGCTCATAAAGAACAACTCAAAAGTCATGACCAATTCGGGACATCAATAAGGTGAATAAGAGAATAGCTCAACTTACATGCTAAAAAACGGGTGTCAACAGATATCCCTCGTTGATGTCTACTTTGCAAGGGAGCGAGCGTAGACGAAGTATAGGCAACATGAAGTGGAGATGTTATGACCACCAATTGGGCACTGGCCTAATTGTCCATAATTCGGGCCCATGCACTCAACAAGCTAGAAAATCTAGACAGATTATGGAAGGGTCCTTAGGAAATTCAGAAACTTAATACAGGGAGGTCAGAATTAAGTGAAAACTAAGCCCTTGAAACGACCATTGGATAAGGAATAACTTTGACGAAGAATATAACTTCTGAATAAAAGGCCTAATAGGGGTTAAGAGGGAGTTTATGAAAATAGGTCGAAACAGTTGCAGAAAACGCTACCAACTGTTGAAATAAGGATATCTTGGCCCATGGTTATTTAAATGAGCCAAAATCTAGCTCATTAGAAAGATTGGGCCCTTGACCCAAACTCTTTTGATGAGGTGGAAACCCAATTCGCACCAGAACCCAAGGTTCTGAGCCCTTTGCTACCAGCTGTCACGAAGAGGTATGACTGATGGATAAATTCGCATGAAATTAATGAGAAATTGATAACTTCATCTGTGGTTGATGAAATGACCTGAAACCAAGATCATAATTTCGCATTGGATGTTAGCCACATCTTCTATGTTGATATCGAGGCCAAATTTCATCTAGATACTAGAGTTATACTCAAATTATCTCGGGCTACCGAAACGTCGCGACGGGAACGGGGGAAAATAAATATTAGTTTTAAGAAAATCATAACTATTGCTAGGGATACTGAAATTCGATGAAATCATGACCCAAAGTTAGATATGAAATCCCTCTTGATTTCATCTGAAGACATCCCAATCCAAATCCCAACAGAAGAGCGCTCCCACTCGCATTTATGACCAGGTAGACGAAGGGTCGCGACTGAAACAGAGGAGGAATAACGTTAATATTACTAAAATCATAACTCGCGCTAGAGTTGATGACATTCGATGAAACCATGACTGAAAGTTAGATCTAGAGGTCCTCTTTATTTCATATGAAGACAGCCCAACCTAAATCCTAACATAAAAGTGCGCCCATTCATATCTTTGACCGGGTAGACGAAGGGTCAGCTCTGTTCAAACCAAAGGGGTGCTTAACTTTGACCCCCTCTTTAAGCCAGCTACTTTTGGGCTGGGCTGAACCTTACTGGACGTGGGAAAAGGCCTTGGGAGGCTTGAAAAACTTATATAAGAAGTGGGTTCCAAGAGGGATCAACTTTTAGCAACACCTATCCTCAGCATCCACCACCTGCGGTCTCACTTCGGAGAGAAGAGAGGCGAGAGACCTTGGCCCTGCGAGGGGGGTGCGAACCTGTAGTTCCTAGGACGACGAGTAGGGGTCTGGGGTATGGACCTCATCCCCGGATCAAAGGGTAAAAGCTGAGGTGAATCTGGGGTGCGCATATTATCCCTGGATCGTCGGTTAACATCTCAAAAGTAGGCACCTAACCTCAAACTTTAAGGGTCAATGATGCATTAGAACTGTTTTAAATATATTTTATACACTTTAAAGAGGGATTAAGGGCACGTGGGGACCACCACCATGTTCATTTTAATTTTTGGTTTCATGAAGTTTTGGGCTTCCACGAGTTACCTCTGTGTCTCTAAGGATTTGCACAGCCCCTGGGAAGGTCAGCATTTGAGGCAAGGTCTGTACACATTTCATATGGTTCATAGCAAGGTCTGTGCATATTTTATGTTGATTATGGCAAGGCATGTACATATTTCATATGGTTCATAGCAAGGTCTGTGCATATTTCATGTTGATCATGGCAATGCATGTACATATTTCGTATGGTTCATAGCAAGGTCTGTGCATATTTCATGTTGATCATGGCAAGGCCTGTACATATTTCGTATGGTTCATAGCAAGGTTTGTGCATATTTCATGTTGATCATGGCAAGGCCTGTACATATTTTCCATGGTTCATAGCAAGGTCTGAGCATATTTCATGTTGATCATGGCAAGGTCTGTGCATAGTTCCTAATATTCATAGTGAGGTCGGTGCATGTTTTGCCCAGGCCAAAGTAAGGTCGGTGCATGTTTTTCCCAGGCCATAGTGAGGTCGGTGCATGTTTTTCTCCAGGCCATAGTGAGGTCGGTGCATGTTTTTCCCCAGGCCATAATGAGGTAGGTGCATATTTTTCCCATGCCAAAATAAGGTCGGTGCATGTTTTGCCCAGGCCTTAAGTAAGGTCGATGCACATTCTGCCCAGGCCAACATAAGGTCGATGCACATTGGGGTTTGGCCTGTCTAAGGTCGGTGCACATTCTGTCCCAAGCTAAGTAAGGTCGGTGCACAGTTGCCCAATCCTAAGGTAAGGTCTGTGGACATTTGATCCAAGCCATAGATAAGGTCGATGCACATTCTGTCTAGTGCAAGGTAAGGTCGATGCACATTTGGTCTTGGCCCATGTAAGGTCTGTGCACATTTGGCCCAAGCCATAGATAAGGTCGATGCACATTCTATCTAGTGCAAGGTAAGGTCGATGCACGTTTGGTCTTGGCCCATGTAAGGTCTGTGCACATTTGGTCCAATCCATAGTAATGTCGATGCACGTTTGATCTTGGACCATGTAAGGTCTGTGCACATTTGGTCCAAGTCATAGTAAGGTGTGGGGGATGGGATTCTATTCGATTCTCCTTTTCTTTCTGAATTAGGCCGTTCGTTCGTTTATTATGCATAGGTGTCCTAGTCACGTTTGTGACAAGTTTATTATGCGCTCGATCTGACTTGGTCAGTCGATTATGAGGTTCGTGTTGGGACCTAGAGTCTGTCATACCATAAAGGCTATGACGTTAATTACATCCTCTAAGAAAGAGGACAACCCTTGATTAATTGTCAAGAGAGGATGCCTCGAGGGATGATACGAAAGCATAGGGAATACTAACTAAATGTACCAATGGATGCTGTGGAATGAGGTCATTTGGTTGACCATTCATGCAAAATGCAACGAATTCATTAATTAGTTAACTCATGTAACTAAAGGTTCAGTCGTGCTCATTTAGATAGCAATGCATGCTAATGCAAATGCACATTCATGATTTCAAGATGGATGCTCAACATAATTGAAGACATTGAAACTCTTTTTATTCATTTATTTGACTAGATTTATTAAATCAGTTGGGGTTTTAACATTAACCATCAGGAGCCAACAACATACACATAAAGTCAATGCATCCTTCTTATTTTTGATCAAAGCATTATTTTATTTCATGCATTAAGTCACTGCCCTTCTTGAATGGAGGTTAACGTCAATGCACTTCATGCACTGTCCAGGGTCGATGCTAGTATGGGGTTGATGCACGTATGAGGGGATGAGGTCGGTGCATGCATTAGGTTGATGCAAGTGAGGAGGTCAGTGCATGCGTGAGGTTGATGCGAGGATGTGCGCAGGGTAGAGAAGCTGGGTCAGTGCAAGGTTAGTGGAGGTATAGGTCGGTGCAAGTTGTGATGGAGGCAGTGAGAGGGTCGGTGCAATGCAGGTTGGTGCAATGCAGGGGCTGTGCAATGCAGAGGCTAGGCAATATGAAGGTCGGTGCAATGCAGAGGTCTGTGCAAGGTGAAGTCTGTGCAATACTGGGGGCTGAGGTCCGTGCAATGCAAGGGCTGAGGTCTATGCAACGCAGGTTGATGCAAAGGTGAGGTCGGTGCAGACATGGTCTGGGGTTGGTGCATGAATGGAGGGCGATGCATAGAGAGGAGGCTAAAAGCGGCGTGGGGTGTTGCTGAGGCTAAAATGGCGTGCCCAGGGCGCGCCGGGTGGAGGCCAAAGGGGTTAAGTTGGGTTATGAGTGTAAGGTTAAAACGGCGCGAGGGGGGTACCACGCCGGAAAATGGCGCGCCGGATTATGGCAGTTTTGTTTATTTTGGTTCAAAATGAGATGCCAAGTGATTTTCTTGTAACTTTGATGTTAGTTAAGAAGATTGGAGAATTTATTCAGGTCTCAAATGTTCTGCAAATATGGCAAGTCCGGACTTATGCGAGGTTCCTACTCGAGCATAGTCCAACAATAGACTTATAACTGAAATTTCATCACAATTCACACTAAGTACTCAGTCAAAAATTAGGCAGCACCTCCCCATGCTCAGAGGGTTGCGGGGGCGAAGTGGAGACAATCCCACAACATTGGGGTATGCTCCTTAAAGTCAGGAATGCCAAACGGTGACCGGCGGACTTCAATGGAGGGAAAATCCTGAGGGCTAGCCTACGAGGGGCATCAACACTCCACGAGTCTAAAACATCATTAAGGGACGGCTGAGATGGGGGATACCTCGAGGGCTAGCCTACGGAGGTACCCTTCCCACAGCCACCACCATTCTCGAGGGAATGTGGGTTTAATATCGGGTTAAGAACCCTGTTGATGTTCACCTGATAGTTCATAGGGTTCATATCATCGAGGGATATGACCTTATGGTCCGATGGTGATTGAAAACGTTGATGGGGAATGTCCCGTCTCCCCGGCCATCAAACCCATCAAGGAAAGAAAGAGTACATGAGATATGTGCAGAATGCATTCGGCAGATAAACTGACCACGGAAAGTCATATGCATATGAATAGGTAGGGCTGATGGGGTTAGCTGGTTAGTTGGTTAATTGGTTAGCAGATTAGCAGATTAGCTCAAAAACCATAAGCTAAAATGAACCCACTGGAGAAAGCAACCCTTCGTGCAATTGATGTGCAACGTATGGGGAAGACGATGATGCGAGGAAACCACACGCCCAGGATGTAGGGACATTCCCATTCTCCCCAACCCACGACTAAGGGCCGAGAGGATAGTGAAGGGTTGATCCTAGGGTTTGGACAGAGGTACGTTCCTCTGGCGATTGAACACCCGAACATGATACGGGCATACCACTGGAAAGCAAAACCCCGGGGAGAGGGGTAATGAAGTTAATGTTGCCCAGAGAAATATTAGTGCGTATTCAGCGTTGGGAAAACCCGAAGATTGCACATGGAGCATAAGAAAAAGGAGTTGCAATCAGATAAGGAAGATAGTTCAAATATACATTTACGCATTCATTCAATCTCCATGAGAGGCATCGCATAGAAGATCAAATACAACTGCGGCTCGGCGTTGTCGCACGAAACCGACCCCTGGTTTAGAAAAGAAAAGAAGACAGAGGAATAGAGAACAACGAATCGAAGAAACCCTATGGGCTCGTATCATCGCCCCTTTCATTACATCGCTCCGTGGAGCTATTCTAGCAGAAGGGGGAAGGAGACAGAGGAAAAATAAATCCAGACGTCTTCCGCCAACCCACCTCAGATGTTCGCAGCAGAGAAACAGAGTCTTGGAAACGAGCGGGCTCTTCGCTCACCTTTTCTTCCTCTCCAAGCCTCTCCCCTCTTTCAACTGTGTGTTTTTCTATTTCTATCTCTTTCTTTTCTCGCCTTGATCCCGATCCTCCTTCTTTTCATTCGACGTCAGGGCCCTTTATATAATGAAACCCTCGACCATGCTTCATCTGGCATGGGAGTAACGCGCCGAGAAGAGTTCATGCTTTGCGCGCCGGGAAGAGGTCGTGCTTTACGCGTCGCGAAGAGGCTGCTGAAAAGAGGGCGCGCCGGATTAAGAGGCGTGCCGGTTTCAAGTCATTCCGTCGTGTTTGCTTGACATGAGTCCGACAGCGGGCCCCAAGACTGGCTCTGGGAGTTACTGTGATCCTTCATCTCACCGTGGTCTTTCCAAATCATGGTGGGAGGTATTAACGAAGCTTCCAAGCCACTAAACGGCTGCTTTCGGAATCTCGTGCATCTTCGGCTCGGACACGCGGGTTTTCCGCTGACGTGGCTTTCGGCACAGTGATTCGTGCTGATGGCTCGACTTAACTTGCATTGATAGCTTTCACGGGGAGTGGTATACTGTTCGGGGTGCTTTCGCCTCGACTGGGCGGTCATCTGGTCACTAACGGACCTACTTTGCTGAGAAGCCGTACCCATGCCGGGTAATCGGGGTCTTCTACTAACAGAGCCTTCAGTCCCATGTTCTGAAGGGCCAAGGGTGTTCTTTCACCTGGGGAGGATCATTCATGTGGTGGGCCACCAGGTATACCCCTGTCCTTGGTCGGACAATGGATGCATTCTTGTCCTTGATCGGACGACGGATACATGCTCGTCCTTGGTCGGACGACGGGTACATCCTTGTCCTTGGTCGAACGATGGATACATTCTCGTCCTTGTTCAGGCGACGGGTACATCCTTGTCCTTGGTCGGACAACGGATGCATTCTCATCCTTGGTCAGACGATGGGTACATCCTTGTCCTTGGTCAGACGACGGATGCATGCTTGTCCTTGATCGGATGATGGACATTGTCCACGCTGTACGACTGAGTCGATACCGGTTCATTGGGCAGTCCCGACGACACTACCCGCTTGTGGTGTATTCTTCTCGATCCTCCTGAGGTGAAGTCCCTGGCGTTCATACTGGGTGACCTGAGTCTCTGGCAACTTGAGAAGGCTTCAGTGTGTTGATCTTCTTTGGCTTCTCTGCTTCAGTGGGCCGCATCATTTGTCTTTGAGGCTTGATCGCCATTGAATATATTTTGAGTGCTAACAAATGCCCCCCAACCACGGGTGCTGCGAGCAAGGCACGAGTGAAGCGGGACCAGCGGATGAGCTCCGTTTGGGCAGATTTCCTGTCTGGCTGACATAAGCTTGGAATGGCTGTTAAACCTGGCGCGGTGGTTAATCCGGCGCGGCCATGGGGCCTTGGTAAAAACGGCGCGGTCCCTTGAATGGAAAGGAGGCTAATATGGCGCGCCCCTTTGAATGGAAGAGGGGCTAATACGGCACACTATTTAGCGCGCCGGGTAAGCCCAAGGCCTTGGATTTTCAAAAATTTTCGGGCAGGAAATGCTAAACCGGCGCGCCTTTTAGCGCGCCAGATTAAGCCCATGAGAGGCCCCCCTATAACTTCTTCTTTCTTCTCTTTCTTTCTCACTTCAACCTCATTTGCATCTCAACTTTCTCTCTCTTCCCTTCCCCTCCAGAGCGCGGCGGCGAGAGTAGAGTGGTGAGTGGGGATTCCGGGGTCTAACCCCTTGTTTTTTAGGCCCTGGGAGGCTCCTTGTAGGCTTGTCCTCGGAGCTGCACCCCTGGGTGTCCTGTTCGGCCCTGGCGTGATGCCCACGACCCTTTTTTAGGGATCGTCACTTAGTGGATGAGTTCCCGCTTCGCTCTAGTAAACTCCCGGGCTGGGGAGACTATGTCAGATTTTTGTCAGAAAAGACTTTTGTCTTCAACAGCTGCCTCCTGACTTTGTTTGCTTTCTTTGTATTTGTCTTTGATGCAGATACCCTGGCATCTGACTCTTATTCCTCCTCCCGTGCTGTGGTAACATGGAGGGACGTTCATTCTCTGGATAGAGGCCATGGCAAGCTGGCCATAGTGGCAGAGTCCTCTGATTCAGAGACTGAGACGGTGGACACAGATCGCCTGCTGATCATTGGGAGTGATTCTTTCAAGTATGAACGCCCTGACGGCTGTAGAGTAGATCATCCCAAGGACAAACACCTGATGTCATTTCAGAGAAGGTTCAATCTTCAGGGAAAGTGGGATATGTTCCTCGTCCGGAAGGCTGAGCTGGCGCTGCTTGAAGGGCGGGACAACCTCACTGACTGTGTTGTGAGGGGAAGACCCATATATCTGCCTGGTGAGCCCAGGAAGTGGGGTGCTATGCTTGGACTTCAGGAGCTGTCTCCACAAGACGGGCTGCTGACTAGGGCCCCTGAATTTGTTCCTACCAGATGGAATGAGACTGCAGGTCGCGTAGACTGGGAGAAGCCGTCTTTTGGTTTGTTCTTGGCCCCGCTAAAGTGGGGGTACCGAGACGATCCATTCTTGTTAGACTGTATAGTAGTTCGGTTCAAGCACCAAATTTTTGTGGGGTGGTTCGCCGATTTGAAGGCCACCGACGCCCATGCTTTCAGGCCAGGAGCAGTAGAATTCACAGATTTTATCTTGCAGCACTATGCACCTATCTTGGTTAGAGTAGGTGTGTATCACAGTGTGTATGCATCAAGGTACCGCTATCCCATCTCAAAGGGCCTCTACTGCGGTATGATTGAGGTGTTCTGTCCGGAGTACAACACCTTTTACACTTCAGAAGGAGAGACGTCGTTGGACCTTTGGAGTCTCTCACAGTTAAGCGGCCTCCCGATTGACGGTGAGCCGTATGAGGAAGTTTGTTGGCCAGATTGGCTGAAAGGTCAGGCAGACGGTGAAGGGCGATACTTGACTGGTTTCACCTACCGCTATCTGATGAAGGCATATCGTAGTCTCTGCCGTTCTTCGTATGACGCCAAGGGGGTGCGTAAGCCTGAAGAGAAGAGGCGTGTGCGGATGGGCACATGGCTTCAGCATTTCTTCAGAGGGGAGTAGAAATACACATATTTCCCCTCGGTGGTGCCGGCTCCTGTTCAGCGGAAGAAAAGAGTTCGACGACAGGCTGCTTTTCCCTCGACTTCGGAGGGAGGACAACTAGGAGGGCCCAACCCTAGGGGCGTTGACGCAGTCACTCATTGTGTTGCGTTTCTGACTTATTGGATTTGCTCCTTCACTCTCCCACAAGGTGACAAGAGCGTGATCATGGCAGAGGCTATTTATCCTGCCTGCTTGATGGCCTGGGGCATGAAGCTCTCGCTTTGTCCCGTTGCACTATGTTTGATATACAAGCTGCTGGGAGACTTGCATCGCTTACGCCTCCCCAGGAATCTTCGGGGGGTTGGCCAGCTGCATTTCTTTAAAGCCTGGGTCTGCACTCTCTTCCCGGAGGCTGCTCCTCGGTCACTTCAGTCGGCGCAGTTGGTTCCCAGGATGATAGAATTTGCCAGTGTAGAGTCGACCCGAGTGGCAGATCAACTTTTTGCTAATCGTGGTAACTGACAAAGGTTCCCCTAGATTCCCCGGGGTTCTGCATTTTTGGAGTTTGGCTGCTCACTCTAGTCCTTTGGTGAACAGGATGAGGGAGTGCCATCTGGGCGAAGTAGAGGAATATGTTCACCCCATTTCTGACGCCAAGTGCACGAGGCCAATTTTGGAGTCAGAGTTGATTGACTGGGTGCTATCCATAAGGCCGAGCGTCCTGGTTTTCCGCAAGAGCGGCATTTTATGGCTGGAGCCTTATTATCCTTTCCGATTCAGTCAGAATTTTGGCTATGATCTGTACATTCCAGCTACTTCCACTCAATTTGCGTTGCCGAACAAGGCCCGAGCTGGCCAAGTGTCAAATGACGAGGCCCACATATGGTGGGATTATTTTCACCGCCAAGAGGCGGCTTCATTCAGAGTTCTGACCCCCGCACGCTTTCCCCGTGTAACTCTGGAGTACATCAAATGGTGGAATGCGTACACGAGTTTCTATAGAAACTCGAGGAGAGAGTGCTGGGCCGTTGCAGAGTGTAAATTTCTGGACTCCCAACCGGTGCCTGCTCTGGATATTGACTCGGCTTACTTGAAGAGATTGAAATCTCGGACGAACACTGCAGTAGCAAACTACTTGGAAGCACGTAAAGCTGCCAAGCAACATTCAATCAAGATCGAACCAAAACTGCCAGAGATCAGCAAGGATGGTTTCTTGAAGACACTTCAAGGCTTATGCCGCGTGAGCGGCGAGCGACTGATCCTCCAACAAATTCCTTTGCCAGTGGAGGAGCTGATGCCTTCTACAGCTTCTTGGTGTCCTAAGAGTGATCGACTTTAAACCTACAGGACTTTCATCAGGAGAGAAGACCGTCGGCCATAGCTTTACGAAGGCACTCCCTGGTTGTTTGCATTGCTGCGCTCCCACAGAATTTCAGTGGGTGGCCCTAGTGAAAGCATATTGGGCGAACCGTTCTTCTTTCTTTCAAGTATGCCAATGGATGGGGGCTAGACCACCTCGGCCTGTATTATCATCTATCTTCACGCGGCCATGCGGACCTTGCGTCGCTGGCCGAACAGTGTGAGGTGATAGGGGACATATGCTGGTTGGTTCGTGAAGCCGCCTCCAGGGACAAGGAGCCTTCGCTGTTCTACTGGCCACTTTCTCCCTTTTATACGGGACCAGCATGTATCTTTCTTTCTCTTATCTTCAGCTTTTAGCTTTCCTGTCTACTGTTGTGTATGTCATCTCTTCTCTTTCGCCCTTGCACATGCGCAGTTCGGCTTTCTTCGGAGGAGACCAGACATTTCAGGGAGCTAATGATAAAAGCTCAGAAGCCGACATATTTTGAAGTTCCGGAAGCTGCCCCGACCACGACACCACTTTCTCCAGGTGATTCATGGAAGCGGACAAGATCCCAAGTCCGGGAGGCAGTCACTCGAGTGAAGTGGGCCCGTCGGAAGAAGACTGTAGACCCAGCACCAGCGGTCGTCCTTCCAAGAGTGGTCTCATTTGAAGAATTCGAGACCTCTCATCCCTCAGCTTGCATGACCCGAGGTATGTCTCTTATCCTGTGCCCAGTCGTCACCTTGAAAACATAGGTTAATTCTTATTCTTGCAAACGTAGCTACTTTGTCTGCAATGGCCGTGCAAGTGGCTGTCACCTCTGCGGGAGCCGGAGAGAGAGAGGATGTAGTGCAGGCAGATCTGCCCTCCCCCACGCCCAGTCACGAGATAGAAGGTAATTGATGGCCTATCTAGCTGTAGATTTCTATAGTTTATTATCCCCTGGGCTCACGGGGGTGCTTCCCTTTCTTCAGCTTCAATTGAGATTCGACCACCTTCTCCCTCCGTCGTGGAATCAACTGAGGGGACTTCTGCGGAGCCAGGGGTAATTCCAGGAAGTCGATCTACTCCCGAAGCTCGCTCGCATGTTATCCTCGTCACAGAGTTGGCTGAGCAGGCTCCTATTGAGCAGGAGGCTCCGGGGGGAGACCTCTCAAGTGAAGGACCACCGACTTCGAGAGAGAAAGAACCGATGTTGGTTCAAAGCTCATCATCGTCGGAGCAGGTGGACTATGGCAGCGGCTCGAGCGATGAGGATTTCCCCTTGACGGGAACAGAGGCCGAGGACGCTGTGGTGTCTTCCGCCTATGAGAGTGACTTTACAACTTTTAGTCCTCCACGGCTGACGTTGAGTGGCTTTGGACCACCAAGTCCTTCAGTGGAAGAAGGGCCAGAGGGGATGGAGATGGTAGCTCCTATTGCTGCAAACCTGAGCTTAATGCCAACTGAGGTAAGAGCTACACTTTTCAATCTCGTGCTTATTCTCGTCTAGCCATCATGTTGGTTTTCTGAGATCATTATGCTCCTTTTCTCCTATAGGTCTCTGCTAGTCAGGCCGAGGTCACCTTGCCGACAGTCACCATGAAGATACCTCTGCCACCTCTCTATGCAGATCTGCCATTGTTCCCGCCGGTTTTAAGGCCCATAGCCCTGCGGTATCCGAATGATTATATCATGGTAACGGGCTCGGAAGCATCGGGGATGATCACCGGGTCCGAGCTGTCAGACGTGACTTTGGAGCAGTAGCAACTCGTCATCGCTGATAAGCCGCTTCAGAGTAAAGAAGGCCTCCCTGGGGCAGAGGGGGGTTAAATTATGGAAGAGATGACCGGGGGCTCAACGACCTCAACCCTTGCCATCAAATCATCATTGGTGGCAGCTGGAGGGGCCAGAAGTGGCGACCAACCGCTCCCTGCTATCGAGGGTCGAGACGCGGCGCTCTCGCCCGAGGTTGGGAGAGAAGTAGCTATCATCGACAGTCCCACTGTTGCATTATCTGCTGGGGCTAGTCTTGGCGCGGGTGACTTGCAAGACATGCCATCCTCGTCTTCTGCGCCGAGCGATGACATTTGGGTTGCGGTTGATAGCCGTGTAGAATTTCATCTCCCGGATACACCGTCACTTGCTTTGCAATCATCGAGTGACCTAGTGTGGCAGTATCTGGAGACATTGCGGGAGACCGTGACAGGTCGCCCAGACTTAACTTATGTGCAGTTGAGGGGTCTTGCAGAACACCTCTCCTGCTCCCTGTTGGCTTTTGGCTGCCCCATGGAGGATTGGGTGCATCGAGTAGTTCTGCTCCTAAAGCACGTGAACAGGAGGGAGTTCATCGGCCACAGCTTGATAGATCAAATGGCGGCCACAAGACTTGAAAGGGCAGAGTGTCAGATTGCCCTTCAGTCATCGAGAGGAACTGCCCAGCAGATGCGGGATGCCGCCGACGATTCTGGCCAACGCCGGGCTTCTTTGAAGACTCGGATAATTGAGCTCCGTGCCGAATTCGACCGGGCCGAAGTAGAACTAGCACTGTCCGACCAACTGTGGATTCAACATACAGAGGTGGCTGAGCTGGCAGAAGAGCAGGCCGCATCGCTTGAAGAGAAATTGGTGCGACTGCAGGACGAAGAAACACGTCTACAGGAGCTGGCCCGTTACCCGTCCTTAGGGCTGCTGGAGTTCGAGGACATTTTCCACCGCTCGCTGCAATAGCTTTATCATTTTCTCTTCTTCTTTTTTTTGTGAACTTCCACGTATTCCGGGGGGATGTGCTCCAGGTAACATGTATTTTTCCTTTTATGTTTGAATGGAAAACTTTCGTTCTCTTATTTTGCACATCTATTTTGCTGAGCCTATTTATTTAGTCCGGGGTATGTCAGTTGCTAAGGCAGGAGAATGCTCACACCTTCAGGGACGGGGCGAGGGGTTCGCTCCACCACGGCACAACTTCCCGCTGTGATCACTGATCCGCTTAGGCCGAGCACCAGGGGATAAAGAGAGAGGTTTACGGGCCACCAAGGGTCAGAGGGTAGAACTAGAGGTTTATTTGTAGACCCTGTCGAAGGTGACAAAGGTTGACGGTAAAGGGAGGTTTGTCCATAAACACGAACGTAAGGTCCGGGTTAAGGGAAACACTGACCGTTCTTGTCGATGATGACAAGGGTCAATGATAACTTATTCATCGGCATTGGACAAATGCCGAAGCAAAAAAGGTTGATTCATTAACGAGGACATAAGGTCCAGGTTAAGGGGGGTATTGACTGGTCTTGCCGATGGTGACAAGGGTCAATAGCGGTATGTTCAACGACACTGGATAAATGCTAAAGTAAGGATAGGTTTATCCATTAACACGGACGGAAGGTCCGGGTTAAGGGAATATTGACCGGTCTTGCCGATGGTGACAAGAGTCAATAGTAGCTAGCTCATCGGCATGGGACAAATGCCGAAGCAAAGGTAGGTTTATAGGCGCAAAGCTCATGCGGGAACCTTTGTAGGAATCAAGTGAAAAATGAGAATATGACCTCATTATTTCATCATCATCATCTGCTTCTTTTATTCATCAAATTTTTGTCACATTACTGACTTAAGGGCCCTTGCGGGTTTTCGCCGAAGCCAGCCCCCTCTTGCTTTTGCCCACGCGCCCTTGCGGGTTTTCAAGTGGCGGGGTACCTGATTTTACCTGTGGTGCCCTTTCGGGTTTTCGCCGCAACTGAGTTAGAGCCATTTTTGCCCTTACTCAGAATATCCGAGTAAGTCTGAGAGGCACCTCTATTTTAAGCCTCATTTTTTTATTTTTTTATTCATTTTTTTTGCTTGATTCACGGAACGAATCCGAAATGGATGAGGGCTAGTGGGATGTTGACCGGTCTTGTCGATGGTGACAAGGGTCAATAGTAACTTGTTCATCGACATTGGCTAAATGTCGAAGTAAAGGAGGTTTATTCATTAACGGGGACGAAGGGTCCAAGTTAAGGGAAGCGTCGACCGATCATGCCGATGATGACAAGGGTCGAACACTGGCTTGTTCATCGACATTGGCTGAATGTCGAGGCAAAGGAAGTTTATTCATTAACGAGGACGAAGGGTCCAAGTTAAGGGAAAATGTCGACCGATCTTGTCGATGATGACAAGGGTCGAACACTGGCTTGTTCGTCGACATTGGCTAAATGTCAAAGCAAAGGAGGTTTATTCATTAACGAGGACGAATGGTCCAAGTTAAGGAAAACGTCGATCGATAGGGTCGAACACTGGCTTGTTCATCGACATTGGCTAAATATCGAAGCAAAGGAGGTTTATCCATTAACGAGGACGAAGGGTCCAAGTTAAGGAAATGCTGACCGGCCTTGCCGATGGTGACAAGGGTCAGGAGATATCTGTTCACCGATGAGACTTTGGAGGAAGACTCCGTCTTGACCTTGCAAAGGGTCCTCTGGACGGAGGATGTATCATCACTATTCGTCATTCATTAATATATATATATATATATTTAAAAGTTAGATTACGGACTTAAGCGCCCTTTCGGGTTTTCACCGAAGTCAGCCCCCTCTTGCTTTTGTCCACGTGCCCTTTCGGGTTTTCACGTGACGGGGTACCCGATTTTACCTGCGGAGCCCTTTTGGGTTTTCGCCATAGCCGGGTTAGAGCCATTTTGCCCTTGTCCTGGTGTAGGAGAAAGTATGGCGAGGCACCTCTATTTTAAGCCTCTTTTTTATATCATTCCATATTTTATCCTCATTTTTTTGAACTCAATTCACGAGACAAGCCGAGATAGACGAGGGCTTGTCAGTTATCAGCGGATGGGAAGCCCGAGATGCTGGCCGACCTTGCCGATGATGACAAGGGTCACAAGAGGTTGACCGATCTTGCAGATGATGACAAGAGTCGCAAGGAGATTGACTGATCTTGCCGATGATAACAAGGGTCGCAAAGAGGTCGACCGATCTTGCTGATGATGACAAGGGTCGCAAGGAGGTTGACCGATCTTGCCAATGATGACAAGGGTCACAAGGATGTCGACCGATCTTACCGATGATGACAAGGGTCGCAAGGAGGTTAACCGATCTTGCCGATGATGACAAGGGTCACAAGGAGGCAGACTGATCTTGCCGATGATGACAAGGGTCGCAAAGTGGTTGACCGATCTTGCCGATGATGACAAGGGTCGCAAAGAGGTTGACCGATCTTGTCGATGATGATAAGGGTCACAAGGATGTCGACCGATCTTGCCGATGATGACAAGGGTCGCAAGGAGGTCAACCGATCTTGCCGATGATGACAAGGGTCGCAAAGAGGCCGACCGATCTTGTCGATGATGACAAGGGTCGCAAGGAGGTTGACCGATCTTATCGATGATGACAAGGGTCACAAGGAGGTCGACCGATCTTGCCGATGATGACAAGGGTCACAAAGAGGTTGACTGATCTTGCCGATGATGACAAGGGTCATAAGGATGTTGACCGATCTTACCGATGATGACAAGGGTCGCAAGGAGGCTGACCGATCTTGCCAATGATGACAAGGGTCGCAAGGAGGCCGACCGATCTTGCCGATGATGACAAGGGTCGCAAAGAGGTTGACCGATCTTGCCGATGATGACAAGGGTCGCAAGGAGGTCACAGAGAGAAAAGATCTCCAGCAGGACTTGTGGTGATCGTCCCTTTCGGAGTTTCATTAGGATGAGGGTGAAGAGGAACTTTAAATTACTACATTACTGGCTTAAGCGCCCTTTCGAGTTTTCGCCGAAGCCAGCCTCCTCTTACTTTTGCCCACGTGCCCTTTCGGATTTTCACGTGACGGGGTATCCGATTTTACATGCAGTGCCCTTTCAGGTTTTCACCACAGTCGGGTTATAGCCATTTTTGCCCTCGCCCTAGTGTAGGGACGAGGCCGGCGAGGCATCTCTATTTTTAGCCTCATTCATTTTTTCTTTTTCTTCTTCTTTTTTTTTATAGAGTGAGAAAATGAGGATGGGTCAATCCTATAATGTTTGACCCTACATAGTAGCATATGACAGTTGGCTAGGGCATGCAGCCTCGTGCTGACGAAGGGGTTTATTTGTTGGTGAGGACAAATACCAACGCAAGGGAAGGACTTCCGCCGACTAGGACGTAAGGTCCGTAATGGCGATATTATATCTTTTTGAGAGCTCGATCAGGGCGGAGTGCCACTAGACCAAGGTGGGTTTCGAGCATTCTGGGAATACTGGTGGGGCTGCGTGGTACAGCTTCATATGTTTCCCATTAAGAGGGGAGAACTGAACTACTCCCTTGTGATCTACAAGAACGTAGGCACCCCCTTCATACACTCGGCGGACAATATATGGTCCGACCCAATTTTCAACCAACTTCCCCTTGGGGTTGGAGGCCATCACTTCTCTTCTTTAAAACATTACCAGGTCACCTTTCTTGAATTCTCGCCCTTTGACCAGCCTATCGAAAGCACGGGCCATGCGAGCTTGGTAGAGTTTGATATTTTATTGCGCACGGAGACACTGTCCTTCAAGCTCGGCGAACTCTTACAGTCTTCTTTCCATGTTAGTCTGCTCGCTGCTAACCAACCCATGCTGGATGGCGATTCGCAGCGAGGGAACCTCTAATTCAATTGGCACCACAGCCTCCGACCCGTACACGAGGGAGTAAGGTGAGCAGCCAGTTAGGGTTTTATAAATTGTACGATAAGCCCAGAGTGCTTCGTACATCCCTTCTTCCCAATCTCTTTTATTAGCCTTAATAGTCTTCACTAGCCGAGTGCATAGTGTTTTATTGAAGGCTTCTGCAAGTCCGTTGGCCTGAGGGTAGTAGGGAGATGACGTTCTCCAATCAATCTTGTATTTGTCTGTCAGTCGGTACACCTTTTGATTCCTGAAGTGACTGCCATTGTCAGAGATGATTCGGCTGGGGACTCCAAACTGGAATATTATATTCTGCCGGAAGAATCTGACGACTAGTTCTCCCGTCACTCCTCTTAGTGATATTGCTTCTGACCATCTGGAGAAGTAATCTGTTGCTGCTAAGATATATTTGCATTCTGATGAAGATGCTGGTAGCGGCCCTACCACGTCCGTACCCCATTGAGCAAACGGCCAACTTGGTATGGTAGGATGAAGCGGCACCTGTGGTCTTCTTGACACAGTGGCATATTCTTGACACCTCTGGCAGGCTTTAGTGAATTTGCAGTAGTTGTCAAACACAGAGGGCCAGTAGTAGCCCAATTTCTTTATTTCAATTTTCATTTTCGGACCGGCCTGGTGTGCCCCGGCTGACCCGGCATGGACTTCTTGCATTACTTGCCCAGCTTCCACTGAAGATAAGCAGCGAAGTAAAATCTTCTTTTGGGCATCCACCATTATCCGGAACAAAGTTTCGTTCCTCATTTCATAAGAATCTTTGACTCTCAGGAGCTTCATCCTTTGTTCTTTTTCTTTCGGGAGCTGCTGGTGTTGAAACCAACGTAGGAGGTGCTCCCGCCAATCGGACTGTTGGATTTCTTCGACAGCTGCCGCTTCATTTTTCTGTTCATAAGCTAGGGCTTCTGTCACACTGGGCACATGCCGCCGGTTGATTACTGTTATATTCAGGCTTGTGTCTGGCAAGATTGCCAAAGAACTGGCCAACTTTGCGAGGGCGTCAGCTTAAGCATTCTGTCCTCGGTTGATGTGTTTGATGCTGATGAAATAGAATCTTGTCATCAGGCGGAGTGCCAGCTGGTAATAAGGAAGGAGTTCTTACTTCCGCACATTGAACTCTCCCTCCAACTGTTTTATAACTAGCATTGAATCCCCGAATGCTTCCAGCATCTGAATTCCCATAGACCGAGTAATCTGCAGCCCGATTATCATGGCTTCATATTTTGCTTCATTATTTGTGCAAGGCTTGTTTATTGAACAAGAGGTATATATGACTTCTCCCTCTGGAGATTTCAGGACTATGCCTGCCCCTGCCCTGACTCTGGCTGACCCAGTTACCGGGGTATCAATTCTGGATGCGCCGTAAAAAGTATAGCTGCCATAAAGAGGGCTGCACTTGGCTGGCTTCCAGGATCTCATCTTCAGGAAGCTCTGGCTCTAGTAGACAATCTTCTGGTACTGGGTGCTCAGCGAAGAAGTCTGCGATGGCTTGGCCTTTGACTGCCCTTTGCGGCACGTAGGAGATATCAAACTCCATAAGAATCACCGCCCATTTGCCTAGGCGGCCTTTGAGTGCCGGTTGGGACATGATATATTTAAGTGGATCCTCCTTCGAAATCAGCTTAATCTCGTGCAACATCATATAGTGTCGAAGCTTCTTGACTGCGAAGACCAGCGCCAGGCAGATCTTCTCGACAAAGGTGTATTTCTCCTCAGTTCTGACTAATCTCTGACTGAGGTAGTAGAGGGCTTGTTCCTTCTCTTCTTCATTATTCTAGACTAGCATTGCCCCCAGGGAGTTATATGCGGCTGCTATGTAGAGGATTAGCGGCCGTCCTTTCACCGGCGCACCCAGCACTGGAGGAGTCTTCAGATAATCTTTCAGCTTGTCAAAGGCTGTCTGGCATTCTTCATCCCAATAAAAGGGAACATCTTTCATCATTAGCTTGTGAAAGGGATGGCATCGCCCTGACAAGTTAAATATGAACCGCCGAATATATGCCAGGCGGCCTTGTAGAGATCTCAACTCAGAGAGGTTCCTTGGCGGAGGTAACTCCTGGATTGCCTTGATCTTTGCGGGGTCTATCTCAATTCCCCGATATCTAACAATGAAGCCCAAGAATTTTCTGCTCGATACCCCGAACGCACACTTCATGGGGTTTATCTTTAATTCATACTGCCTGAGCCTTTGAAACATAACTCGGAGGTCCTGCAGATGGTCTTCTTTCTTTCTGGTCTGGTGCTGCGGATACACGCCGCAATACGCATTGGTGGCCGAGGATACGCGGGGCCCGCTTAGCTCACGGAGGAAAGAGACGCCAAGTCAAGCAACTTATCTTCATTTTATGCCTTTAAGCCTTGTTGGGTCCTATTTAGAACATATGGACACTTACTGGGTTATACTATTGTAATAAGGCTAATGGGCCAATGGTCTTGTAATGGGCTAGAATAGTGGTCTAGAGTTATTGGGCTTTTAAATGGGCCAAGCCCATGGGCTAGTGTGAAAGGGGCTTGGTGGCTTCTAGAAGGGGGAGCCCCCTTTCTTGGTCCAAGGTAGACAACCTACCAAACTTGGACTTCCTTCCTTTGAAAATTCAAAAGAAGGAAGCTTCCTTGGCCCCCCCTCCCTCTCCCACGTGGCTCCCACGAAAGTCCCAGCCCCTCCCCTTGCCATTCTCTATTTAAGGGTGTGTATAGTGTCATTTGTGGATTTAATGAAGAAAAATTAAGAGAAATTGCCAAGGAGCATTTGCGCCCCCCTCTCTCTCCCTCTGATTTTCTTCTTCTTCCTCCAATCTCTAGGGTGAGAGGTCCTCTTCTATCCCTTACCATGAGTATCTAGATCCTTCATCGCCGCCGCCGTTTGTGCCGCCGCCGAGCCACTGCGAAGCATCTCCCGGGTTGCTGTCCAGGTTGCTATTCTGCTGGACAGAGGTCTACTACGGGAATTTTCTCTCCCAAACCCCAGATTGGACGATGTTGAGATTTTGAGGGTAGGTTCTCCACATAAATCTCCATCTCCATAAAAATTCTTCCGAATTTAAGCCTTCATTTCATTTTCCTTTCCATTTAAGTTTCTAGACCCATACAGATATGTCCATATGCAGATCTTGTTACAGCAGCCTTGTTCTTCCTCTGTTCGACCCCCTTAACCATTTTTGATTGAGCTCAAATTTGGCCTGGGTGTTCTGCCCACCAAAATCCACCTCCACAAAATTTTCCACGAATTTAGAATTTCATTTACCCCTCTAGAAAATTAAAACTCAGGCCAAAATCTGTTCTATCCTGTGCAGTCCAGATCTGACCCCTGTCAAACCACCTTTAGAAAATCCACAAAAAATATTGGCGTCTTCCTTACTTCCCCCTCTCTAACTTTCATAAGGGCCCAACTCCCAGATCAGACGTTTTCCCTCCGGTACAAGCCCATTCTCAGGAAGATCCTAATCTGTCCTGCCAGATCTGGTTCTGTGAACCAGCAGGTTGTAAATTCAACCAAGGCCATTACAGAGATAGAAAAAATTCCTTCTCTGGCCAAGGGTCGTATCTCTCTGAAAGAGCTTTCCAACGGTGCCAGTCTCTTATCAATCAGAGGTCGGGGCTGATCGCAACAGCCGTTCTCGCCGGGTCGCGCACTGTAAAACAGAAGAACCAGCCCGTGGACAGCAAGCCGCATCGACCGCCCGGCCGGCCGACTCGCCTTCCACAAGGCGAACCAGTATGACTCCTTCCCAGGGATCGTCCCTCCAGGCGTCCCCGTCACAGCGGTGCCACTCCGGGCCCACTCGGCTCCACTGACTAGGACGTGGGCCCCACAGTTGCCGGCGTGCGCTACCACCGGAGCTGTCCAGATTGCTGCCCATCAACCCAAGATCGGTCCTCCCGGGCCCACTTGTTGCCCTTTACCTCCCTGCGTGGAGTGGGCAGTAGAAATTTATTTCTATAATTATTTGATAATTATTGTACCGGGAGTTACCGTACTTGGCCGGGGTCGTCTTCCCCACGTCCGACGGGTGGAGGTATCGTGTCCGCTCCCTTACTTGGCATTTACTTCTTTCGTATATATTTCATATGCCGCTGTTTGAGAGCTAGGAATTCTAGCCCGCTCAATTTTATCACTGCTACGAGAGAGAGCGAGACCGTCCCATGACCCGACCCGGGCACAAAATTATGAGTTGACCACCCTAGCTCTTTGCCGGTTTCTCAACCGCGCACGTTCGAAAACTTCCCTCGCTAGGGACGATCATGAGTTTTCCTAGAGTCCAAGGATCGCATGTCAATTAGTCTCGAGTCGCGTCCCGTCCTGCATCAAATTGGTATCAGAGCGAGTTGAGTCTAGGGTAGTCTTTGATTGAAAAATAAGAAGAAAAAAAGTCATTTAAGTCTAGAAAGAGTCATTTACGTCGGTCTAAGGTTGCATTTGCATACCTTTATTCGGTATATCAAAAGATGTTACCCGAACGTTAGGTTACGCCTATCGGGAAGGTGATTCACTTACGTGAGCGTGATCTTCGGATCAAACCTCCGCCTAGTACCGGATATTGGTTGAGTCTAGGTGTGTAGTCGAGTCAGCACTCCAAACTTTGCATTGTTGTCTTAGAGTCGTGTCTAGTCCAATAAAGAGTCAGTCGGTCTTGTTCCGTGTGTCTGCATGTCCAACTACCTATCTGCCTGGCCGTTCCCCGAGACCATGCGTCTGAATGGTCATCCCTGGTGGCCCAATTCAATGCTTTCATGGCCCGACCCCCGGGTCTCACCCCTATCATTTCTACTGCCACTCTACCCAATGGGTCCATAACGGAACTAGATTTCATCTACATGGAGTCAGATAATTGGGTTTCTCTGGATATCATTGAGTCCCTCTCCAAGACTGGCGAGATTATCCGCGAGGGTGATTTAGCCTTTGTCGAGTTCCAAAGGATGAACGGTTCCGATCTTTACTTCGATGGTGCATGGTGTAAAATCGGTACACTTGCTGGCCCATGCATCATTTTAGGGCAAGATTGGTTGGAAGAAATGAGAGTGACCTTTGACCGGGATAGGAGGACCTGCACCTTATACCCACCTCACCTACTCGGCGAGTTCGTCTTCCACGACGGCATTCAGCCGACCACCTCCATGTCACCAACCACCCAGCCCCAGCGGCCCATTTCGCCTCCGGACTCAAGCCCACCACCTCTTCCGGAGCCCACCCATGTAGCCCCCTGTAGTGGGATTAGCCATTTCTCCGACCCGTGTCCTTCACATTCCCTTACCATAGAGGACATCCATTCGGAGGATGCCTCACCCGGGTGATGCGGGACGGACACGCGACTCGACTCCAATTGGATATGCGACCCTTGGACTCTAAGCAAGCTCACGATCGCCCCTAACGAGGGAAGCGTACGGACGTGCACGGTTGAGAAACCGGCAGTGAGCTAGGGTGGTTAACTCACAAATTCGTGCCCGGATCGGGTCACGGGATGGTCTCGCTCTCTCTCGTAGTAGCGGTGAAATAAATATATCGAGCTAACGGCCCTAATACATGCTCTCTAGCAGCGGCATATAAAAGCATATACAAGAATAGCAAATGACGAGTAATGGAGCGAACACGATACCTCTACGCGCCTAGTGTGGGGAAGACGATCCCGACCGATCTCGTACTCCCGGAACAATAATTAAATAAATTACAGCAATGATTATGAATGCCCACTCCACGCAGGGAGGTAAAGGGCGACACAGCGGGACCCGGGAGTAGCTGGTTCGGGTTGACGGGCAGCTTCTTGTGTAGCTTCGGCGGCACACATACTCACGATCGTGGGACCCACGTGCTGGTTAGTGGGGCCGTGTGGGACCGGGTTGGCACCACTATGGTGGGGACGCCTGGAGGGACGCTCCCTGGGATGACGGTATGCTGGTTCGCCTCGCGGAAGGTGAGGAGGCTCCGATCGGTGCGGGTTGGAGTTGCTGCCCACGGATCTGAATTCTGTTTCAGATCTGCGTGTCCTGACGAAAACTGATGTTGCGATCGGCCCCGACGTCGGATCGACGTACAAGAGGTACCGCTGGAAAGCTCTTTCGAAACCCTTAGATCTACGGCCACATAGAAAAAATTGGCTATTCCATATCTGGCCTTGATCGAATTTCCAAGCTGCTGGTTGACATGACCCGAAATCTCAGGACAGAAGGGCCTTTTCCTGAGAGTTGGCATTGACCGCATTGTAGACCTCCGATTCAGCTGTTTAGCTCTTCATGAAAGTGGTAGAGGGCAAAGAGAGGAAAACGGGGATATATTTTATGAAAGGTTTGGTGGAGATTTGACTGGGGAAAAGTATTTTCTAATATCGGGTGGTCGGATCTGGATAGTAGAGACAGAACAGAACTTGGGATCTGAAGTGAATTTTTAGAAACTATGAACGAGATTTTAAATTCACAAGAAAATTTTTGGATGGGGAGGATGGAGGACAGAACCTCCAGTAAAATTGGGGGTTCAAACAAAAATCAAAAAGGGGAGCAAAAGGGCGAAACTCAGGGCTACTGTGAAACTGGACCGACTGCTGATAGAACTGGTGGATTGGGAAGTACGAAAATGGAAAAATATAAAACGGGGGATGGAATTTTTTTCCATTTTTATGGGACGTGGTGATGACCTCTAGAACTCACCTTGAAAATCTCAGATCCAGATGATGTCAGAGTTGGGAGCTAAAATTCCCAGAGTGAACCCCTATCCAGCAAAATAGAACTCAGGACAGCACTTCAGATCTTGCTTCACGGCGGCTCGATGGCGGCACGAACGGCGGCGGCAGAGAAAGAAATCAGAGGTGGAGGGGCTGAGGTAGAAGGGTTCTACACCCTGAAGATTGGAGGAACCAGAGGGAAACCAGAGGGAGAGAGGGAGGGGCGCACCAAGCTCCAAGGCATTACATAAGTTTTCTTCTCATTAATTCACACAAATGAAAATTACATGCTTTATATAATAAATGGAAAATGACCACTTATGCACTCAGATCTAATATTAGGAGGGGCATACAAGGTATAGAACTAATTAGTTCTAATAATTTTTTTAACAAAAATTAAAATTACCCATAAAGAGGGGGGCGTCCCCTTGACCAAGAGACAAGGTAGGTAGCCTCCTTTGACATTTTAACCCCTTTGTCCCCCCATGTGTTTAATTGACTTTCAACCCTTCTAGAAGCCACCTAGGATGGTTTGACCAGCCCCACATGGCTTAGGTGGACCAATGGGGAAGGACTGGGGGGCCCCTAGTTGGACCTACTGACAATTTTGCACAAAAACCCAAATAATCATAGGGAATGACACATTGGCTTATAAAGCCTTACAATTGCGTACATACTTTCCCAAGGATATAAAAATAAACTAAAGGACACAAATGTAAAAATAAAAGTCAGTGCTCAACGTCGATTCCCATCACCGGGCCTATTCTAGTGAGTTATGAGGCTGACCAAGAGTTGGCCGAGGAGTACCTCGCTGATGTTTTAGGATTAGAGAGTGATCCAATAGAGGGTCAGGGACTGTTAGTCACCCCAATACCACCGGTCATCCCGGACCTATCTGTCCCGCCCACTTTGTCCTCGGAGGACCCCAACATCCCACTTATACCCGTCTCTCCTATGGTAGCATAACCATTATTGACTACCGGACCATTGTCGACGCCTTTTGTAGACAAGGTATGGTTTGATTTCTGCCATGCATACGAGAGACCGCATCCGGACTTCCTTCTTGTCGTACTTCACATCAAACGTCCGGATTACATTCTCGTCACCCGCCTCCTGATCCTCCCGCACTTTTATACCCGAGGGCGAGTCTTCTCAAATCGGCGACGGTTGACGAGGGATGAAACTCACGGCATCAAGTTGTGGGTCAGCTTATCCTTACACTTGGTATATGCAGACGGTGTCCGTCATTTTTACCAAGTCTTCCTTAGTATTTCCCTTATGTTGGTGTTTCTTTGTCGTCAATCATAGTAGTACTATGAGTGTCTAGGTTTGCCTAGGGTTATTTATGGCCTAGGGTCATGTGTGTTAGTCTTTGTTTCGTACAGTCTGTGAAAGTCTGCATGTGTCGAGTCGAGTCAGTCTAAGGTCAGCTCGCGATGTCAGTCTCTTCGAGTGCGAAGCAAGTCGGATCCAATGTGCACGTTGTAGGCTTGCCAGAATTTGGGTCCAGCTCTATCTATGTGTCGGATCTAGTCACATATAGGGATTCAACGGTGATTCCTAGTGAGTCATTGAGCCGTCTCCTTGCTTTGAGAGTGACCCCACCCCGGAGTGTCCACCTCTAGCCTCATTCCCACAGCAGCGTGTGCATATCGAATCTATACCGGATGAACAGGTGACGGTTACCTGGAGTGGAGCGTACTCCGCGCTACCTGGTCGGTGACAGATCCACAGGAGCCACACGAGCAGCCACACCCCTTACTCGACGGGGTCGAGTTCCTCCCACCAGGGGAGAATTGGTGCGGATACATGCCGCAATATACATTGGTGGCCGAGGATACGCGGGGCCCGCTTAGCTCACGGAGGACATAGATGCCAAGTCAAGCAACTTATCTTCATTTTATGCCTTTAAGCCTTGTTGGGTCCTATTTAAAACATATGGACACTTATTGGGTTGTACTATTGTAATAAGGCTAATGGGCTTATGGTCTTGTAATGGGCTAGAATAGTGGTCTAAAGTTATTGGGCTTTTAAATGGGCCAAGCCCATGGGCTAGTGTGAAAGGGGCTTGGTGGCTTGTAGGCTTCTAGAAGGGGGAGCCCCCTTTCTTGGTCCAAGGTAGGCAACCTACCAAACTTGGACTTCCTTCCTTTGAAAATTCAAAGGAAGGAAGCTTCCTTGGCCCCCCCTTGGTCCCCCTCCCTCTCCCACTTGGCTCCCACGAGATTCCCAGCCCCTCCCCTTGCCATTCTCTATTTAAGGGTGTGTATAGTGTCATTTGTGGATTTAATGAAGAAAAATTAAGAGAAATTGCCAAGGAGCATTTGCGCCCCCCCCTCTCTCTCCCTCTGGTTTTCTTCTTCTTCCTCCAATCTCCAGGGTGAGAGGCCCTCTTCTATCCCTTCCCCTGAGTATCTAGATCCTTCACCGTCGCCGCCGTCGTCGTTCGTGGCGCCGACGAGCCACCGCGAAGCATCTCCCGGGTTGCTGTCCAGGTTGCTGTTCTGCTGGACAGAGGTCTACTACGGGAATTTTCTCTCCCAAACTCCAGATTTGACGAGGTTGAGATTTTGAGGGTAGGTTCCCCACATAAATCCCCATCTCCAGAAAAATTCCTCCGAATTTAAGCCTTCATTTCATTTTCCTTTCCATTTAAGTTTCTAGACCCATACAGATCTGTCCCTATGCAGATCTTGTTACAACATCCTTGTTCTTCCTCTGTTCGACCCCCTTAACCATTTTTGATTGAGCTCAAATTTGGACTGGGTGTTCTGCCCACCAAAACCCACCTCTACAAAATTTTCCACGAATTTAGAATTTCATTTACCCCTTTGGAAAATTAAAACTCAGGCCAAAATCTGTTCTGTCCTGTACAGTCCAGATCCGACCCCTGCCCAGTCATAAATCCATTTTCCCTATCAAACCACCTTTAAAAAATCCATAAAAAATATTTACGTCTTCCTTACTTCCCCCTATCTAACTTTCATAAAGTGTCCAACTCCAAGATCCGACGTTTTCCCTCCGGTCAATGCCCAATCTCAGGAAGATCCAAATATGTCCGGCCAGATCTGGTACTGTGAACCAGTAGGTTGTAAATTCGACCAAGGCCATTATAGAGACAGACAAAATTCCTTATCTGGCCGAGGGTCGTAGCTCTCTAATAGTGCTTTCCAACGGCACTAGTCTCGCGTCAATCAAAGGTCGGGGCTGATCGCAGTAGCCGTTCTTGCCGGATCGCGTACTACAAAATAGAAGAACTAGCCCGTGGACAACAAGCCGCATCGACCGCCCGGCCAGCCGACTCGCCTTCCATAAGGCAAACCAATATGACTCCTTCCCAGGGATCATCCCTCCAGGCGTCCCCGTCACAGCGGTGCCACACCGGGCCCACTCGGCCCCACTGACCAGACGTGGGCCCCATAGTTGCCGGCGTGCGCTACCACCGGAGGTGTCCGGATTGCTGCCCATCAACCCAAGATCGGTTTTCCCGGGCCCACTTGTAGCCCTTTACCTCCCTGCATGGAGTGGGCAGTAGAAATTTATTTCTGTAATTATTTGATAATTATTATATCGGGAGTTACCGTACTTGGTCAAGGTTGTCTTCCCCACGCCCGGCGCGTGGAGGTATCATGTCCACTCCCTTACTTGGCATTTGCTTCTTTCGTATATATTTCATATGCCGCTGTTTGAGAGTTAGGAATTCTAGCCCGCTCAATTTTATCACTGCTGCGAGAGAGAGCGAGACCGTCCCATGACCTGACCCGGGCACGAAATTGAGAGTTGACCACCCTAGCTCTTTGCCGGTTTCTCAACCGCGCACGTCCGAACGCTTCCCTCGCTCGGGACGATCGCGAGTTTGCCTAGAGTCCAAGGATCGCATGTCAATTGGTCTCGAGTCACGTCCCGTCCTGCATCATCTTGACTACCAGGTCATCTATATAGCACTTGACCTTGTGGTAGAGCAGTTCATCAAATACTCTGGTCATCGCCCGCTGGTAAGTTGCGTCGGCATTCTTCAGTCCGAACGGCATCCGCTTGTAGTGATAAATGCCCTTGGGAGTTCGGAAGGCGGTGTGGACCCGGTCATGTCCCGCGATCCATATCTGGTTGTAGCCGAATGACATGTCCATAAATGACAGGGCTTCATGGCCAGTCGTGGCATCAATCATGACCTCCGTTACCGGTACTGGGAAGTCATCCTTGGGACAAGCCTTATTCCGATCTCAAAAATCAACACATATCTAGATCTGCCCATTCTTCTTTTTCACGGGCACGATATTATCCAGCCACGTGGTATATTGGTTTTCTTCGACAAAACCCACATCAATGAGCTTGTCAACTTCCTTGCATATTTGATTGATGAGCTCTGGCCTCATGCGCCGCGGTGGCTGTTTCACTGGCTCAGCTTCAGGGCTTATGGCTAGCTCATGTTGTGAGACTGCAGGGCTCAATCATGACAATTCCTTATAGGTCAAGGTGAAGCAATCCCGATATTCTTGTAGCAGCTGGATGTACAGCCTCTGTTCTTCAGTAGATATCTGGGCACTGAGGAAGGTCGGCCTGGGGTCGTCCTCGTCTCCCAAGTTGACTTCTATCAGTTCATCGACTGTGGCTTGGCCTCCGTCTTCTATCTCCGCGGGTGCCGGCTGGAGGTCGATAAAGTCGGGTATATCATCTTCGAGGTCGAGAACCTCGATCTCTTCATTCTGCCTCATCTGAGCTTCATCAGGAATCTCTGGTTCGGCCGGTAGTGGCTTTATGAATTGCTCTGCCAGCAAATCCACTTCAGTTGTGATTTCAAGGGGTGAGTCGATTGCCTCATCCCCTGCCGACGGGCTTGCAGTCGTTAAGGACTAGTGATTATTTGTCATTGAGTTTGAACAGCACTGCAACCCCATGGTACAAGGTGAGAAGGTCCCGCCCTCTTGGATTACCATATCTTCAGTGGAGGTAGCTTTTTCTTTTCTAGCAGCATTCATCTCTTGATCAGGTTTGGAAGAAGCTTCCTTGATCGATTCGAGAAGTGCCGACATCATTATCTGAGGAGGGCCACTAGAGGGAGGCAGCCCTACTTCTTCAGTATCTTCAGCTTCACTACTGCTAGCCGTGTCAAATTTAGCTTGAAGAGCCGCTTCCCCGGGATAGACCTGCTCCCAGTATTGACAGGGGAATATTGCTTCTGATTCCAGGTCTCTTGGTTGAGCTAGTTCAGCGTGTTCAGCTTCTGTTGGGTGTTCATCGAAAGTTTCCCCCAGTGAGTGATCCTAAGTCGGGTAGAAAGCGGAGATGGTGTCCACTTCATAGCGCCCATTATAATAGTATTCCTCGAGGGTGAAGCCTAACCCTGGGTGCTGAGAGACATGTCTCATCTCCTTGTCCAAGCTTGCGGGATACCGCGGCTTCTAGAATGCTTCTTTCTTCTTGCGAGGCTGGTCAGAGGGGATATGCTGTTTCTGGAACATGTTGGCCATCCGATTTGTTATAAATGCCAATCCCTGAACGGGAATTGATAGGCCTTCTATATCTTCAGGCAGATGACAATCAGTATCCTCCTGTGTAGGGTGCTCTTCAACTGTGTAAAACATGCTGCTGAGGCCATCTATATGTGCCACCTCCCCAGCTTTGAAAGGTTCGACAGTAATATTATCGAGGCCGAGAATTGGCTTCGTAAGGCCTTCCGGGATCCCGATGTGGTCATGGTGCTGGTCGACCTTGGTTTCATTAGCTTCGGGGTAGATGGCGGGAGGTGCTATCTTGCCCACGACCCCGGTGACGGTGATGTGTAAGACCGTCTTGGGATTGACATACCCGCGCGGCGGTGGAGGGAACCAGTCGGCGTCAGAAGTGCTTTTTGATGCACTGGCAGAGGTCTTGGCTTCAGAGGACTTCTGCGACCGTTCTACATATAGAGGGGCATCCGCCAGGTGACACTAGAACACCTCGAACGGGTGGAGATCAGCAAATACTCTTTCCTCCTTCCCCTCCAGGTTGTATTTGATGCATTGGTGGAGCGTGGAGGGCACCACCATGTTCTCATGTAGCCAAGGACAGCCGAGCAACGCCTTGTATGAGGTGCGGGAATCGATGACATGAAACTGTACCCTCGTGACAAAGTCCGCCAAAGTGAGTGTGAATTCTACTACTCCTAGCGACACTTCACACTTTTGGTTGAAGCCGACAATACGCATATCACCGACTTTTTCAAGGCGCACGTTGAAGTAGTGCCTCTCATATATCCTGTATGGTAGGATGTTGACAGCTGCCCCGGAATCCACCAGGATTCTGTTCAGCTCCCGGCCATTCAGCTGTCCTCTCATATACAGCGGCTTGTTATGGCTGGTAGTGGGGAGTAGCATGTCTTCCTGCGTGAAGGTCACGTTGGCCTCCGACAGAGCTTCAGCTAGGCATGTCTCATATTGGGCATGCGTCTACAGAGCAGTAATGATCACCTGTCGGGTTTCTTCACTCAGAGAGAGGATTTCCCATACAGTGAATCTTGCCGGGAGCTTTTTCAATAGCTTGACTACCGGCTTCATGCTTGGACATTAGATAGTTTCATTTCTTCTGCCCACCTGGGCTTGGGAGAGTCTTGAATTGTGGCCCCTGATGGGCCTGCTTCATCGGGCTCTGAGGCTGCACCCTTCTGCTTGGGGTCGTCTCCTTGCTGTCCCTCATTGGCTGTCGTCGGGCAAGCTTCTTCTTCATCCGACAGTCCGAAAGATTGCTGGAGCTGCGAGTGAGTGCCCCCAGTTGTAGGTTTGGCATCCTGGCATGGTTGCTTCCCCTTCGACATCTTCAGGAACTCCAGGAAGGAAGGGGCGACAGTGCGGCCCCCACTCTGACTGTATAGGCCTGACGGAGGAGGGATTTGGACTCCCCTGACCTTCGGAGGGGATATCTTATAGGGTTGTTCCCCTCTGAAGATAATATTGTGGTAGGCGGGTAGCTGATGCCCCCATCTTCGGCCCGACCGGGTCGCATGTGCAGCAGTTGCGGCTTCGGCCTGGCTTGCCCCCGCGACGGGTGTAAAGCATATTTCTTCTTCATCCTCTTCACCGGGCAAATTGAACAGAGCTGAGAAGGTGTTACAAGAAAGGACTGTATCCTTTGCAGCCTTGCTGGCCCTTCTTTTCTTTCTTCGTCCTCTTTTCTTTTCTGCGGATGGTGCTTGCCCCCAGAACAGACTGCCATCCTTGTCCGATGCTTTGTCAGCTTCCTCTTCCTACTTCAGTGAAAGCTGTTCTAATTCCTGCCACGAAACATAAATCCCATACCAGTAAAGGCTCCAGTTCGGACTATACATATTCATCTAGCCCATTTATATAGTCTTGCAGCCGCTGAGTTTCTGGACTAATCTCTTTTGCCACTGGCAATGGAGTTTGCCTCCTCCGGTTGTGTGTAGATATTCTGATGACTGCAGGTGGATTGGTCCACACAGGTGTTGCCACTGGTATAGGGGGACATGGTGTGGTGCCACGGATCTGCACTCCCGCTTTCGGGCGAGATGTGCCTTTCTTCTTAGTTTTTGCAGGGACTTGCTGCCATCCCTCTTGTTCTTTCATCAGGGCCAGAAAGCAAGCTTCATAGGTACGCTGAGGGCTGGCTTCTACGGTCTCTTCAGGCAATGCCTGGTATAGAGAGACCATGTTGACCGCAGCTCTTCTTAAAGGTGCTTCATGAGGATGTGGAGGGTCAACCTTGTACTCCCCCAAGTCTATCTCTTATTTCTTCACCATGCCTTCAATAATATCCTTGAAAACATAACAGTCTTCAATTGGATGTCCCAGCATCTGGTGATAAGGGCAGAATCTTGGGCTATCTCTTCTTTTCAGGTCCTCCAGCCTCTTTGGCTTAGGCAGGGTGACCTTATCATATTGGGTAACCCAGTCAAACAAGATCTTGGTCTTCTCCTTCGGGAAAGAGTAGGCCTTCTTCATCTTGTCCCGGAGCGAGGGACCCTCTTTACCATCTTCGGTTTTAGCAGGCTGAGGGGCCGCTGCCTTCTTGCCTTTGTCTTTTTGCTGTTCAAATGCCTTGATATCAAGGGCGTTTGCTTCTTTAAGCGCTTGGCACCGTTCTGCTGCCTTGCCTTTTGTGCAATGGCAGTAGCTGATGTCGGGGCAGGTCTTGCCAGGAAGGCTTCTACCTCGGCCACAACATTGTTCAGGCGGTCAAACGATCGGATTTCCATACCAATCATCTTTTCTAGTACCTCTCTCCTGAGGTTCTGCTTGTAGATTTGGACAGCGTCCTCCTGGTGCAGGGGCCGCTTGCATCTCATTCCGAGGTTTCTCCACCTCTTGATATATTCAAGGGCCGTCTCATCCGCCCTCTGCCTTATTGAGTAGAGTTCAGCCACCGTGACCTCTCGTTTAGTGACGTGAAATCTTTCTCTGAACTTCTTCTACATATCCGGCCAGTCGTTGATCGACCTGATCGGAAGGCTGGAGTACCATTCAAATGCGAGCCCCATCAGCGAGGACCCGAAAAATTTTAGGAGATACGACTCGTCGGTGGCCAGATCACCCATGACGGTCATATAATAAGCGACATGCTCCTTCGGGGATCCCTTCCCGTTGAACTTGTCAAATTTTGGCGACAAACTGATCCCACGAGGGAGCCACTTGGCAACATGATGTGGCGGGTATGGCACCCTATAGGCATCGAATGCGACATAGTCGCCTTCACTCCGCTCAGCAAGCTTCAGCTCGATCATCCTCTCTACCATCATCTTATTCATGACGGTCGGATCAACCGGTTCTGGGTAGAAATGCGCTGGCTGCAAATAGGGGGTGACCAAGGTGGTCGCCTGGGGAAGAGGGCGCAGCAGCGGAGGTGTCTGGTGCACCTGTGGCAGCACCGGCGGCATCAGCGACTGTGGTGGGCATTGCTGGGTTGTCGCCAAGCTTGGTTCTGCCAGCTGAGGCGGGGTATAGAGTGGTGGGAAGTCGCTCTGGTTGACGGCTCCCCGTGATGACTCGGCCTACATCTCAGGCTGCTTGGAAGCTAAGGTTTGCTCCGTCTTCTCCCCAAGCTGCTTCTTCAGGGACTCTATCTCCTGTCAGTATTTCTGGAGTAACATCCACACTGATGGATCCATAGTTGTACTGCTGGGAATGGCTTCTGTGGCTTCCCCTGACGCACCTTCAGGGAGGATGTCAAGCAAGACATCTTCTTCTTCCGCCGTCACCACACTGGCAATTAGGATAACAGCTTTGTCATGTTGCAGGTGGTGGGCCATGTTGGACAAGTGTATAACATGTGTAACTCCATTGTTTTGATAATGGTTGTCTATGTATGTTGGGCTTATGTATAATATTCTTTTGCTTCGCTAATGTCTAACTATGAGTCATTAATATAGTTTGACCTGCATTTGATAGCGACAAACACTCATGCAATTCAGGTCAAGCCCACACCGGCAACAAAGTGTGTTTGCACAGAGAGAAAGAAATCAAGTATGACACACAGATGAGGCATTAGGCTGCGCAAGAAAGAAGGACCAAGGTCGATGCAAGAAGGCCAAGGAAAATGACTAAGGTCCGTGCATGACTTTATTGCGATACAGCAAAGGAAGATCGGTGCACATCCAAGGCTAATTAGTATCAGGTCGGTGCAAGTCTCCGTTACAACGAACATCAAGGTCTGAGCATACTCCAATCAAGGGCTGAATTAGAAAGAAAATATCTCGACACCTTCGGATGACAACTCTGCACATAAAGCATGTGTCGACACATCTGACAAATGTCTCGACACCTCAAGAAGAAATCAGCTGAAGCAGAAGCCGTCCTCAAGACCGTTCAAAGGAATGTCTCGACACATTGACATGAATGTGTCGACACATCTAGGTTCAACAAGAACGTGTATAAAATCAAGCCGAAGATGTTCTGTCTAAAGACTCTGGACTCACTAATGTCTCGACACACTGAGTGAAAAGTGTCGTCACACTTGTGTGAAAATCTCTACACATTGGCACCTCTGTCTCGACACCCTCATGCGAGAACTCTGCTCATGGCTCACATGTTCCGACACCTTTGGTGTTGTCTCGACACATCAGCCTTGGATCTTCAAGACACTCACTAAATGTCCCGACACACTGAGTGTAAAACGTCGACACATCAACGTTCAACCAGAATGTGTTTTGAAATCGGTTGAAGCTATCTTCAAGGCTTTCAAAGGGATGTCTCGACACACTGTCAAGGAAGTCTCGACACATTTACGATTAACCAGAACTATTCCTCAAGACTTTCAATGGGTTGTCTCGACACACTACTAGGAAAGTGTCGACACACCCTTGTTCTTCCAGAAATACTCAAGTCAATAAACTATCAGATCAGTGGGCCATCCAGAGAGAGAAAAAGGAATCACAAATCATTAAAATTAAGGATTTTGGGGTGTGGACCACGTTCCGAGGTCTGACCCTTACTCTACCATCTTATCTCTCATTTATCTACCTTATGGAGATAGTTTTGTCAGAAATCCAGCTGGAAGAGCCACTTCAGAAGACTGCATTTCTGAGGGAGAATCATTGTAAGTATCTGATGCTGTCTAAAGGGAGATCTAGTCTGATCCTTCCCACTGTCTGCCAACGTACCTTCCTTGTACTAAAAGATGGGCTCAGCCAATGGAAGAGAGTAGGCCTATAGGAGCATTAAATGAAAAGATCTCCAAGCATCCGAATGAGAAGACTCAGTCACTTCTTCCAGGTGCTGCCGCCGTTGAACATGGAACTTTCCTGGAAGACTCCAAGCTCTCACTTCACCCTGGCGCATGCTTCAAGGAAAATTATGGAGGGAAAAATACAGCCGGTACAATGGTCCATCTGTGACTTCTGGGCACCATTTTCTTTGGGCTTTACAACTAGTTTTACCTATTTATACCAAGCTTCCTTAACTGAAGAAGTTGATGCTGCTGCCGTCCACACAGTGCCACACTTTAGACCAATCAACAAAAACATTCCTAAGAAGGCGTGAGAGCAGCCCCATTACTTGGTTGACATAGTCCAGTGCTGTGAGTAGTAGTAGAAGAAGAGAGAGCAACCTTGAGAGAGGAGACAAACCCTGCAGTCTACCAGTGTTTAAAGAAAAGGATCCTTAGATCCAATCTTGTAGCTGCAGCCACCAGCTCTGTTGTCTTGATCCATTTTCTTAGCTGGTGTCTAAAAAATCTCTATTCCTTATCCACTGCACTTGCAGTATGCAACTTCTATTTGTTACGGTTCATCTATCACCAATGCATCTAGCTTTTTCGATCCCCTGTTCAGGGACCGGGTTCCCTCTGTAGTTTCAGAGGAAGAGAGGATCAGATCCTCTGAGTGATACAAGCTGTTAGTCAGCAGAAAGCAAGATGTGTTGCTCAGCTGTGTAAGCAAGCTGTGTTGTTCAGCTGTGTAAGCAAGCTGTGCTGCTCAGCGGATCAAGCTGTGTGTCAGCCGGAAAGCCACACCGAGTTTGGTGTGGGGTGGACGTAGGTTGTGGGCTAACAACCGAACCACCTTAAAATCCTTGTGTTGTGGGTTGTATTCATTGTGAGCTTGTTCTATAACTTCTATCCCCATTTCACAGGTTAGTGTGCTACTTACGCTATTTATTTTCTCTGCACACTCAACCGTTCTGCTTGCATAACAGTCTCATCTTGATCCTCCTGCTGTCGTTGCTAACGTGCATCTTCTCAGGTGTCTGCAGCACTCTTGCTTACAGACACTTGAAGCATCTCCCTAGTAGAGGAAGGTATCACGATGGGTGAGCGGCTTTCTCTCTTGTGTTTTTAAACGCATTAGCTCCTTGGATTGCCTGCTGCACTATTGCACACAGGTATGAAGGTGAAAGCTTTGTCAAAGGAATTCACCTCGTTTCACACACTTGAACCTTAGTGATCACCTCAGTTATCACACACTAAGTAAGTCTTTTCACACTCAGCTACTCTGATCTAAGATCTCTGTGGTTCGAATATGTGGAAGGTGTGTCGACCTGGCCGCTGGGAGTGTCGACCTGTGTTGTTCCTATACCCAGGATCCTTAGAGGGTGTGTCGACCTACTGTGGACGCGCTTAAATTCACTGGTTCAGGTGGTTTTGTCTATTAAGTGCGTGGGCGTGCCAGTCACCGAGGTGACGATTTATTCGGGCTCCGAAGAGCCCAGGGTGCGCTCGATCTGACTTCGTCAGGCGATTGTGTGGTTCGTGTCGGGACCGAATCCCGTCGTGCCATAAAGGTCACGACGTCATTTACATCCCCCATACGAGGGAATACCCTTGATTAATTGCCGAAATTAAGGGCCCTGCGGCCTAAAAGAATAATACTAATCACGTGAGAAAGAGACAGGAGAAAATCACACCAAAGTACGCATTAGGATGCGAGCCACTGGCCATGTCGGTCACTCGTGGACCTTTTCATATTCGGACACGGGTCCGTGATAGAAACGTGACGGAAAACTGGGGCGATAAATGAATCCGGTCTGATTAGAATGTGGGCCCAAGACTGGGTCGGGGCCCGATCATGTCAGGACGAGTCCCGAGACTCGGGCCCGGCCTGCGGGGGCGGCATCATTGTTCCTTCTGCGTCGAGTCACGGAGAGAGAGTGCTGCAATGTAGAATTATTAATACCTTGGAATGTTTTATCATTATTACTCTTGTTATCCTGTTGCTCATTCCTCTTCCCGCCTCTGTTCCGGGTAACTTCCCTTATCTTGCTTATTGCTGTTATTGCCCCCCCCTTATTATTATTATTATTATTATTATTACCACTTATTTCACTCGTCATCATTTTTTTTATACGGACACATTCAAGTTTATTTACTCATCATGACTTTTATTAGCTTGTTAGTGCTGCAATTAGATGCCTAAATGTATATGTACATGTGTGTATTCATATATTGTGTATATATATATATATATATATATATATATATATATATATATTATTTTCTTTGGGGGAGCTGGCCCCTAGTGGGTTGAAAGGGGGGGTTAAAAGGGGAGTGTATCGCTGGAGGAAGGTGAGCAGCAGAGTGTGCCGGCGAAGGGCTGGAATTATATGCCGTTGAAGGGCGATGGCTGGAGGATGTGTCGGTGAAGGAGGGGGAAATAACATAAAGTCTGTACGTTCCTCAGCCTAAAGTCTATACATTTGTCTATTCAACCAGCGCACAAAGTCTATACGTCATTTAGTCTAAAGTCTGTACATTGCGGCCCAAAGTCCACACATTACTCATTGGCCGCAGTTCAAAGTCTATACGTTGGCCAGCCCAAAGTCTATACATTGGCCAACTCAGAGTCTATACATTGTAGCTCAAAGTCTATACATTGGACATCATGAAGTCTGTACGTTGGCCAGTGTGGAGTCTATACATTGCAGCCCAAAGTCTATACGCTGCAGCATGAAGTCTATACGTTGGCTGGCCCAAAGTCTATACATTGGCCAGCATTCATCACCTCAAAGTCTGTACATTGGCCAAGTCTGTACGCTGCGGCATGAAGTCTGTACGTTGGCTGGCCCAAAGTCTATACATTGGCCAGCATTCATCAGCTCAAAGTCTGTACATTGGCCAAGTCTGTACGCTGCAGCATGAAGTCTGTACGTTCTTCAGCCTATTCAACTCAGAGTCTGTACGTCGCCCATGTAATCAACATACGAAGTCTATACATTGCTTGCTGCTGCGTCTGTGCCTCCATCTGCCAAGTCTATACACTGGATCCCGTTGAGACGGTGGATGAGGGTGTATCGGCGAAGGGAGGGAGTGTGCCGCTGAAAGGGCCAGGAGGAGTGTGCCGCTAAAGGGTGTGTCCATGGGGGCAATTAGGGGCGTACCGCTGAAGGTTTTGAAGCGTACCGCTGAAGGCTGGGAGGAGTGTGCCGCTGAAGGGTGTGTCCATGGGCAATTAAGGGTGCACCGCTGAGGGTTCAAGGGGCGTGCCGGGGAAGGCTTTGAAGCGTGCCGCTGAAGGCTGGGAGGAGTGTGCCGCTGAAGGGTGTGTCCATGGGCAATTAAGGGTGCACCGCTGAGGGTTCAAGGGGCGTGCCGGGGAAGGCTTTGAAGCGTGCCGCTGAAGGCTGGGAGGAGTGTGCCGGCGAAGGGGTTGGATGAGTATGCCACTGGAAGATAACTGGGGTGCACCGTTGAAGGGCCAATCAAGGCGTGATGGTGGAGGTTCAATCAGTCTCTAATTTCTTATTTTTAAGACTTTTCTTTTCTTCTTGTTTTAATTTCCATGTAATTTTATATAAACTTCCCCCTTGTTTCCGTTTTGCTCGGTTCAGCCTCTTTTCTTGCGGGTCGGGCGTTCGGGCTGCCGGGTAGTTAATCAGTTCGGTTCTCGTCATGGTGCCGGCAGTGGCTTGATTAGCTGGGAGGTTCATTGATTATTCCATTCGTTTGTTGCCTCCTTTTGCCTCTTTTAATGTTTTGTTATTTTCTCACAAAAAATTCGGCAGCATCTCCCCTTAACCCGGGGCGTAAGGGAGATAAAGGGAACGCGCCCACATGGAGTGGCGAAACCCGACAACTGGAGGTGGGCGCCCGAGGGCAGCAACACCTTTATAAAACCTCGGAAAACACGAAGGAAACAACGGTGGGCTGAAGGCCTCCCAGGCTAGACAAGGTGGACTCGGGCTCAAAAGGGCGTACCGCTGAGGGCCTGACGGGGAAGGTGTACCGCTGGAGGGCCACCATGGGGTGTGCCGGCCAAAGAGCCAGAAGGGTGTACTGTTGAGGGCTGAACGGGGTGTGTGCTGGGAAGGCTGAAAGGGTGTGTCGGCCAAGGGCCTGACACGTGCACCGCTGGAGGCTTGAAAGAACTGAATGTATGGTCTGGGAGACTTACAGATTATTCAGGAGGACAGGGAAAGTTTAAGGCCAAAGATGGGCCACTGGTAGCCGGGTATTCGGGGAGTGAGTGAGAGTCTCCCTCTCTCTTCAAGCCCGTGGGCATAGTAGATGGCCATGGAAGGGAGTGAAGAGTCCATGAGGCCAACGATCGTGAGAGGGCGATCATATTGACATGGAAACCCCAAGAACACTGGAGAGATGAAGAGACAGAGGGAAAATGAACAACCCGTCAAAGACCATGAAAACTAGCACAAGCCAACAAAAATCATAGAGAAACCCAGAGAGGGTGATTTTCCTTCATGGGAGGCAAAGGGCCGAGGCCCTACATGCACATTACAAAATAAAGTGCCCCAGACGAGGCTGTGGGCAGGGAAGAACCCAAAGAAAGACAGAACAGGAGGGGGAGGAATGGAGTACAAGAGGAAAGCAAGCCGTCCCCAACCCTCTCCCCCACTACATCGAGCTCTCTCTCTCTTACTCTTGCTTCTTCCCGGTGGTCGTCAGAGGAAGCTCACGCCGGGACGCCTCTTCTTCTCTTCTCTCTTCTCCTCTTGCCTCTTCCTTCTTCTCTGTGGGTGTCTGTCTCTTCCTTCCTCTGTTCGCCTCTGTCTTCCTTCCTTCTCTATCCCCCTTTTTCTTGAAAGCAGGGGGTCTTTTATACTCCCATCGGCGGGGGCTTTGGCCACGGCCATCGAAGGCGGGAAGCAGCCCGTGATGATGGCATTTGACCTGCTCCGTCCTGGGTGTCAGTGGGGTAGCCTGCATGGCCCAACACATGGTTGACACCTCATAGAGCTCACTGCGCGCCAAGGATGCGTAGGGTATGGGCACCATGTCGTTTAGCCGTTGAAAATGCCTTACGCTGTGCCGTTGGCGGGCTGCACAAGCATGCCGCAGGAGAGCCAAAAGGGCGTGCCGCTGGAGCCTCTGAAGCGTACCGCTGAAGCCCGTTTGGGCGTGCCGCTGAAGGCCTAAAGGGCGTACCGCTGAACATCCTGAAGGGCGTGCCGCTGAAGCCCCTGAAGGGCGTACCGCTGAACAGCCTGAGGGGCGTGCCGCTGAAGCCCCTGAAGGGCGTGCCGCTGAAGCCTCTGATGGGCTGTGCCGCTGGAGCCCCCCCCCCCCCCCCCAAGGGGGGTGTGCCGCTGAGCAGCCCAATGGGGCGTGCCGTTGGAGCTCCACCAGGGCGTGCCGTTGAGGCCCCTTGGGGGCTGGGCGTGCCGCTGAAGGGCTCCCCGCGGGGGGTGTGCTGTTGAAGGCTCCCCAGGGGGGTGTGCCGTTGAAGGCTGGATGGGCAGTTTTGAGCCTGTTGTGGGCACGAGTTGTGGCCCGTTTGATTTCCTTCGAGGCCCATAGATTGTGGGGCTCTTGGCGGTTGATTTCTCTTCACTGGTGTGACTCCGGAGACGGCTTCACAGCAGTATGCATACTTGGGGAGCCCGGGCGATCAGTCTCTCCGGGGCTTCTTCACTCGGCGCCGTTGTTGACGCGAGGCCGGGCGTGATATTAGGGTGTGCAATTTTTGGTATCCACAAATGCCCCCCACCCACGGGTAGCGCGGGCGAAGAATGAGCCGGGCGGTGCCCGCGGGTGTACTTGTCTCTTTTCTCTTTGTTGACGTTGTCGATAGGGCGTCGGTAGCTGAAGCAGTTGTTGGTCTCTTCATCAGCGCCGACGGGGTGCCGGGAACTGAAGCAGCATATGTGGGTCTCTTTGTCTCTTCATCAGTGCCGACGGGGTGCCGGGGACTGAAGCAATTTGCTGGTCTCTTCATCAGTGCCGACGGGGTGTCGGGAGCTGAAGCAGTTTGTTGTCTCTTCATCAGTGCCGACGGGGTGTCGGGAGCTGAAGCAGTTTGTTGTCTCTTCATCAGTGCCGACGGGGTGTCGGGGACTGAAGCAGTTTGTTGGTCTCTTCATCAGTGCCGACGGGGTGCCGGGGAATGAATCAATTTGTTATCCTTTTTTTTCTTTTTTTTTTGAACCACATTACCGATACAAGCGCCCTTTCGGGTTTTCACCGGTACCGGCCCCCTCTTACTTTTGCCCACGCGCCCTTTCGGGTTTTCACGTGGCGGGGTACCCGATTTTACCCATAGCGCCCTTTCGGGTTTTCGCCACAGTCGGGTTGTTGCCATTTTTACCCTTGTCCCCGTGTGGGGACAAGTCCGGCGGGGTATCTCTATTTTTAACCCCATTTTCTTTTCTTCCTTTTTTTGAAGTTGAGTGATATGCGAGTGTAGGCTAGGGCACGAAGCCTTGCGCCGGAAAATAAGGTTCTTTCGTTGCCAAGAACAGAATGCCTGCGCAACGGGAGAATGTAGGTCTCTTCATCAGTACCGACGGGGTGTCGGGGACTGAAGTAGCATGTTGTCTCTTTGTCTCTTCATCAGTGCCGACGGGGTGTCGGGGACTGAAGCAATTTGTTGTCTCTTCATCAGTGCCGACGGGGTGCCGGGGACTGAAGCAATTTGTTGTCTCTTCATCAGTGCCGATGGGGTGTCGGGAACTGAAGCAGTTTGTTGGTCTCTTTGTCTCTTCATCAGTGCCGACGGGGTGTCGGGGACTGAAGCGATTTGTTGGTCTCTTCATCAGCGCCGACGGGGTGTCGGGAACTGAAGCAGCATATGTTGTCTCTTCATCAGTGCCGACGGGATGCCGGGGACCGAAGCAGTTTGCTGGTCTCTTTGTCTCTTCATCAGTGCCGACGGGGTGTCGGGAACTGAAGCACTTTGCTGTTCTCTTTGTCTCTTCATCAGTGCCGACGGGGTGTCGGGAACTGAAGCAGTATGTTGTTGGTCTCTTCATCAGTGCCGACGGGGTGTCAGGAACTGAAGCACTTTGTTATTTCTTTTCTTTTCTTTCCCCCTTTTTTTTGAACCACATTACCGACACAAGCGCCCTTTCGGGTTTTCACCGGTACCGGCCCCCTCTTGCTTTTGCCCACGCACCCTTTCGGGTTTTCACGTGGCGGGGTACCCGATTTTGCCCGTAGCGCCCTTTCGGGTTTTCGCCACAGCCGGGTTGTTGCCATTTTTACCCTTGTCCCCGTGTGGGGACAAGTCCGGCGGGGTATCTCTATTTTTAACCCATTTTATTTTCTTTCCCTTTTTTTTTGACGAGCGGGTGATATGCAAGTGTCGGCTAGGGCACGGAGCCTTGCGCCGGAAGGTAGGACTCATTCGTTGGCAAGAAGACAATGCCAGCGCAACGGGAGAGTTCGTGCAGATTCGGACGTAGGGTCCGTAATGGCCATATTGTATGGAGTGGGTGGCTAGGGCACGGGGCCTTACGCCGGAAAGGGACTTATTCGTTGGCAAGGGACTAATGCCAGCGCGAGGAGGGAATTTGTGCCGATTCGGAGGTAGGGTCCGTAATGGCAATATTGTGTGATTTGAGGTGGCTGAGGCCCAAGGCGACGTGCCAGGGACGGGCTTGTTTATTGGCGGGGTGACGGTGCCATGGCAAGGGCAGGGCTGCAGGGGTAAAGTCATTTTTGCTCGGGTGGACGCCCGCATGACCATGATTGTGGGGGATGGCATGTCTTCCCCGGGGACATTTGTTACTGGACGTTACCGGCTTACCCCTCCACGTATGTGAGTGGATGAGTATGTAAGTGCATGCACATATACATGTATATGTATATATATATATATATATATATACTTATTTAATATCTTACATATATTTTGCTCCCACTTCTTTTTATTTTTTTCCTTTTATTCTCCTTTCTTCTTTCTTCTCCTCCCCTCCTTTTTTATTTCATTTCCCTCATTTATCTCTTCCTGCCTTTTTATTTCCTTTTCCCTTCCTTCCCTTCCTTTTTTTTTGCTTTTCTTCTTTTCTCTCCTTTGTTTTTGTTCTCCCCCTCCTTTTTTCTCTTTTTTTTCTTCCTTTCCTCTTTTTTATTTCTTCTTATATAAAAAGGGGGTGGGGGCGTTTCGAACGGTCACCCGTTTCGAATCCCCCCCTCTTCCCTCTTTCTCTCTCCTTGGCGACCAAACGGACGGCCTCCCCCCCATCCTCCTTTTCTCCTTCTTCTCCGGCGCCGAGCGTCCCCTCCGCCTCCGTCGTCATCGCCGTGGTGAGGAGGCGGCAGTAGAGCCCCCCCTTCTCTTTTCCTTCTTCCTCCCTTCCCCTCTCTTTTCTCTTCTCTGTTCCCCCCTTTCTTCTTTCTTTTCTCCCCTCCTCCTCTCCATCTTCGACGGACGGTGGAGCCCTAGGCTCCCCCTCCCTCTTCTTCTCCGTTCCTTTCTTCCCCTCTCCCCTCTTTCCTTCTTTTCTTGGCGTGGGACGGCAGCGGCGATCATGGCCGGCACCGGCGTGGCGAGGGAGCACCGGAGCGTGCCGGGGAGGGTCTGTAGAAGCGCGCCGGTGAATACCCGTATGGGTGTACCGGTGAGGGGAGTTACGGGTGTGCCGGGGAAGGCACCAGGGGCGTGTGCCGGCGAAGGCCTTACCACGGGCTGTGCCGGGGGAGACATCGGGGAGTGCATCGGAGAAAGCCTCTAGGGCGTACCGGTGAGGCACCCGTGGGTGTGCCGGGGAAGGCAACACGGGTGTGTGCCGGCGAAGGCCATCTTCGCGAGCGTGCCGGGGAAGCACCTAAAAGCGTGCCGGGGCGGCAGGAGTTGGCTGTGCCGGTGAAGGGCTCCACGGGCGTACCGGGGAGCGGCCGCTTCAGCTGGTGTGCCGGGGAAGGCACCTCAGGGGCTGTGCCGGGGAAGGCAATGAGGGCGTACCGGGGAAGCCTTGAGGGGCTGTGCCGGCGAACGGCTCGTCTGAGTGTGCCGGGGAAGGCCGCTCGAAGCGTGCCGGCGAGGGCAACTTCAGGGCGTGCCGGGGAAGGCACTAGGCAGTGAGCCAGTAAAGAGGCCTTAAGCCCGGGGAAGAAGACTTTTTGATCGGCGGACTTCTGGTGTTGCCTCTCGGGGCCCACCATGACTTTGTTGGGGCCGTCACTCCTTGTGGGCGCGCACCCGTGTTTTCCCTTACGCCTCTGGCCTAGGGGAAACTCTGCCGAAATTTCGTCAGAATTGACAATGTCTTATTTATTTTGCTTGTAGTAAAGCCCCTTCACAGTTTTCCATTTCCTTTTGCATGTGGCTTATTCTGATCTTTGCTTTGTATATCTTTACAGAAAAATGGCCGCCCCAAGTGGTTCTTCTGCTCCTGCTGCAGCTGTTGGTGCCGACCTCATTCCGCGGGGTCCTGTGCCAGCGGTCACGTGGCTTAACGTGGAAGACTTGGACCGAGAGCATGCGGAAATAGCTGCGTTGGCGGAGTCATCGGGGTCCGACGGTGAGAGCACGGACTTCAGCCGGCTTGTCAGAGTTGAGAGTGGCTTCACATTTGATCGGGCCACCGGGGAGTACAGGAAGGACTTCTCGAAGGATAGGCACCTCATTCGATTCCTGAAGCATCTGCGCTCCCGAGATGGGCAAGACTTCCGCACGATAAAGGCTGTCGAGCGGGCCATCCTGCATGCCCGGGACAGTCTATTGTACAGCGTCCCCAGGAGCATCCCGATGTATCTAGTGGGAGAGGCCCAGGAATGGAAGCCGGTCCTGGGGATCGAGGGGGTGCTGCCAGCTGAAGACAAGCTGGTGCGAGCGCCTCAGTTTACTCCAGCAAGATGGGACATGTCTGCCGGGAAGGTGCACAACGAGCCGCCTCGATTCGGCTTATTCTTGGCTCCCTTGAAATGGGGCTACCGAGAAGAGCCCTTCATCTTGGACTGCTTAGCCGTCCGGTTCAAGTATGAGCTGTCGCTGGGTTGGTTCGGGGAGCTGAAGCTTCAAGACGCCCACAGCTTCCGGGAAGGGGCAGTGGAGTTTACGGAGTATGTATTGTTCAATTACGCCCCACTGCTGGTTCGAGCCGGCATCTACCATAGCGTATACGCCTCCCGGTATGGCTACCCCATCTTCAAGGGTCTCTGTTGCGGCATGATAGAGGTATTCAGCGCAGAGACTAACACCTTCTACACGGCAGAGGGCGAGACTTCTCTTGACTTATGGAGTCTCAGTCAGCTGAGTGGCTTGCCCATTGACGGGGAGCCTTATGAAGAAGTGTGCCTCCCCGATCTAATCAAGGATGAGACTAACGGGGATGGCTATTATTCTCTTGGGTACTCGTACCGGTACCTGATGAAGGCGTACCGGGAGCTGTACCAGTTGTCGCACAAGGGAAAGCAGCCCGCCCGCGGGGACAGGAAGAGGGTGCGCATGGTCCTGTGGCTGGAATACTTCTATGACGGGGTGAAGCAATATGAAGAGTTTCCCCGTATTGGCACCGCTGTTGCTCGCAAGAAGCGCGCGAAGCCCAAGCTTGGTGTGAAGATCCCCTCCAAGGGGCGTCGGGGCGGGCCTAATCTGATGGGCGTCGACCCGCTAACCCACTGTGCAGCCTATCTCACGTACTGGCTGTGCTCATTTGCCATGCCGTACGGGGACGAGACAGTGATTCGGCCGGACGCCATCTACCCGGCATGCCAGATGGCGTGGGGGATTAAGCTATCTTTGTGCCCGGCAACGATCTGCTTGATCTACAAGGCGCTGGGAGATATTAGCACCCATCAGTTCCCGAGGCAGGCCCGGTATGTGTGCCCACTACATTTCTTCAACGCGTGGGTTTCCCGAGTTCGCCCCGCGAGTTCTCCAGGATTGGGGACTAATACCGAGGATGCTGGAGTTTGCGAGTGCAGAGCCGGCTTCCACTTCCATGCGGATGTTCGATATCCGGGGCCGGTTGACAACGGTCCCCCGGGATGCGGCCGGTACCATTCATTTCTGGACGCTGGCTGCACATTCAAGCCCCCTTGTGAATAACAAGAGAGAATGTAAAGACGACTAGGTGGAGAAGTACGTCCACCCAATCAGCCAAGAGAATGTGGTCCGCCCGCTGCTGGAACCGGAACTGAGGGACTGGGCGCTGTCCATTCGCCCGAGCGTGTTGGTGTTCAGGAAGGGGGATAATGTGCTACTGGAGCCGTATTATCCCTTCCGATTTGGTCGCAACTTCGGGTATGACCAGCATATCCCTGTTTATCATGCACAATTCGGCCTGCCTTCGCGGAACGTCCGGGGAAGTTCAGTAGCTGAGCATGCTAAGAGCTGGTGGGACTTTTTCCACCGGGCGGACACTGCCTCTTTCAGGGTGCCGGCCCCGGGTCGCATTCCCCGAGTGACCCAAGACTACATAAAGTGGTGGAACGCCCGGACGGCCTTCTACCGGTTGCATAAGACCGACTGCTGGGATGGGGCCGAGAGGAGGTTCCTTAGTCGGCAATCGGTGCCGGTACTCGATATTGAGCCAGATCATCTTCTTCGGCTCAAGAACAGGCAGGAGAAGGAGGTGGTGGCATATATGGCAGCTCGTCGGGAAGCCCGGGATAGGAGGCTGACGCCAAAAGTAGAGTTGCCTCCAGTGGCGAAGGACAACTATCAGAAGACGCTGAGGGATCTGTGCCGGGTAGGGAGCGACCGCCTGGACCTCATCAATTATCCGTTCCCCATAGAGGAAGAGGGGACTCCCGCCAAGCGCTGGCGTCCGGAGAGAGATACGCTCTGCCCATACCGCACATTCATGAGGCGGGAGGAGAGGAAGCCCGAGAACTATAAGGACACCACGTGGCTATATGTCCTTCTCCGGGTGAACGGACTGACGATCGAAGATCAGAGGGCCTCCATCCTGGGCAAGCGCCTGCACATCCCGTACTATTATGCTGACGGGTGGGGCATAGACCACTTCAGCCTCTTCTGCCACCTTTCCGTGAAGAAGCACGCGGATCTGGCCAGTCTTACGGACCGGTGCCAGAAGATCGAGGATGTGTGCTGGCTCGTTCGAGAGGCGGCGCGTCGGGATAAAGAGCCATCCCTGAGCTACTGGCCGATTACACTGCGACTGTATACTGGCCCTCACGGTACTCGATCTCTTTTTCTTCTTTTGTCTTCGTCTCTTATCATCGCGGCCTTTGTAGATAGTTGGATGCTAATCATGAATGCGTGTTTGTTATTTCTCTTTTCCTTTCTGGCAGACCACCCCGATAGCGCGCAAATGGCCACGTACCGGAATCTCCTTCGGCTTGTGCAGAAGCCTGCATATTTTGAAGCCGCGCCACTAGCCCCGACTGCGGCTCCTCTGCCCAAGGCAGCGAAGAGGCCCCGGGCAAAATCTCCCGTGAAGAAAGCAGTGGATGCCGCAAAGGTGGCTAAGCAGAGGGACACAAAGCGGAGAAAAACGGAGGCGGCCACGGCCCCGACTGCCATTCCTCCGGCGCCACGGGTCCCGTCCTTTGAGGAGTTCGAGGTTGCCCGACCGAGCCGAGCCAACCTGCCGGTTAGCGCCTCCGACTGTTAGCATGCCTTTTAAGCCTCTTTCTTTATCTTTATTTCGGAGCAAGGTCTCGACGCCTGAATGTTTCCTTTCGTTTCAGCCCCTATGGAGGAGCCCACGCCTGCGCCTATTCCTGCTGTGGAGGAGCCAGTCCCTGCGCCCCTTCCAGATGTGGGTGAAGTCGCGGCTGTGGCGAGGAAGACTTCGGCGCTGACCCCGACTCCCTCACCGGTAGCACAGGGGAGGTCCCGGGCCAAGTCGCCTGTTAAGAAGGCATTGGCTGCTGCCGAGGTGGCCAGGCGGGAAGCGGCAAAGCGGAGACGGGCCGAGGGATCCCCGGCTCCTACGGCCGTCTCTCCGGTGGCCCCCATCTTGTCTTTCGAGGAGTTTGAAGTCACCCAGGCCGGACCGAGTCACGATGCTGACGAGGTCCAACAGTCGCCAACATCGTCTGGGATTGGCTTGCTTCCTGAGCCGGCCCCGCATGCGCGCATGGCGACCATGCGCTTCTTCCTTACAGGCGGCACGAAGGAGCCGGCGCCCGTGCTGATCTCGGGCGAGGGTACGGCTGGGACTCCCGAGAAGGCCTTGCCTGTTGAGGAAGCCCGTGGGTCACCCCGTGCCGCAGGAGCTGAAGAGGGTATTTGCCTTTGTCGGCTTAATCGGCTTCTTCTCCTTTTTTATTTCCTGGGGGCCAATTGGGCTTGATATAACCCATTTTTTTTGTGTGTGCCAGGCACAGCAGAGGCAGTCGCTGGGCTATTTGGGCCCCGCCTGCAACCCCCGATGACGCATCTATATGTGAGGAAGAGGCTGAGGTCCGGCGTACCGGCCTCATCTAGCCCGAGGGAGAGTGCGCCGGCCATTGACCTCGAAGTGGAGGCCCCTTTGCCGGCAAGGGCAGAGCCTGCGGCGGTCGAGTCATCGTCGGGCGAAGAGGTAGACTATAACTACTCCTCCGATGAAGCGACTCCCGACGAGGGCGTGTCCGGGGCATCGGAGCCGCCTGAGCCGGTCTTCGGGCCCCCCTTACTTGCTGGCTCCCCGAGCTTTGTGGGGAAGACTGCTGTAAGTGTGAGCTTGCTTGGGCCGGCTCTTCCTCTCCTTCTTGGTTACCTAATGATCTTTCTTGTCAATTCCGGGTTTCAGGGGCTTGACCTGCCGGAGGCTGTGGAGAAGGGTACCCCAGTTGCGCCGATCGACCGTCAGGTAGGGGTCGATGTGGGCTCGGGCAAACTAGCCCTTCTATTCGAGGCTCTTGAGCAAGAGTCGGCCGCGGGAACTTCAAGCGTTCTGAAGCGGCGGCCGAGCCTCTGGAGGAGGAGAGATTGCGCCCGAAGGCCGCGTCCTCACGGTGGCCGAGGTAAGCAGGGTTTTATGGCTCTTCCCACTTCTCCTCCTTGCGTAATTTATTCCCGGCGACGGGCGGCTAACTGTATTTCATGTGGGCAGGTGGTGCCGACGACCGGGAAGATGCCTGGCCGCTCTCGCAAGGCAATCGCCAAGCGGAGGCCGATTACCGGTCAGCCACCAGCGGGGGGATCGACTCTGGCATCTGTTCCGGAGGTGGAGACTCTTGCCGTGCTCGTGCAGGCGGGAAGCGTCCCTCACCTGCTGGTTCCACTTCCACCCCTTCCGAGGCTGCCGGCCCAGATGGAGGATCCTCTCTTGAGACAGATATTCGCGGGGCTTCGTGCGCATCTGGAGGGGCCCCAGATGCGAGAGAAAAGTCCGTGGGTGATGGCATCGGGTCTGGCTTTACTCGAAGCTCCTCCTCTAGCCGAAGTGACGGCACCTGCACCCCTGCCCCTTGGAGCAGTGGCAGAGGCGGGCCGGACGGAGGCAGAGGAGGCATGGGAGCTCCAAACGATGGGGGCACCGGAGGCTTCGGTAATGGTCTTGTCCGCTCCCCCGGCAGTGGCTGGCCAAGGGTCTCTCGTCGAGCTACGCCGGCCGGGTGACTTGACCCTTGCCCTTCCTTCATCTTCAGTGGCGGTAGACACCGACCTGTGGGCAGAAGTGGACAGCACCGTGGAATTCACTCCTCCGGTCGTGCCCTCAGTCAGCCATATGTCATCAGAAGCGCCAGTCCGCCAAATGCTGATCACTCTACGGACCATGCTCCTCGCCGACCCTTCTCTGTCATATAGGGAGGTGCATACTATAGTGGTGCAGTTGACCGGGGCGTTGCAAGTGCTCAGCTGCCCGCTGGGGGAATGGTCGCGGCGGTTCTGCTGTTGCTGAAGTATGTCAAGCGTCGCGAGTTCCTGGAGACCCAGGCTCCTGACGAACGTGCCGCCCTTGATGCTCAGGCAGACGAGTATCTGCAGACCTTAGAGGCCCGACGCCATAGTAGAGAACGCCACGGAAAGGCCTTAGAGGAAGGCGAAGGCAGCGTTCGTTCCTTCAAGAGCCGGATCGAGAAGCTGGAGGGCTACCTCGCTGCGGCTAAACTTGGCCTTGCCGAGGCGGAAAGGACGGTGGCAGAGGAGAGGGAAGCTCTTGCCGTCGCCGACGTTGAAATGGTGTCCGTCGAAGCGGAGCTCACCCGTCTTGAGGAATTGAGGGGCCGACTGCGCGATATGACAAACTTCCCTTGCGTCGGGATCCTCCCTCTCGAGGACATCTTCAGGGACATCGACTAAGCGTTGCATCCCTTAATTCCTTTTTCTTTTCTTTTGAATGTAACACAGGGGTATGCCCCGCAGCACATGTAGTCTGGTCCCCTTTCTGAATAGAGCAGAGCATTTATGATTTCACGCGTTCTTTGTGTGTGCATTCATCCCAGAGGGAGCTTTCTTACCCTCCTTTCTCTTCTGTGTACATTGTTTTCTTCTTCCCCTCCTTCCCCTCTTTTGTGCTGAACCACGTTAGCAGGGTATGGGTCTTTGCGAAGATTTGCTTCGGGAGAACCAGGCGGGGACCTACGTCAGGGTACAGGAGAGTGCTCGCCTTCCCAGGGGGAGGACGAGGGGACCACTCCACCATACCGAACGGGCGACTCCCTGGTTTCGCCGCAATATTGGAAGCACGTGCTGGCCTCAAGCGGGGGGCCTCGATCAGAGACCGGACTTCTCGTCGGCCAGAGGGGACGGAGAGAAGAGTTTGTTTAGTCAATGATCTGGACGGGAGGTCCGAGCCAAAGGGGTACTCACCGCCCGGGGAGGACGGAGAGAAGAGTTTGTTTAGTCAATGACCCGGACGGGAGGTCCGAGCCAAAGGGATACTCACCGCCCGGGAAGGACGGAGAGAAGAGTTTGTTTAGTCAATGACACGGACGGGAGGTCCGAGCCAAAGGGGTACTCACCGCCTGGGGAGGACGGAGAGAAGAGTTCGACATTAATCACGCAAATCCGCCCCAAAATGGGGCGAAGAGTAATATTATTACCTGAATGGGGGTGCCGGAGCGTGTATAAACCTCAAGTGCCTTCCATTAAGAGGCGGGAACTGAACCTCCCCGCGATGGGTTGACAATTACATAGGCCCCACCTTCGTAGACTTTTTGGACTACGTAGGTCCGAGCCAGTTCTCATTCAGCTTACCCTTAGGGTTGGCAGCCATTAGACCTCTTCTCTTGACCATGACGAGGTCGCCCTTTTTGAATTCGCGTTCCTTGACAAGCTTGTCAAAGGCGCGCGCAATCCGGGCCTGGTAGACCTGAATATTCTGTTGGGGCTTGAAGCCGCTTTCCTTCCAGACTGGAGAGTTCATCGAGTCTTCGCTCGGTGTTGGTCTGCCCTTCGGGGACAAGCCCATGCTAAATGGCGACCCTGAGGGACGGTATCTCCAGTACGACGGGGACGATTGCTTCCGAGCCGTATACGAGAGAGAAGGGCGAGCAGCCTGTTGGGGTCTTGTATACAGTTCGGTACGCCCAAAGCGCTTCATACATTTTTTCTTCCCAGTCCCTTTTGTTAGAGCTAACAGTTTTGGCTAGGAGAGTGCAAAGTGTCTTATTGAAAGCTCGGCCAGCCCATTGGCTTATGGATTGTAAGGAGTCGATGTCCTCCAGTCAATTTTATATTTTTCTGCTAGCCGGTAAACCTTCTGGTTGCGGAAGTGGCTGCCGTTATCTGACACAATCCGGTCGGGCACGCCAAACTGGAATATAATGTTGCGGCGGACAAACCTGACCATGATTTCTCCGGTGACCTCCCGTAAGGCAACAGCCTCTGCCCAGCGGGAGAAGTAGTCGGTCGCCGCCAGAATGTATTTGCAGCCTGTGGAAGATGCGGGTAAGGGGCCCACAACATCTGTTCCCCATTGGGCAAACGGCCAACTGGGCGCGGTTGGGTGGTAGTTGCACGGGAGGCCTCCTGGGTATAGTGGCATGCTCCTGACATCTCTGACACGACTTAGGCGTACTCACAGCAGTCGTTGAACATTGCAGGCCAATAGTAGCCAAGTTTCTTGATTTCAATTTCATCTTCGGCCCCGCCTGGTGTGCGCCAGCTGTACCGGCATGGACCTCCTTCATAACCCTCCAAGCTTCTTCAATGGACAAGCATCGGAGGAGTAGCTTCTGTTTGGCATCCGCCACAATTCGGAACAATATTCCGTTTCGGAGCTCATAGGAGTCTTTGGTTCTGACTAGCTTGATCCTTTCTTCTCTTCGGTCAGGTAATTGCTGGTGTTTGAACCACTGCATCAGGGAGGCTCTCCAGTCAGGTAGGCCGACGGCTTCTGCTGCAGTGACCTCTAGTTCTTCTTCTTCTGGCTCCTCTTCTATCATGCTGGGCATCTGGCGCTGGTTTATTACTTGGATATGGAGAGATCCATCTGGAGGCACCGCCAGTGAGCTTGCCAATTTTGCCAATGCGTCGGCTTGTGCGTTCTCCCCTCTGGCGACATGGCCTATCTCGAGGAGGTAGAACCGCTCCATGAGCCGCTTCGCCTTAGTGTGATAAGGGAGCAGCTCAGGTTTTCGGACATCAAACTGTCCCTGGACTTGCTTGACGACCAGCAGCGAGTCGCCGAACACTTGGAGCATTTTGATCTCCATTTGGAGGGCGACCTGGAGGCCGATGATCAGAGCTTCATATTCTGCTTCATTATTGGTGCAGGGTTTGCTAATGCAGCAGGAAGTGTGCATCACTTCTCCGTCTGGCGACTTGAGGACGATGCCTGCTCCGGCTCGTACCTTGGCGCGCCCGGACGGGGTCGCTTCTGTCCTCGAGGCTCCATCAAAGTAAAGCTGCCAGATGGCTTGTTGTATTTGGTCTACCTCCAGTGTTTCATCCTCGGGCAGCTCTGTGGCCAACGGGGAGTCTTCGGGCACAGGGTGTGCTGCGAAGAAATCCGCGACGGCTTGCCCCTTAACGGCCTTCTGGGCACGTAAGTGATGTCAAATTCCATGAGTAGCACGGCCCACTTGCCAAGGCGCCCCTTCGGGACTGGCTGGAGGAGAATGTGCTTGATGGGGTCAGCTCTAGATATTAAGCTCACTTCATGGGACAGCATGTAGTGCCTCATCTTCTTGACTGCGAAGACCAGAGCAAGGCAGACTTTCTCTATCGGAGTGTACTTGGCCTCCGCACCCACCAGTCTCCGGCTGAGGTAGTAGAGAGCCCGCTCTTTCCCCTCATCATTGTTCTGGGCAAGCATTGCCCCCAGTGAGTATTCGGTAGCTGCTATGTAGAGTATGAGCGGTCTGCCTTTGACAGGTGCCCCCAGGACAGGCGGGGTCTTCAGGTACTCCTTCAGCTGGTCGAACGCGTGCTGGCATTCATGGCCCCAGCTGAAGGGTGCATTCTTCATCATTAGTCTGTGGAAGGGTTGGCAACGCCCCGACAGGTTGGAGATGAACCTGCGGATATAAGCTAACCGGCCTTGTAGTGACCTCAGCTCTCCCAGACTCTTCGGAGGGGGCAACCCTGGATGGCCTTTATCTTGAAGGGGTCGATCTCGATCCCTCTGTGCCGGACAATGAAGCCGAGGAACTTTCCACTGGACACGCCAAAGGCGCACTTCATGGGGTTCATTTTTAGCCCGTATAGCCGGAGCCTTTGGAAGACGACCCTGAGGTCATTTAAATGTTCATCTCTCTTCTTAGTCTTGACGACCAGATCGTCGATGTAGCATTCGACCTTGTTGTATAGCAGCTCATCGAAGATCTTGGTCATCGCCCGCTGATATGTGGCACCAGCGTTCTTGAGGCCGAAGGGCATCCTCTTGTAGTGGAATATCCCCTTGGGCGATCTGAAGGCTGTGTGAATCCGGTCGTGGTCGGCTATCCAAATCTGGTTATAGCCGGACGAGCCGTCCATGAAGGACAGGGCCTCGTGGCCGGTAGTTGCATCAATCATCACTTCGGTGATAGGCACCGGGAAGTCATCTTTTGGGCAGGCTTTGTTCAGGTCGTGGAAGTCCACGCAAATCCTGATCTGTCCATTCTTCTTTTTCACTGGTACAATGTTGGCCAACCATGTGGTATATTGGTTTTCTGCCACGAAACCAACATCTATGAGCTTGTCGACCTTCTTGCAGATCTGGCTGGTCAATTCCGGCCTCATGCGCCGGGGAGACTGTTTCACTGGCTCCACCTTAGGATCGATGGACAAGATGTGCTGAGTCACCTCGGGGCTGAGTCCGGGCATTTCTTTGTAGTTCCAGGCAAAACAATCCCGGAACTCTTGCAGCAGCTTTATGTATTGTTCTCTCTCACGAGGGGGTATGAGAGCACTCAGAAAGGTCGGCCTGGGGTCACCTTCTGTGCCGAGGTTGATCTCAATCAATTCGTCGACTGTGGCCTGGCCGCCATTTTCAATTTCCGGCGGGGCTGGCGACAAATCGACGAAGTCTTGGTCTTCATTGTCTTCGGGCTCGAGGATGGCATCCTCGTCTTCTTGCTCCTCCTGGCTGGGCATGGGGGCTGGATTTTCTGTGCAGTCCTCTTGGACCGTAGCCGCCGGGTCTGTGAGGTCCGCTGGTGCAGAAAGGCACAGGGCCACCTCGGGGTCTTCTATGTACTCATCATAGACAGCTTGGACGGGGGCCGGGGCAGCCGCATCTTCAGGCGCCTGGTATTGGATGGATATGGTATAGGCTCCTGCTCTAGGGCTGTCCGCCACGTGGGGGCGTGGCGGGGCTACCACATAGTGTCCCATCCTGAGCTCGTCCCTGTCGATGAGGCCTTGAGCAATGTCTCTGAAGACATAACAGTCTTCGATGGCGTGGCCCAACATCTGGTGGTAGGGACAGAACAGCGGGTCCCCACTCCTTCTGGCGTCTTGCGGCCTCCTGGGCCTTGGGAGGGAAACCTTGCCGTAATAGCAAGCCCAGTTAAAGATACCCCGAGTCTTCTCCTTTGGGAAGGAATAGGGCTTCTGCAACTTCTCCTGGAGTGTCACGTCTCGCCGGGCTGGCCGCCCAGCAAAGGGGCTTGCTGCACTTCTTGCTTCTCTTCTCAACGGGGCGGAGGTGTCCGGACTGGTGCCTCGGGGCCGGGGCAGATGGCCACCCCACGGGGGAAGAGAACCCTGGATCAGGTCGGCGACCAGCGAGGTTAACTCAGCCAGCCGCACTTTTAGCATCTCGATCTCCCGTTGCTGCCTGTGGTACAAGGCGTACATGACGGGGTCGTATCGAGGGGAATTCGGAGCATGGCCCATGCTACTGCTCCTTGCTTCGCCGGCCGGTCGGAGCAGAGGTGCCTTGACGGTGTGCCCCTCCGGGGTCGGTTCCTCGGAGAAAGAAGAGGTCTTCCCCATGCAGCGGTGGATAGGGTTCCAAAGGAACACTTCTTCATCTTGTGCCTCCTCAGTCGGAGAGCTGGGATATACATCTTGGTGGGCTTCCCTCAAATTTGCAGCTTCCGCAGGGTCGTCACCGGGCAAGGCCGAAACTGATATCACATCAGCCTCGTAGTAATCTTCTAGTGAAAAACCCAAACCGGGATGCTTGGTGATTTGCAGCAACCATCGATCCAGGTTTGGCGGGTTCCACATCTGTTCAAACATCTTTTTCCGGCTGGAGGGCAGATATGGGGGAATCTTCTGTTTTCTGACCATCCTGGCTGCCCGGTCAGTCAGGTGAGGGAGTCCCGCAATGGGGACGTGCGGGTCATGCAACTCGTCAGGGAATCGGCAGTCATCGTCTTCCCTAACTGGCTTCTCCCCAGCGACATAGAAGATAGTGGGCGGCCCTTCTGGGTTAGGCACCCCGAAGGTCTTCAGCTGCTCGGCTGCTTGACATTCTATTTCTATTACAGGCTTGAAGATCCCTGGTGGGACCCTGACATCTTCTAGTAGGTCTTCGAGGCAAGGCGCCCCCGGGGTAGGGTAAATGGCGAGAGGAGCCGCCCTGAATACCCCTTCTTGTTGTGCAATGAATGGTACATGCGGGGGAGCCACATAGCCCGGGGGTGGCGGAGGAAACCAGCCACTTGACTCCATTTTCTTCTTCCCTTTGACTTGGGCAGCTTGAGGAGCTTGCTTTGCCTTCTCTAAGTACAGATTAGCATCTGACAAGTGACACTCGAACACCTCGAACGGGTGGAGGTCGGCGAAGATTCTGACTTCTTTCCCCTCGCAGGGGTACTTGATGCATTGATGTAAGGTGGAGGGCACCACTCTGTTCTGGTGTAGCCAAGGCCGGCCAAGCAACGCCTTGTAGGAAGTGTTGGAGTTGATGACGTGGAACTGGGCTTTGGAGGTGAAGTCGTCAAAGGTCAAGTTGAACTCTGCGACCCCCATGGGCACCTCACATTTCTGGTTAAAGCCAGCAATCCTGACATTTTTGACCTCAACCAGGTGTACGTCAAAGTAGTGCTTTTGGTACACCCGGTACGGGAGTATATTCACTGCTGCCCCTGGGTCGATCAAGACCCTGTTGATAGGCTGGCCGTTCAGTTGCCCTTTCATGTAGAGGGGCCTGTTATGGCTGCAAGTCGGCAGGAGCATGTCATCTTCTGTGAAAGCCACTGCTACTTCAGGTGATATTTCTGGCAAACAGGCTTCAAGGTGTGCTGGCGTCTGGAGTGCGGCGATGATGGCTTGCCGTGTTTCTTCGTTCAGGGACATCATCTCCCATACCGTAAACCGGGTCGGGATTTTCTTGAGGTGTCTGACTATTCGCTCGGCCGCCCGCACCTTGAGCAATTTCATCTCTTCGGGCTTACTGCGCCTGCCCTCATCCTGAGGTTGGGGTGCCAGATCAGGGGATGCCTGCTTTGTGGGCTCTGCTGCAGCCTGTTGAGCCGGCGGGGCCTGCTGGGCTTCCTCTGTTTCTCGCATGAATTCGGCGAGATTTGGGATGCCGTTGAATTCTCCTTCTGGCTGAGGAGGAGTAGCCGCCGGTAGAGCTTGGGGACTGCTTGCTTTCCTGGTGGAGGGAGGCACTGGGGAGCGTGCCTGCTTGCCTGCTCGGGCTGACAGGAATTCGGTGAATGAAGGGGTGCCTTGACTCCTGGCCCCACCGGGATAGAGACCCGATGGAGGAGGGATCTCGGCGCCTCGGACCTCAGGGTCGGGAATCTGGTATGGTTGTTCTCCCCTGAGCATGATGTTGAGGTTGTCCTGAGGAGGGCGCCCTCATTTCCTTCCGGACCTGGTGGCGTGTTGGGAGGTGGACGCCTCAGCTTGATTCACCTCCGCCGGTTCCTGGGGTGGCTCTTCTTCTTTTTCTTCCAGGGAGAGAGCGGTGTCGAACAACGCCGAGAGGGTGTTGCAGGCGAAGACGACCTCCTTCTTCTTCTTGCCCCTGGGTCTTCTCTTCTTCTTCTTCTTGCCTGCTGCAGCGGATGGCTGCTCTTGAGGAAGTTCACCCCACAGAGGAGGCTCTTTGTCTGCATCAGCTTCTGTTCCCGGAGCCAGCTCGAGTGATTCAAACTCCCTCCAGGGGACATACTCCTTCAGCTCCACAGGCTGGATTTCGGGCTGTTCATAATCTTCGAGCCCATCAATAATAGCATGGAGTCTTTCAACCGCTGGGCTAGTCTTCTTGTGCATCCGCAGCAGGACAGAACTCTTCTTGTTGTGAGTGGGCCGCCTCATGACCAGTCGAGGGGCCGTGTCGTGGCAAACCGGGCTTGCTGGGGGCGGTGCAGGCAGGGGCGCTGCCACCCTCGGGTGAATTCCTGGGGTAGGCCGAGAGGCGCGGCCCTTCTAGTTTTTCTGGGTATAGTCTGCCACCCTCCTTGGCCTTGAGCTGGGGCCATGATGAAGGTCTCATAAGTGGCGCGGGCGCAGGCCTCCGCCCACTCCTTTGGCAGTTCCTGGTACAATGAGACCATGTTGACGGAGGAGGTTATGCTGGGCAGCTCATGCGGCTGCGGGGGGTCTACTTTATGCTCCCCCATGTCTAGTTCCCCGTTCTTGATTAGGGCTTCAATAACATCCTTGAAGACGTAGCAGTCTTCGATAGTATGCTCGAGCACCCGGTGGTATAAGCAGAAGCGTGGGTCATCTTTCTTCTTCAGGTCACCGGGCCTCTTCGGCTCTGGCAGTGTAATTTTGTTGTAGCTGGTTGCCCACTCGAACAGGAGTTTGGACTTGTCTCGGGAGAAGGAATAAAGCTTGTTTTTCATCTTCTCCCTTAGTGAGGGGCCCTCCCGCCGTTCTGTAGTTCTGGGCGGAGGAAGGTTGGCAGCCGCCTTGGCTTTCTCTTTCTGCTTCTCAAAAGCCTGGAAGTCTAATGTGTGCACCTCAGGGGGAGCTGGCTTCTTCTCGGCCTGTCTGGCCCTCTGTCTTGACATGGCTGGGGTGGAGGAGTATCGGGCCAAAAATGCCTCGATCTCCGCAACCACATTATTCAGGCGGTCAAACGTCTTGACCTCGGTGCCGATCATCCTTTCCAGGATTTCTTTCTTCAAGTTTTGTTTGCAGATCTGCACCGCGTCCTCCTGGTGCGGGGGATGCCTGCACCTCATGCTGAGGTTCCTCCATCTCTTGATGTAGTCGAGGGCCGACTCATCGTTCTTCTGTCTTGTAGCATAGAGCTCTGCTACAGTGACTTCCCGTTCTGCAACATAAAATCTTTCCTTGAACTTCTTTTGCATGTCAGGTCAGTCAGCAACGGACCCGGGCGACAGGCTGGAGTACCACTCGAAGGCGAGTCCGGTAAGTGTTGAGCCGAAGAACTTCAGGAGATAGGCTTCATCAGCAGCTAGATCTCCCATGATGTTCACATAGTAAGCAATGTGTTCCCTGGGGGACCCTTGCCCGTTGAATTTTTCAAACTTCAGCGGCTTGGTGATGCCGACCGGCAGCTTCCTTGCAACATAGTGGTCCGGGTAGGGTACCCGGTAGACGTCAAACGGCGTCTGATCCCCTTCGCCCCTCTCAGCCAATTTCATATCTATCATCTGCTCGAGCATCAACCGGCTGACTGCTGTCGGGTCGACCGGATTCGGGTAAAAATGAGCGGGCTGCGCACTCGGGGTGGCTACCACGGTCGCCCGGGGAGCCATGGGGGACCCTTGTGAAGGCGGAGCCTGTGGCGGGGCCACTGCCGTGCAATGTGTTTGCTATGGGGGCGCGCCCCCGAGAGGATTGAGGGTTGCTGGGAGAGCTACCTCTGAAGACTGCCCCCTGTCCCTGGGTACTTCGGGTATAACCTCGGTCTGCCAGGAAATCGGGGGCGGTGTGTTCCGCTCACTTAGCTGCTTCTTGAGTGACTCGATTTCCTGCTGGAATCGTTGTATCATGAGCAGCATTGTAGGGTCAGCTGTGGGGAGACTGGGCATACCCCTTGTCTCTTCGGCCGGGGCGTCCTCGGATGATGTCGAAGGTCCGCCGCTCGTGTCGCCGGTAGTGACCACGTTGGCCGCGAGGGATTCCTCAGGGAAGGTCCCTTCGGCGCCTGGGGGTGCTACATTGCCTGCCACTCTCCCTCTTCTAGTGAGGGGTCCCGGTCTGGTGGCATGTCTGGCCATTTCTTCAGGATCGATAGGCAAGGCGCCATACCGCCCGTGAACTCCTGCCATGCTGCAGGTGAATGTCTGCCACCTCTTGTTCTTGTTTCTTTTTGTTGCCCTCCTGGACGATCTTCCCGGGAACACCAGTCTGTCAAAGACCAATCGTCGGGGCGGCGCTTCCTCCCGAGCAGGGGACTGGCACGGCTCCTCCGGACGGGTCCTCGACTCCACGCTAGGTGCGGGTCGGGCGCCTTCCTCTTGAAAAGCGGCAGCCATTGCCCCCAGCAGTCTCTGGCGGCCGGCGGGGGTGCTACCCGGGCCTCGGAGGTAATTCCTCATAGCCTGCTCGATCCCTTCCCACTCCTGGTCAGGGAGAGCGGCCTGGGGTTGCATGTCGATGACAGCGGCAGGAGGAGAGCAGGCCGTGAGAGCCGGGCGTGCGGCATTGTGCCGGCGCCCTCGGCGACGGCGGCGGGCATTCTCGGACGGCGCCGGGATGACGGGTGCCGATCGGGAAGTTGGGGTCATCACCTCGACCCTGTCATCTTGTCGGGCCCTCCTCGGGCGGAAAGCGCTGGTCCCCGCTTGGGCGGGTGTAGCAGGCTGGGCCCCCTTGGGTACCCAAACTTGTTTCAGTTTGGCCGGCCTGTGTAGGGTTGCGGGCGTTGCCCTTTCCTTCAGCTTCTCCAGTCCTTGGAAGGAGTTACGGACTGGGATGGTCGGGACGACGCGGTCCGGCGTCGCCTGGAACCTCTGCCCATCTAGGTGGACTCGGAGGGCCCCAACAGTCATGGACTTCCCGGAGTTGGAGGCGCGGCGCCCTGAGCCGGTGTCGGCGTTGTTACTCGGGAGCCTTCTTCGGTGGGATGTCGACCCTTGGTGGGACGGGCCGGTGGTTTGGTGCACGTGGTGCACGTTGCAGCTTAGCGTCGTTGTGGGGACGCTGTTGCTGTCTTTGGCCGCAGCTCGGCCGACAGCAGCTTTGACGGCCCCGGGAGCGGGGGCGTTGGTCTGGGACTCCTCGGGCGCTTCCACATCGAGGATTTCGGCAAAGGCCACCCCCAGGAAGTTGGGGAAGCCCACGGTGGGAGGGAAGCTCCCGAAGTTGAGGGGCACCGCCAGGTAGCCGCCTCGGACATGGTTCTCCACGACTTGAGGGCCGCAAACAACAGCCATCGTCGGTTCCATGATGCCTCTCTCTCTTCCTGCATTTAAGAAAGTAGCACAATTAGTATTACAAGAAGGGGGCTGCAGGGCCCCTAATTTCGGCAAAGAGATGAAGGGCGGATCGGTCCCACCGGGCGTGCCAGAGTGGTGGACGCGCTTAAATTTGCTGGTTCAGGTGGTTTTGTCTATTAAGTGCGTGGGCGTGCCAGTCACCGAGGTGACGATTTATTCGGGCTCCGAAGAGCCCAGGGTGCGCTCGATCTGACTTCGTCAGACGATTGTGTGGTTCGTGTCGGGACCGAATCCCGTCGTGCCATAAAGGTCACGACGTCATTTACATCCCCCATACGAGGGAATACCCTTGATTAATTGCCGAAATTAAGGGCCCTGCGGCCGAAAAGAATAATACTAATCACGTGAGAAAGAGACAGGAGAAAATCACACCAAAGTACGCATTAGGATGCGAGCCACTGGCCATGTCGGTCACTCGTGGACCTTTTCATATTCGGACACGGGTCCGTGATAGAAACGTGACGGAAAATTGGGGCGATAAATGAATTCGGTCCGATTAGAATGTGGGCCCAAGACTGGGTCGGGGCCCGATCATGTCAGGACGAGTCCCTAGACTCGGGCCCGGCCTGCGGGGGCGGCATCATTGTTCCTTCTGCGTCGAGTCACGGAGAGAGAGTGCTGCAATGTAGAATTATTAATACCTTGGAATGTTTTATCATTATTACTCTTGTTATCCTGTTGCTCATTCCTCTTCCCGCCTCTGTTCCGGGTAACTTCCCTTATCTTGCTTATTGCTGTTATTGCCCCCCCCTTATTATTATTATTATTATTATTGCCACTTATTTCACTCGTCATCATTTTTTTTATACGGACACATTCAGGTTTATTTACTCATCATGACTTTTATTAGCTTGTTAGTGCTGCAATTAGATGCCTAAATGTATATGTACATGTGTGTATTCATATATTGTGTATATATATATATATTTATTATTATTTTCTTTGGGGGAGCTGGCCCCTAGTGGGTTGAAAGGGGGGGTTAAAAGGGGAGTGTATCGCTGGAGGAAGGTGAGCAGCAGAGTGTGCCGGCGAAGGGCTGAAATTATATGCCGTTGAAGGGCTATGGCTGGAGAATGTGTCGGTGAAGGAGGGGGAAATAACATAAAGTCTGTACGTTCCTCAGCCTAAAGTCTATACATTTGTCTATTCAACCAGCGCACAAAGTCTATACGTCCTTTAGTCTAAAGTCTGTACATTGCGGCCCAAAGTCCACACATTGCTCATTGGCCGCAGTTCAAAGTCTATACGTTGGCCAGCCCAAAGTCTATACATTGGCCAACTCAGAGTCTATACATTGTAGCTCAAAGTCTATACATTGGCCATCATGAAGTCTGTACGTTGGCCAGTGTGAAGTCTATACATTGCAGCCCAAAGTCTATACGCTGCAGCATGAAGTCTATACGTTGGCTGGCCCAAAGTCTATACATTGGCCATCATTCATCAGCTCAAAGTCTGTACATTGGCCAAGTCTGTATGCTGCGGCATGAAGTCTGTACGTTGGCTGGCCCAAAGTCTATACATTGGCCAGCATTCATCAGCTCAAAGTCTGTACATTGGCCAAGTCTGTACGCTGCAGCATGAAGTCTGTACGTTCTTCAGCCTATTCAACTCAGAGTCTGTACGTCGCCCATGTAATCAACATACGAAGTCTATACATTGCTTGCTGCTGCGTCTGTGCCTCCATCTGCCAAGTCTATACACTGGATCCCGTTGAGACGGTGGATGAGGGTGTATCGGCGAAGGGAGGGAGTGTGCCGCTGAAAGGGCCAGGAGGAGTGTGCCGCTAAAGGGTGTGTCCATGGGGGCAATTAGGGGCGTACCGCTGAAGGTTTTGAAGCGTACCGCTGAAGGCTGGGAGGAGTGTGCCGCTGAAGGGTGTGTCCATGGGCAATTAAGGGTGCACCGCTGAGGGTTCAAGGGGCGTGCCGGGGAAGGCTTTGAAGCGTGCCGCTGAAGGCTGGGAGGAGTGTGCCGCTGAAGGGTGTGTCCATGGGCAATTAAGGGTGCACCGCTGAGGGTTCAAGGGCGTGCCGGGGAAGGCTTTGAAGCGCGCCGCTGAAGGCTGGGAGGAGTGTGCCGGCGAAGGGGTTGGATGAGTATGCCACTGGAAGATAACTGGGGTGCACCGTTGAAGGGCCAATCAAGGCGTGATGGTGGAGGTTCAATCAGTCTCTAATTTATTGTTTTTAAGGCTTTTCTTTTCTTCTTGTTTTAATTTCCATGTAATTTTATATAAACTTCCCCCTTGTTTCCGTTTTGCTCGGTTCAGCCTCTTTTCTTGCGGGTCGGGCGTTCGGGCTGCCGGGTAGTTAATCAGTTCGGTTCTCGTCATGGTGCCGGCAGTGGCTTGATTAGCTGGGAGGTTTATTGATTATTCCATTCGTTTGTTGCCTCCTTTTGCCTCTTTTAATGTTTTGTTATTTTCTCACAAAAAATTCGGCAGCATCTCCCCTTAACCCGGGGCGTAAGGGAGATAAAGGGAACGTGCCCACATGGAGTGGCGGAACCCGACAACTGGAGGTGGGCGCCCGAGGGCAGCAACACCTTTATAAAACCTCGGAAAACATGAAGGGAACAACGGTGGGCTGAAGGCCTCCCAGGCTAGACAAGGTGGACTCGGGCTCAAAAGGGCGTACCGCTGAGGGCCTGACGGGGAAGGTGTACCGCTGGAGGGCCACCATGGGGTGTGCCAGCCAAAGAGCCAGAAGGGTGTACCGCTGAGGGCTGAACGGGGTGTGTGCTGGGAAGGCTGAAAGGGTGTGTCGGCCAAGGGCCAGACACGTGCACCGCTGGAGGCTTGAAAGAACTGAATGTATGGTCTGGGAGACTTACAGATTATTCAGAGGACAGGGAAAGTTTAAGGCCAAAGATGGGCCACTGGTAGCCGGGTATTCGGGGAGTGAGTGAGAGTCTCCCTCTCTCTTCAAGCCCGTGGGCATAGTAGATGGCCATGGAAGGGAGTGAAGAGTCCATGAGGCCAACGATCGTGAGAGGGCGATCATATTGACGTGGAAACCCCAAGAACACTGGAGAGATGAAGAGACAGAGGGAAAACGAACAACCCGTCAAAGACCATGAAAACTAGCACAAGCCAACAAAAATCATAGAGAAACCCAGAGAGGGTGATTTTCCTTCATGGGAGGCAAAGGGCCGAGGCCCTACATGCACATTACAAAATAAAGTGCCCCAGACGAGGCTGTGGGCAGGGAAGAACCCAAAGAAAGACGGAACAGGAGGGGGAGGAACGGAGTACAAGAGGAAAGCAAGCCGTCCCCAACCCTCTCCCCCACTACATCGAGCTCTCTCTCTCTTACTCTTGCTTCTTCCCGGTGGTCGTCGGAGGAAGCTAACGCCGGGACGCCTCTTCTTCTCTTCTCTCTTCTCCTCTTGCCTCTTCCTTCTTCTCTGTGGGTGTCTGTCTCTTCCTTCCTCTGTTCGCCTCTGTCTTCCTTCCTTCTCTATCCCCCTTTTTCTTGAAAGCAGGGGGTCTTTTATACTCCCGTCGGCGGGGGCTTTGGCCACGGCCATCGAAGGCGGGAAGCAGCCCGTGATGATGGCTTTTGACCTGCTCCGTCCTGGGTGTCAGTGGGGTAGCCTGCGTGGCCCAACCCATGGTTGACACCTCATAGAGCTCACTGCGCGCCAAAGATGCGTAGGGTATGGGCACCATGTCGTTTAGCCGTTGAAAATGCCTTACGCTGTGCCGTTGGCGGGCTGCACAAGCGTGCCGCAGGAGAGCCAAAAGGGCGTGCCGCTGGAGCCTCTGAAGCGTACCGCTGAAGCCCGTTTGGGCGTGCCGCTGAAGGCCTGAAGGGCGTACCGCTGAACAGCCTGAAGGGCGTGCCGCTGAAGCCCCTGAAGGGCGTACCGCTGAACAGCCTGAGGGGCGTACCGCTGAAGCCCCTGAAGGGCGTACCGCTGAACAGCCTGAGGGGCATGCCGCTGAAGCCCCTGAAGGGCGTGCCGTTGAAGCCTCTGATGGGCTGTGCCGCTGGAGCCCCCCCCCCAAGGGGGGTGTGCCGCTGAGCAGCCCAATGGGGCGTGCCGTTGGAGCTCCACCAGGGCGTGCCGTTGAGGCTTCTTGGGGGCTGGGCGTGCCGCTGAAGGGCTCCCCACGGGGGGTGTGCCGTTGAAGGCTCCCCAGGGGGGTGTGTCGTTGAAGGCTGGATGGGCAGTTTTGAGCCCGTTGTGGGCACGAGTTGTGGCCCATTTGATTTCCTTCGAGGCCCATAGATTGTGGGGCTCTTGGCGGTTGATTTCTCTTCACTGGCGTGACTCCGGAGATGGCTTCACCGCAGTATGCATACTTGGGGAGCCCGGGCGATCAGTCTCTCCGGGGCTTCTTCACTCGGCGCCGTTGTTGACGCGAGGCCGGGCGTGATATTAGGGTGTGCAATTTTTGGTGTCCACACCTACCCGCTGGGGGTGTCGACCTGTTTGAACTGAGCATCGTGCTTTAACATCATTACTTGCTCCATTCCTATCTATTCCGCCGCGCTATGTGTCTAAGTGTGTTATTGGTTTATAGGAGTAATTCATGTGTTTAGGGGTCAAGTTTTAAATAGGTCATAGTTATCAATAGGATCTATTCAACCCCCCTTCTAGATCTGATTGCACTCTGTGGGACCCAACAAGTGATATCAGAGCCAGGTTCTGCTATTCCTAGATCCTATGATATGCAGGGAAAGATCCCAGTGCATTTTGTGAAAATGGCTTCATCTGCTAAATATGCTTCGAAGGTTTCTCCGCCGATGTTTGATGGTTCAGATTTTTCGATATGGCTGAGAGAAATGTACGTCTATGTCAAATCACAGATCCACAATTGTGGAACCTTATATACATTGGTCCAAATGAGCTGCCATCAGATTCAAATGTATGGTCAATTGAACATAAGACCAAACATGACAATAACCTTGCTGCACTCAACTTAATCAAAGCTACGGTTGATGACAGATTACTTGATCTTGTGTCTACCTGCAGCACAGCTAAGCAAGTTCTGGAAGTGTTGACGAACATCCATGAGAAAGAAGATCAAGAGCATCAATGCCTTATGGCTGACCGATCAGAGTAGTCAAGCAAGCCATCCTCATCTCAGGTAAGCTCTGATTCTAAAGACTTTACTTTTGAAGAGCTTATGGGTGCATATGATCAGTTAATCGAGCAGTACAAAAAGAAGAAATCTGAAAACAAAAGATTGAAAAAGGATTTGAAGAAAAGTAGTCAAGGTAAGAGTCACGCTTGTGGAAGCTATTCAAACCTTGAAGAGCTCAACAATACTCTTGCTTTTGACATAGATCTAAATAAACAAACCATCGTATGTCTAAGCGATGAAATCAAAATCCTTCAAGAAGAAATCATAAGGTTGGAAGAGACTGTTCGAAAACTTAAAACCCAACCAATCCGTCAGAATGAAAGTCCCTTTTGTAACAATTGTTCAGCTTTTGAAGAGCTAAACGACACTCTTGCCTCTGACTTGGATGTGAGTAAGCAAACCATTACATGCCTAACAGATGAAAATGGAATCCTTCAAGCTGAAATCACTAGATTGGAAGAAATCATAAGACAACTTCAAAACCAACCTAAATCAATCTCTAATGAACAAACCATGACGGACAAGTAAATCCCTAATACAAAGCTGATTGAAGAAATAAACATGGTAAAAGAACAAAACGACATGTTACTTGAAAAATTGTCCATTTATGAGAAGGGCAAGGGTATCGCCCATGACAGTTCAAAAAAACTGAATGAACTTCAAATGGAGATTCAAAATTATAAGGGGGTTAATGTTATGCTCAATGAGCAATTGACTGTATGTGAGGAGGACCTTACTGAAACCGAGCTGCACGTCTCCTCATTGGAGAATGAAATCAAAGATATAAATGACTCTCTGTCTAAGTGTATGCAGGATAAAGAAAGCATGAACAGACTCTTGGAAACAAGAGTAAGTCATCATGAAGGTGAATTGGATAAGAATGAAGCCAGCACTTCTTACCGCCTCCCAATATCGCATGCTGATCAGAAAAACAAAAAATGCATGGATAAGCAGAAAGGGAAGGCTCTCATGCAACAACAGAACCCTAAGTCTGCTAGTCTTGACATGCACAATAGGAAAAGCCATAAAATGAATGCTTATTGCTTTCATTGTGGCATGCTTGGTCACAATGTATATGACTGTCTCACCTTGAATAATGATGAACTAAGAGCAAGAAAGAATTCAAGGATTGCTGCTGAAATCAAGGGCAAAAGACAGGTCAACCCTGGCAGTGGTCAAATGCAACAGAACTATGCACATAACCGCATGGGGAATCAGAAGAGTCGACACTTCCATTCGGACAGGTCGACACTCCCCGTGGCTTTCAACAGAAATCACCCTCCTTGCTGCTACCACTGTGGAAAGATTGGCCACATAGTCCATGACTACTGGCGACTAAGAGGTAGGAGCTACTCTCATAATCAACATGACAGTACATATGCTCACTCGCAATGGAACAATTCACATGTGCACACAAAAAATGAAAAATACCCTGTGCGTTGCTTCTATTGTGGTAAATATGGACATACATCCATAAATTGTCCTTGGATGAGAGTGGGTGACCAGAAGGCAGCAAAGAAAAGAAGATCAATTGCTAGAATTACTGCTAACCAACAAGGGCCCAAGCAAGCTTGGGTACCAAAGAATTTCAAATAAGAATTTCTGGTGTAGGGGGCCTTGGAGCTAAACACAGGACGCTCACGGAAATAAAAGCTCAAGGCACGGGTATGTAGATAATGTCATTTGTTTAATTGTTGCATGATAGGACTGCATTGTAAGTCACTGCATAATAGGGGTGTTATGTGTCAATAAGTCATGCAAGAAGCTGTCTCTCTGAACTGCTGAATTATCCTCTTGGTGTAAGATGAGTTTCTAGATTAGATTGATTGCTTGCATCTTACATGACCTTTGGTATTTCAAATGGTCTAGAGCAGAAAGACAAGTCAAACTTGTCCGGAGCTCTCACTATGCGTGAGCAGGATCTCAGATCCACACTTCCGCCTTGTACCAAAGATCAATTAGTTCAGCTTCGAAATTCATGAAAAATTTGTCATGTTGATGAGATTGTTATGATAATTGAGTTGCTGTTTAAATCATGTCTACCATTTAACAATCATGTGAGCTTCTTCCTTAGCACTGATGATCATTGTTTTGATGATGTCTTGCATGACTGGATATATCCCAACTCATCATCCTTGTGGGCAAATAAGACAATGGCTGTTTGTCCTAACTTCCATGAGCACTGGACAGAGGGGGAGTTTAAGAGTTTGCACCTAAAGGAAGAAATGCATTGCATCTCAGTGTGTTGTAGTCCATGAGCATCTACCTAAAATTTCATGCCACATCATGCATTTCATGATCAAGGGACCCAACACTGTATGACCTCTTGGTATATAAAATGGTAAGCTGGAAGAAGGACTGATCACTTCTGTCTGGATATCCACATCATGCGTGAGGTGGTCTTAAGACTTCAGTTCTCTGCCAGGTACCAAAGGTCAACCCATCATGAGATCATTCTAGATGTTCATATGAATAGCTCATCAAATTCCATACATTGATCCCACTGCATATGAGGCACCCAGAATTCAGACACTTAATGCACATAGTCAGGGGGAGTTCTTGCATTTCATGGTTTACCAACTTGCATGTCTCTTCAGAATACATTTCAGAAAATCCATGAGTGCATAATATTATGATTTCATACACTCCATTGCATATCATGTTTGAGAAACACAAAAATGCACAATCATCTTGTAGCATTTTTATTACTTTGTGCATTCATTCAAGTCATATGTTGCACATTACATTGCAACCCATGCATGGAACCAGGGGGAGTCAACTTCAAAATTATGCATGCTTCATTCTACATATTGTTGACGCCCTTGCATTAATTGCATCCTTTCTAGGGGAGCTTGTCTTGCATGACAAATCTGTCAAAACTTTGCCCTACTATCAAGGAGGTTGACCTCACAACCTGACATGTCAAACCCTCAGTTCAGCCTGGCCGAAAATTACATTCTGTGTGAGCTCAAGTGTCGACATATTCCTATGCAAGTGTCGACACCTCCTTGCCTATGTTGAACATATCATTGTCATTCCAGTCTGAGCTCAGTGCATCATCCTCCGGGGGAGTGTTCATCACCTATTCCTACTTTCAATTCTTGCTACACTCTCTTCTTGAACCAATCCACCGCATCATAATGCTTATCTCTGTTGTGGTTCAACTTGGATTCAAATTTTCTTGAACTTCTTGAAGAATTCTCTATCTGCTATCAAGGTTGTTTATCAGAGTAAATCTTCAAGAGAAATCTTCTTTTATAGAGATTTGTGACTGCCTTGAACATGAATGAATCTAGTTTAACATTAATGATTTTATGTGACTTTAAGTCTAACTGTCTTGAAAATATTTGTGATCAGGCATAATAGACTTAAACCAATTTCTCATGTTGTTGTCCAGTTATGCCTTCTGAAATTTGAAAGTCTCTTTAAGTACAAAGGTAATTATGATTGAGAAACTTCTGTCCAAGTATTATTTTTAAACAATATGTTTCTGTGGGATTTCAAATGGCAAAAATAGTCAGAGCAATGACATTGGCTCACTGAGAAATATGTCTTCTCATAATTTGGTAAGTTAAGGCATGTCATGAAGTGCCCTTGTTAACTCTGCTATGTTTTAATGTATATCATGAGGCAGAGCAATGGCTAGTTGCTGAGAAACATGTCCCCTCATCAAGAATATGTGGAACGATATGTCATGAGGTGACAATGCTATCTCTGTTCTATTTGAAGCAAGACAGTCAGTCTTACCAATTACCTAGAGATACTAGCATCTAATCAATGTGTGTCCTTACGGATATGAGGCATGCACTAGACTTAATTGTTTGTAAAATCTTCTCCTGTACGCAATGAATATTATGGTTGAGATTGCAAAAGATAAATGCATCTATCGAAGTTCTAATATTCCATTTAGACTTCATGCTTGTTTAATTTTAATACTTTTTAAGAGTCTCTCTCAAAAGAGCCAATAGAATTGAATGAGTAAGATAAGAGGAGGTTTATCTAACGATTGATATGAATTTTTGGTTCATCTCTATTAAAGTTGAATACAAATGTTTTCATGTGATTCTACTGAGTAAGCCAGAATTCATTAACATCAAACCAATCTAAGTGTAAGGGCTAGTTCATTTGAATTCTATAATTGAAAATTTTGAAAAATCCATAACTCTGATTTATGAACTTCGTCTCAGGTTAAAGAACCTTCATCTTCTATAAAGACAATCTCTCTTTCTATATCCCCTGATCCTTGCCATCCCTTCTTGAAATATCATATCTTGATGCTCCTTGGTGTTTACCTTGCATGAAACATGTTTGCATCAGTCATTGCTAGCATTGTTGCATGTGTATAACTTTACAATCATCCATTGGACATAACAATTGGAATCATCATCCATGCACTTCTGCCATAAGTCCTAGCATCATTGGCATTATGGTTACAACTCAACTGGTTTCAATTTTTCATGCAATTGGGTGGACTGCATTCTTCAACTATGTACACACATCTCTTGCATAGAAAACCCCAAAAGTCCCATGCATTGCATAGAAAACCCAAAAAGTCTGAAAAATAAAAAATCACTAAAAAATCTTGAAAAATCTGAAATCAAAATGTGCTCTTTGGCTGCTATATTGCATCATGCTGCTGCAACCATGCCTTCAAATTTCAACTATCTTTGGCAACCTAGCAGACAATACCATTGATTCTAACATTTGGCAATGTTTGATAAATCCATATCTCTCTTTGGTGTTTATCCTAAAACTACCTCTCCAAGTTTGGTTGTTCACAATGGTTATCTTGTCAACATTAATAAGTGTACAACCATTGGCATGTATTTTCACATCATTTTCTGGAATTCTGGAAAAATGACTGCACTGCTTGTGATCACACCAGCCCACAATTTGCCTACGAAAGGAGGAGAGATTCATGCACTTTCAGAAAGGTATCTCAGGTTGCTGCAATTTAAGTTGCTCCCTCTAGGTATCTAATCTCTTTTACACTGTACATCATGTGCTAATAATTTCCAACAATTGATGTGCTGCAATTTCCTTCACTCCTACCTTCCTAATTATGCCATATAGTCTCTATAATATGATATTTTGATGATGTCAAAGGGGGAGAGAATTATATGTGTCATTAACTTAGGAATGCATAAGGGAGAGAGTCTTGAATACTTGCATAAGAAAATGTGGGGAAGAAATTGTATGGAGAGATAATTATTGAAGGTCTTTATGCTTCTATTAACGATTACACTCTTTTATTCTCTGACTTTCAATATACCCATAATGACTCAAAGCTGGACATCATAATGACCAATAGCTCATAGTTGCCATCATCAAAAAGGGGGAGAATGTTGGACAAGTGTATAACATGTGTAACTCCATTGTTTTGATAATGGCTGTCTATGTATGTTGGGCTTATGTATAATATTCTTTTGCTTTGATGATGTCTAACTATGAGTCATTAATATAGTTTGACCTACATTTGATAGCGACAAACACTCATGTAATTCAGGTCAAGCCCACACCGGCAACAAAGTGTGTTTGCACAGATAGAAAGAAATCAAGTATGACACACAGATGAGGCATTAGGCTGCACAAGAAAGAAGGACCAAGGTCGATGAAAGAAGGCCAAGGAAAATGACTAAGGTCCGTGCATGACTTTATTACGATACAGCAAAGGAAGATCGGTGCACATCCAAAGCTAATTAGTATCAGGTCGGTGCAAGTCTCCGTTACAACGAACATCAAGGTCTGAGCATACTCCAATCAAGGGTTGAATTAGAAAGAAAATATCTCAACACCTTCGGATGACAACTCTACACATAAAGCATGTGTCGACACATCTAACAAATGTCTCGACACCTCAAGAAGAAATCAGCTGAAGCAGAAGCCGTCCTCAAGACCGTTCAAAGGAATGTCTCGACACATTGACAGGAATGTGTCGACACATCTAGCTTCAACCAGAACATGTATAAAATCAAGCCGAAGATGTTCTGTCTAAAGACTCTGGACTCACTAATGTCTCGACACACTGAGTGAAAAGTGTCGACACACTTGTGTGAAAATCTCTGCACATTGGCACCTCTGTCTCGACACCCTCATGCGAGAACTCTGCTCATGGCTCACATGTTCCGACACCTTTGGTGTTGTCTCGACACATCAGTCTTGGATCTTCAAGACACTCACTAAATGTCCCGACACACTGAGTGTAAAATGTCGACACATCAGCGTTCAACCAGAACGTGTTTTGAAATCGAATGAAGCTATCTTTAAGGCTGATGTGTCGCATGTGCAGCAGTTGCGGCTTCGGCTTGGCTTGCCCCGGCGACGGGTGTAAAGCATATTTCTTCTTCATCCTCTTCACCGAGCAAATTGAACAGAGCTGAGAGGGTGTTACAAGAAAGGATTGTATCCTTTGCAGCCTTGCTGGCCTTTCTTTTCTTTCTTCATCCTCTTTTCTTTTCTGCGGCTGGTGCTTGCCCCCAGAACAGGCTGCCATCCTTGTCCGATGCTTTGTCAGCTTCCTCTTCCTGCTTCAGTGAAAGCTGTTCTAATTCTTGCCATGGGACATGATCCCATACCAGTAAAGGCTCCAGTTCGGGCTGTACATATTCATCTAGCCCATTTATATAGTCTTGCAGCCGTCGAGTTTCTGGACTAATCTCTTTGGCCACTGGCAATGGAGTTTGCCTCCTCTTGTTGTGTGTAGGTATTCTGATGACTGCAGGTGGATTGGTCCACACAGGTGTTGCCACTGGCAGAGGGGGACGTGGTGTGGTGCCACGGATCTGCACTCCCACTTTCAGGCGAGATGTGCCTTTCTTCTTGGTTTTTATAGGGACTTGCTGCCATCCCTCTTGTTCTTTCATCGGGGCCAGAAAGTAGGCTTCATAGGTACGCTGAGTGCTGGCTTCTGCGGTCTCTTCAGGCAATGCCTGGTATAGAGAGACCATGTTGACTGCAGCTCTTCTTAGAGGTGCTTCATGAGGCTGTGGAGGGTCAACCTTGTACTCCCCCAAGTCTATCTCTTCTTCCTTCACCATGCCTTCAATAATATCCTTGAAAACATAACAGTCTTCAATTGGATGTCCCAGCATCTGGTGATAAGGGCTGAATCTTGGGCTATCTCTTCTTTTTAGGTCCTCCGGCCTCTTTGGCTTAGGCAGGGTGACCTTATCATATTGGGTAACCCAGTCAAACAAGATCTTGGTCTTCTCCTTCGGGAAAGAGTAGGCCTTCTTCATCTTGTCCCGGAGCGAGGGACCCTCTTTACCATCTTCGATTTTAGCAGACTGAGGGGCCGCTGCCTTCTTGCCTTTGTCTTTTTGCTGTTCAAACGCCTTGATATCAAGGGCGTTTGCTTCTTTAAGCGCTTGGCGCCGTTCTGCTGCCTTGCCTTTTGTGCAATGGCAGTAGCTGATGTCGGGGCAGGTCTTGCCAGGAAGGCTTCTACCTCGGCCACAACATTGTTCAGGCGGTCAAACGACCGGATTTCCATGCCAATCATCTTTTCTAGTACCTCTCTCCTGAGGTTCTGCTTGTAGATTTGGACAGCGTCCTCCTGGTGCGAGGGCCGCTTGCATCTCATTCTGAGGTTTTTCCACCTCTTGATATATTCAAGGGCCGTCTCATCCGCCCTCTCCCTTGTTGAGTAGAGCTCAGCCACCGTGACCTCTCGTTCAGTGACGTGAAATCTTTCTCTGAACTTCTTCTACATATCCGGCCAGTCGCTGATCGACCCGGTCGGAAGGCTGGAGTACCATTCAAATGCGAGCCCCGTCAGTGAGGACCCAAAAAATTTTAGGAGATACGACTCGTCGGTGGCCAGATCACCCATGACGGTCATATAATAAGTGACATGCTCCTTCGGGGATCCCTTCCCGTTGAACTTGTCGAATTTTGGCAGCTTACTGATCCCAGGAGGGAGCCGCTTGGCAGCATGATGTGGCGGGTATGGCACCCTATAGGCATCGAATGAGACATAGTCGCCTTCAGTCCACTCAGCAAGCTTCAGCTCGATCATCCTCTCTACCATCATCTTATTCATGACGGTCGGATCAACCGGTTCTGGGTAGAAATGCGCTGGTTGCAAATAGGGGGTGACCAAGGTGGTCGCCTGGGGAAGTGGGCGCAGCAGCGGAGGTGTCTGGTGCACCTGTGGCAGCATCGGTGGCATCAGCGGCGGTGGTGGGCGTTGCTGGGTTGTCGCCAAGCTTGGTTTTGGCGGTTGAGGCAGGGTATAGAGTGGTGGGAAGTCGCTCTGGTTGATGGCTCCCCGTGATGATTCGGTCTGCATCTCAGGCTGCTTGGAAGCTGATGTTTACTCCGTCTTCTCCCCAAGCTGCTTCTTCAGAGACTCTATCTCCTGTCGATATTTCTGGAGTAACATCCACACTGATGGATCCATAGTTGCAGTGCTGGGAATGGCTTCTGTGGCTTCCCCTGACGCACCTTCAGGGAGGATGTCGAGCAAGACATCTTCTTCTTCTGCCGTCACCACACTGGCAGTTAGGATAATAGCTTTGTCATGTTGCAGGTGGTGGGCCAGGGTTTGCTTTCCCTTGGCCGCTGCCAGCTTTTCTCTTGCGGCTTCCGCTCTTCGAGTATTCAGCCCCGGCCTTCCGACCAACCGAGCCAGCTCCTGAGGCTCCTCAGGTAAGCTTCCATAGTGGCCAGACAGCCCTGCCATGTTGCAGGTGAAAATCTACATCCTTCTTCTTTGTATGCAAACCCTCCTTGTTGCACTCCCTGGGAAGGTGAGCCTTTCAAACACAGAGATTCTTCTTCTTTCCTCTCGGTGGGGAGCAACTTCATCGGCTTGAATATCCAAGCCGTCTTCATACCCATTTTCGTCGACCGACGACGTCATTCCTCTTTCTTCTTCTTCTTCTTCCATTGCCGTTGATGGGCAGTGATCTTCTTCAGCCACGGTTGCTTGCAATAGCCGTTGTTGGCCCAGTGAGGGGTTGCCTAGTCCCCTAAAATAACTTCTGACCATATTGGTAATCTCTTCTTGCCCTCGCTCCTGATGCAGGACCGGGGACAGTTGTCGACCTCCCACCGGAGGGATGTAAGCAAGCCGGGCTCTTCTGGCAGGTTGTTGAAATCTTCTTCCCACAATGGGGATGTTGGCTTGTCAGACACAGGCCCTGAAACTTTCACGGCGTGAAAGATCCACGACCGTCTCTTCTTTCCTTGGGGTAAGGCCCCTTTTCTTGTTCTCCTCTGCTCCAATAAATCTAGAGCGGTGGCGGACTTGTGCCTCCTGGCGGGTAGGCTTGGTCTTCTTAGGGACCCAAACTTGCTTAAATATTCTTGGCTTAGGACCCAACCTTCCTTGGCCATGACAACCGGCTTCTTCTTTCTCGGCTCTCCTTCCGGAGAGGGTCTGGTAGGAGTTGTAGACAGGTACTGTAGGGATCACCCGATCCGGGCTCACTCGAGCTTCACGTCCATCTAAAAAGACGTGAACTCCCCCGATCAGCATAGATTTGTCGGACATGGGGAGACGTCTGGTAACAGCAGCAACAGCCTTCCTTCAGGAGTTCCGATGTCGGCGCCTCCCGGAATTCTTGGCGGGGATGGGGCAGGCCCCGTGAGTGATATGATGCACCATGCAGCTGGCGACTTGAACCGGGCTCGTGAGTGAGCCAGCACAGCGTCGAGCCTTCGGGGCCTCGACCTTTTTTGCAGTCTTCTCCTTCGCGGGCTCCGAGGATTCCACTTGCAGCATATCAACAAAGGCTAACCCCAAAAAGTTGGGGAAGCCTACAGCTGGTGGGAAAGATCCAAAGACAGTGGGCATCGCCAGGTACCCGTGTTCAGCATGGCCGGCGACGATCGCGGGGCCAAAGTCAAGAGCGGTGAGTCCCGATGACGTCATCGTCCACCTGAGACAAACAAACAACAGTCAATATTCTTGGGGGGAGTCCCCGAAGGCATCCCCTCTTAGCAAAGAGATGAAGGGAGACTCAAGTCCCACCGGGCATGCCAGCTTGTGGGGGATGAGATTCTATTCGATTCTCCTTTTCTTTCCGAACTAGGTCGTTCGTTCGTTTATTTTGCATAGGCGTGCCAGTCACGTTTGTGAGAAGTTTATTATGCGCTTGATCTGACTTGGTCAGTCGATTATGAGGTTCATGTCGGGACCCAGAGTCTGTCATACCATAAAGGCTTTGACGTTAATTACATTCTGTAAGAAAGAAGACAACCCTTGATTAATTGCCAAGAGAGAATGCCTCGAGGGATGATACGAAGGCATAGGGAATACTGACTAAATGTACCAATGGATGCTGTGGAATGAGGTCATTTGGTTGACCATTCATGCAAAATGCAACGAATTCATTAATTAGTTAACTCATGTAACTAAAGGTTCAGTCGTGCTCATTTAGATAGCAATGCATGCTAATGCAAATGCACGTTCATGATTTCAAGATGGATGCTCAGCATAATTGAAGACACTAAAACTCTTTTTATTCATTTATTTGACTAGATTTATTAAATCAATTGGGGTTTTAACATTAACCATCAGGAGCCAACAACATACACATAAAGTCAATGCATCCTTCTTATTTTTGATCAAAGCATTATTTTATTTCATGCATTAAGTCACTGCCCTTCTTGAACGGAGGTTAACGTCAATGCACTTCATGCACTGCCAAGGGTCGATGCTAGTATGGGGTTGATGCACGTATGAGGGGATGAGGTCGGTGCATGCATTAGGTTGATGCAAGTGAGGAGGTCGGTGCATGCGTGAGGTTGATGCGAGGATGTGCGCAGGGTAGAGCAGCTGGGTCGGTGCAAGGTTAGTGGAGGTATAGGTCGGTGCAAGTTGTGATGGAGGCAGTGAGAGGGTCGGTGCAATGCAGGTTGGTGCAATGCAGGGGCTGTGCAATGCAGAGGCTAGGCAAGATGAAGGTCAGTGCAATGCAGAGGTCTGTGCAAGGTGAAGTCTGTGCATTGCTGGGGGCTGAGGTCCATGCAATGCAAGGGCTGAGGTCTATGCAATGCAGGTTGATGCAAAGGTGAGGTCGGTGTAGACATGGTCTAGGGTCGGTGCATGAATGTAGGGTGATGCATAGAGAGGAGGCTAAAAGGGGCGCGGGGTGTTGCTGAGGCTAAAACGGCGCACCCAGGGTGCGCCGGGTGGAGGCCAAAGGGGTTAAGTTGGGTTATGAGTGTAAGGTTAAAATGGCACGGGGGGGGGGGGTACCACGCTAGAAAATGGCGCGCCGGTTTAGAGGCGTGCCGGATTATGGCAGTTTGGTTTATTTTGGTTCAAAATGAGATGCCAAGTGATTTTCTTGGAACTTTGATGTTAGTTAAGAAGATTGGAGAGTTTATTCAGGTCTCAAATGTCCTGCAAACATGACAAGTCCGGACTTATGCGAGGTTCCTACTCGAGCATAGTCCAACAATAGACTTATAACTGAAATTTCATCACAATTCAGACTAAGTACTCAGTCAAAAATTGGGCAGCACCTCCCCATGCCCAGAGGGTTGCGGGGGTGAAGTGGAGACAATCCCACAACATTGGGGTACGCTCCTGTGGACCTGTAAGATTGCACGCCCATATGTCCTGCTGGGTCCCACATCAACAACAACATCAAGCAAAGAGAGCCCCGGAGAGACTGCTTACCCAGACTCTCCGAATATGCACACACTGCTGTGAAGCCATCTTCGGAGGCACGACATCAAAGAAGAATCAACCCCGGGGAAGCTCGCAACCCATGGGCCCCGAAGAAAATCAAATGGACCGTAACTCGTGCTCGCAACGGGCTCAAATCCGCCCTAGCAGCATGCCCCCTTGAAGCCCTCAGCGGCACACCTTCAGCCCCTTTCAGCGGCACACCCTCAGGGTAGCGCCTATCCGGCACACCTGCAGGCGTCTTCAACGGCACGCTTGGGCTGGCCTCTTAGCGGTATTCCCCTCTCGGGCTCTTCAACGGCACGCTTTGGCAGCCCTCTAGCGGCACAGTCTTACAGCCTTCCAGCGGCATAACTTTTCGCCCATTCAGCGGCACACCTTGGCCTGTTCTTCACCCGGCACAACCGGCAAATCAAATCTAACACCATGCCCTACGATCCGTGGCGTGCAATGAGGATCGTGCAGGGCTTGTTGAGGTGTTGTTTCCTCGTGGAGGCACGTAGGCTACCCCCCTGCCACCAAGGATGACGAAATCAAATCACATTCAATGCCATCACGCTCCCGCCTTCGGACGCTCCCGCCGCTAAGGATATAAAAGGCCCCTTCTCCATGCGAACGAGGGGGTGCACGGACACAGAGAGACAACCGGGGAAGGAGGCATCCACTGAGATCCGGGCAAGCGTAGAGAGAAGAGGGAAGAGAAAGAAGAAGGCTCCGACATTGAAGGGTCCTCCGGTGGCCACCAAACGAGAGAGAGTAAGAGAAGGAGCAAGAGAGGGAGAGAGAGAGAGCTTTTGGATGTAACAGAGGGAGTGGGGAAGAGCAGGGGGCCATAGCCCCTACTCGACCCCAACTCTCCTCCTGCCTCTCCTTTCTCCACCACCTTTGTGTCTTTCTTCCCCCTCCCTATTTCTGCAACATAGCTTGAATGTATTCCATAGCGTTTATGGCCGCCCATGTTCGTCTTCTTTTATGAATGAAAATCACCCTTCTTGGGTTTCTTGTTATTTCTGTTGGTTTGGGATATTATGTGTTTGCTTGTTTATCTTCTTCCCCTTTCCCCGGTGCCTCGGGTTCTTCACGCCGACGGTTTCCTTTCCATGAAATTGGGTTGCCAAGACACCCCTCTCTTTCCCCTTGAACACCCGGGGCCAGTGCCCCTATCCTAATGCTTCCCTGAGTCATCTTCCCCTACTGTCAAGATTTCTTTAGGCTTGGCCAACCCCACGCCCCTAGCCCATTTCTCCTTCTATCTCTGTCCCCCTGGAAGACCCCAATCCAGTGCACCCCTGGCCCTTCTGGCCGGTACACTTGACCCTCGCCTTGGCCAACTCCCCTCCGGCACACCCTCAGCCCGGCACAGCCTCTCTACCGGTGCGCTCCCTGATGCTAGCCAGCTCGGCACACCTCCCCCAGCCTCCCTACCCGGTACGCCTGCCGTTTCTTCTTACCCGGTGCACACCCCTTTAACCTTCTTGATCGGCACACCAGCCACCCCTTTCCACCAGGTGCACCCCCAGCCAGTCTTAGAGGTGTCTTCCATTCGTCGGTTCCTCCGGGCTTTTCGAAGTGTTATCAAAGGTGTCGTCGCCCTTGGCACACACCTCAAATTGTCGGGTTCCGCCACTCCTTGTGGGCGCGTTCCCTTTTACTCCCCTTACCATCCGGGTCAAGGGGAGATGCTACCAAATTTTTGTTAGATACAATAACATGTTAAAAGATAAAAGGAAGTAACAAACGAATGGGGCAATACCATGTTAAAAGATAAAAGGAAGCAACAAACAGATAAAATGACTAATGGCAAAGTGCTTCAACTAAGACAGAGGACTATGGATCATGCGGAGAGAACCGGACTGGGTGATAACCAAGCAATTTGAACACTTGTCATGTAAAGAAGAGAGAAGGGGATATGATTAAGAGGAAGAAAGAGAAAGTCCACGTGCATTGCACAAAGCCAAAGAAGAGAAGAGAAGAAAAGACATAAGAAGATGAAGAGAACCCCTCATAGCTCTTGCCCGGCACACCTGCCCTTGAACCTTCTTCCCTGGCACACCTCAGCCTCGCCTCGTCCGGCACACGCCCGGCCTCGCCCAGCCCGGTGCACTTCCCTGTGAAGCCTGCCCGGTACACCTACCTTGGGCCTTTCCCGGCACACCTGCCTGGGCCCTTCCCTGGTACACTCTACCCCGTGCCTTGTCCAGCACGGCCTGGCCAGTCCTTGCCCGGCACACCCCTACCCGGGCCTTATCCGGCACAGCTCAGCCCAACTCCCAGCGGCACACCCTGCGCAGCCCTGTCCGGTACACCCATCCAACCCCTACCCGGTACACTCTCCTTTGGCACCTCCACGGCACACCAGCCCAAGCTCTACCTGGTGCAGCCTTCTATCCTTCTTGTGCTTTGCCCGGCACACTCTCGAGTTACACTGACCCCACCTTTTCCCAGGCCGACCTGCATAGACCCTGAGCCTCCCTTGTACAGACTTGACCTCCTACTGCACAGACCCAAGGCTCAGCTGCACAGACTCCGCCCGGGCCTTGCACAGACTTTGAACCAAGTTGCACGGACCTCATCCCTAACTGCACCGACTCAATTCACCTTTGCACCGACCTTGTCCGGGCATTGCACCGACCTCATCCCAACCCGGCCGTGATTCGACACTGCTTTGGGCCGACATCCTAATCAAATCAGACCCGCTTCCCGGCCGGATCCTTTTCGACCCATTATCAAAATTGCCGTGAACTCGGCAGACATTTGAACGGGTTTATCTCGACTTTCACCGCGCTCTTGTTTTGGACCCTCGTCCAGACATGAAATGGTCCGCGAGTGACCGACACATCTGAATGTTTGCATCCCGATGCGAGCTCCTAGTGTGGTTTATTCTTCCCTATCCTATTGTAATTGGTATTAATTCTTTCAGGCCGCAGGGCCCTTAATTCCGACAACTAATCAAGGGTGTTCCCTCGTATGGGGGATGTAAATGACATCGTGACCTTCATGGCATGGCGGGATCCGGTCCCGACCCGAACCACACAATCATCTGACAGAGTCAGATCGAGCGCACCCGTGGCTCTTCGGAGCCCGAATAAATTATCACTTTGTGATTGGCACGCCCACACACTTAATAAACGAATAAACACACTTAATAAACCAACGACACGAATGAGCCAAAATCACTTAACGAAAAGTGCGTCCACAGCTCCTTAAAGCCAGGAATGCCAAACGGTGACCGGCGGGCTTCAATGAAGGGAAAACCCCGAGGGCTAGCCTATGAGGGGCATCAACACTCCACGAGTCTAAAACATCATTAAGGGATGGCTGAGATGGGGGATACCTCGAGGGCTAGCCTACGAGAGGTACCCTTCCCACAGCCACCACCATTCCCGAGGGAATGTGGGTTTAATATCGGGTTAAGAACCCTGTTGATGTTCACCTGATAGTTCATAGGGTTCATATCATCGAGGGATATGACCTTATGGTCCGACAGTGATTGAAAACGTTGATGGGGAATGTCCCCTCCCCCCGACCATCAAACCCATCGAGCAAAGCAGGAGTACATGAGATATGTGCAGAATGCATTCAGCAGATAAACTGACCACGGAAAGTCATATGCATATGAATATGTAGGGCTGATGGGGTTAACTGGTTAGTTGGTTAATTGGTTAGCAGATTAGCAGGTTAGCTCGGAAACCATAAGCTAAAATGAACCCACTGGAGAAAGCAACCCTTCGTGCAATTGATGTGCAACGTATAGGGAAGACGATGATGCGAGGGAACCACACGCCCAGACTGTAGGGACAATCCCATTCTCCCCAACCCACGACTAAGGGCCGAGAGGATAGTGAAGGGTCAATCCCAGGGTTTGGACAGAGGTACGTTCCTCTGGCGATTGAACCCCCGAACATGATACGGGCATACCACTGGAAAGCAAAACCACGGGGAGAGGGGTAATGAAGTTAATGTTGCCCAGAGAAATATTAGGGCGTATTCGGCGTTGGGAAAACCCAAAGATTGCACATAGAGCATAAGAAAAAGGAGTTGCAATCAGATAAGGAAGATAGTTCATGTAATGCCCCAGATTTTTCAGATATTTTTTCGGATCAATTTCGTGGGTCTCAGAGTGTATTTTATGCTTTACACGTGTTTTTCCTTGATATGCCTTTAGAACTCTGTGCAGGGTGAACCGTGGAATTCTTCGACTCCGGGACGTTACCACTACGTTGTGCTCCTCCTGAGGATCACGTAGGTAATTTTTTATATTTTTTTGAATTTCTAGAATTTTTGGGTTTTTTTTCTATATTTTAACCCCTTTTTCCTCTTTTTCTCCCCATTCTCTCTTTCTCACTCTCTCTCATCTCTTTCTCTCCCCCTCTCCCCGGGCGGCCGACGGTGGCGGAGGAGGGCGAGGTGGCGATGGCGGGAGGCGAGGAACGAGTCTAGGATCAAGGGTCGGTGGCCCGTGGAAGCTCGGCCGCGGGTTCGTGGAACGGCGAGGGTTTCACTGAGTTTTCTTCACGGATCGGCGTCCACGGCGCGTCGAATCTTCGGTGGAGGTAGGGAGATGGACCCTCAGCTCATCTATTTCATTTCCTGCGGATTTGGTAGCCTGTAGTGAGCCGAGCGTGGGTTTATTGCTGTTTTGGGGAAAAACCATGATTTTGGGGTGTGAGCCTGATCTAGCGTTTTAATGTGTTAATCGGTGGTTTGAGGGCATCTTTAATTGCCTAGGGGCTTGGGGAAGGGTTTCCCCTTTGTTTTCCCATCACCCGAGGGTGATTGGGGTGTGGAATGAGTTTCCCGCCGTTTTCCCCCTGTTCTCGATTTTTCGGAAGTGTGGCGGTCCTTCCAGTGACCGCCACTTCCTTCTGGCGGTCCCCGTTCGATCGTTTCAATCTTTCCGTGCGTGGGTTGGGCCTGGAGGCCTCACGATGAGCCGCCAGAGCCCAGGTGGCGGCCGAAGGTCCGACCGCTAAGCCCAGTTGGCCGGCGTGGCCTTCGAGGCATTTTGACCGTTGGAGGCTTTTGGGTCTAGCGGTCGAGGGTACGTCCGCCTCATGTCTTTTGGCGGCCCTATATAGGACCGACCACTTGTCTTTTCGTGACCCAGGGTGTAGCGGCCTATTGTTGAACCGCTACAGTCCCTGTGGCGGCCCAATGCTGGACTGCTAGCTCCTGTGGCGGCCCAAAGGTGGACCGCCAGTGGTTCATGTCCGACCGGAGTTATGTTTTGCCGATTCGAGTCCCGGGTGAGTGGACCTTGATCCGCGTGAGGTCCCGTGGCCTGACTGATGCTGGGCATCATGTGGGGGCCACACGTTAGGGTGCCATGGGATCCCGGGAGGTGGTGTTCTCGGCTTGAGTCACCGTGTATCGGTGTGAGTGCGGTGGGGTTTCCCCTGCATGTCATAGGTTTACCTGGAAGATGATTCCCAAGTGGGCCATGTGTTTGGCCTTGGACTGCGAGTCCAGTCATCCAGCCTGGGGTTGGAGGTTTCCCAGTTTTCTCTGGGATGGGGAATCGGCGTGGCAGCTTGTGAACTACCTTAGGAATCGTGCTTCTGTGCTTTCTGCGTGGGCCAAGTGTTTGGCCTTGAACTGTGAGTCCAGTCACCCAGCTTGGGGCTGGAGGGTTTCTTAGTTCCCTTTTCGGGGGAATGGTCTCGGTGGCTCGTGAGCTATCTCGGTATTCATGCTACCGTGGTTTTAGACTTAGGGATTAGGCTAGATTAACGGCTTTGTGCCATTGAGTACGACGGTCTTGACCCCGAGTCTCGTGACTCAAGGACCGTTAGATTTAGTGAGTCTAGAGGACCGTCCAGAGTCCAGTGGCTCGTCGCCACTTGGTTCCTCGTGACTTTTACGCATGGTGCGTGTGTGGTTCTTGGAGTTTCTCTTCGAAGAGTTTTCACACCAGTGACTCCCTACTAGTCGTAGCCTTTCGACACGCGAGTGGTCCCACCAGGGAGTGGTGGCGAGGCTACCCTGAGAGACAGTTTTTAGACTGATTTCTGTAAGGCCCCACGTTTGACGCCAGAGTCCGGCTGAGGGAAAAACCAGTCAGAGGGCCAGACCTAGGATGCGTGGTCTGTGTGTGCACACGTGGTTGGGGCCAGTGGACCCTCGCCGGCCAGCGCGACCCCAGCTAGTCACTTGTTCTATGGTTACTTGTACGGTGTCACAGTTCCCGCTGGGCCGGAGGGAGACACCTGAGGCGCGGTCTAAGTCATCAGTGGACGCATCCGGCCTTACTTCTAGTGGGCAGGTACTCTTGTCACGTGAGACGTGACTCTCCAGTTTTTGGGTTTCATTTCCCATTTGTGAGACGTGGCTTTTTGGACCGTCCGGTGTTTCCGAGGTAGTGGCCAGGGTGCCAGTGGCTTCACCGAGGTTTCGTTGTGCCAATGTGGGACTGTGTGGTCCCGGTTGGTCATGCCTGTGTAGGCAGACTCCTACGACAGGGTTGCCGTGAGGGTTTCCTCGGTAGGCCTGGTGTTAGAGTGGTCCGGTTCCCGATGGTGAGATCGGGATTTCTCTTTCTGCTTTACTAGTACAGTAGGAGTAGATGTAGTGCCGAGTTTTAACCGGCCACCGTGTTTACTGTTCCTGCTGCTACTGTTGTTCTTGTAGTTACTGCTTTCCGTGCCGTCGTTGTCCTCAGTTGGGGTTCCGCGGGATCCCTACTGAGCTAGTGACAGGAGGCTCACCCCTACTTTTCAGGTGCGACGGTTCTTCCTCGAGGTTCGAGGATGCTGTTTGGAGGTTCTTTGTTGCCAGCTCACCGGGCCGAGTGTTCACTTGGCATGTGGTACGTTTTACTGCTTTAGACTATACTTTCTATTGGACTGGACTCTGCTGTTGTAGTTGTTGTTTACTTATTTCTGTTAATTATTGAATTATCCTGCCTTATTTCCTATTTCTTTGTACCTCCACACTCCTTTTAGCCCTTCCGAGCCCTGTAGCTCGTGGGCGGCGGGCCAGAATTCGAATGGTATCGGGTTCTTCCCGGTATCTAGATCTTGAGTCGTCACAGTTCAAATATACATTTACGCATTCATTCAATCTCCACGGGAGGCATCACATAATGGATCAAATACAACTGCGGCTTGGCGTTATCGCACGAAACCGACCCCTGGTTTAGAAAAGAAAAGAAGATAGAGGAATAGAGAACAGCGAATCGAAGAAACCCTACGGGCTCATATCATCGCCCCTTTCATTACATCGCTCCATGGAGCTATTCTAGTAGAAGGGGGAAGGAGACAGAGGAAAAAGAAATCCAGACATCTTCCGCCAACCCACCTCAGATGTTCGCAGCATAGAAACAGAGTCTCGGAAATGGGCGGGCTCTTCGCTCACCTTTTCTTCCTCTCCAAGCCTCTCCCCTCTTTCGACTGTATGTTTTTCTATTTCTATCTCTTTCTTCTCTAGCCTTGATCCTGATCCTCCTTCTTTTCATTCGATGCCAGGGCCCTTTATATAATGAAACCATCGACCATGCTTCATCTGGCGTGGGAGTAGCGCGCCGAGAAGAGTTCATGCTTTGCGCGCCGGGAAGAGGTCGTGCTTTGCGCGCCGGGAAGAGGCAGCTGAAAAGAGGGCACGCCGGATTAAGAGGCACATCGGTTTCAAGTCATTCCGTCGTGTTTGCTTGACACGAGTCCGACAGCGGGCCGCAGGACTGGCTCTGGGAGTTACTGTGATCCTTCATCTCACCGTGGTCTTGCCAAATCATGGTGGGAGGTATTGACGAAGCTTCCAGGCCACTAAACGGCTGCTTTCGGAATCTCGTGCATCTTCGGCTCGGACACGTGGGTTTTTCGCTGACGTGGCTTTTGGCATAGTGATTCGTGCTACTGGCTCGACTTAACTTGCATTGATAGCTTTCACGGGGAGTGGTATACTGCCCGGGGTGCTTTCGCCTCGACTGGGCTGTCATCTGGTCACTAACGGACCTACTTTACTGAGAAGTGGTACCCATCCTGGGTAATCAGGGTCTTCTACTAACAGAGCCTTCGGTCCCTTGTTCTGAAGGGCCAAGGGTGTTCTTTCACCTGGGGAGGATCATTCAGGTGGCGGGCCACCAGGTATACCCCTATCCTTGGTCAGACAACGGATGCATTCTCATCCTTGGTCGGACGACGGATACATGCTCGTCCTTGGTCGGACGACGGGTACATCCTTGTCCTTGGTCGGACGATGGATACATTCTCGTCCTTGGTCGGACGACAGGTACATCCTTATCCTTGGTCAGATGACGGATGCATTCTCATCCTTGGTCGGATGATAGGTACATCCTTGTCCTTGGTCGGACGACGGATGCATGCTCATCCTTGATCGGATGACGGACATTGTCCACACGGTACGATTGAGTCGATATCGCTTCATTGGGCAGTCCCGACGACACTGCCCGCTTGTGGTGTATTCTTCTCGATCCTCCTAAGGTGAAGTCCCCGGCATTCATACTGGGTGACCGGAGGCTCTGGCAGCTTGTGAAGGCTTCAGTGTGTTGATCTTGTTCGGCTTCTCTACTTCAGTGGGCCGCATCATTTGTCTTTGAGGCTTGATCGCCATTGAATATATTTTGAGTGCCAACATATGGTCGATGCACATTTTGGTCTTGGCCCATGTAAGGTCTGTCCACATTTGGTCTAAGCCATAGTAAGGTCGATGCACGTTTGGTCTTGGCCCATGTAAGGTCTATACACATTTAGTGTTGGCTATATAAAGGTCTGTGCATGTTTAGTGTTAGTCACAGTTCGGTCTGTGCATGCTTTGGGATGGCCATAGTAAGGTCCGTGCATGATTTGGGATAGCTATAGCAAGGTCTGTGCACGTTTTGGGTTAACCATAGAAAGGACTGTGCATGTTTGGTGTTAGCCACAGAAAGGTCTGTGCATGTTTTGGGATGGCCATAGTAAGGTCCGTGCATGTTTGTGTTAGTCATGGTAAGGTCTATGCACATTTTGGTTGGGCCGTATAAGGTCGATGCACATTTGGATATGGTCTTCATAAGGTCGATGCACATTTTACCTAGGTCTTCATTAGGTCGATGCACATTTCACCCAGGTCTTCATAAGGTCGAAGGTCGATGCACATTTGCCGCAACTTGTAATAAGGTCGATGCACATGGGCTCAGTCCCAAATTCCAGAAATAGAGAAAACGGGGGCTTTGGAAGGGCCTTTCAATTCGTAAAAATATGAAAAAAATAGGAAATGATAGGAAACCAAGGCAAAACCTTCCTGTAAAACTTTCATGCACCTAGAAATTTTGTACTTACATATATAAATCATTTTCTATACATGTGTAGCCTAGAAGGATAAACATGTTCTCTTCATATAGTAACCTGAACATGACTGTGAAGTATGTTTAGCCCTGTTTAACTATCAGAGACATACTTGTGAGCATGTTTAACCTATTAGAAGCATGTATGTGTGTATGTTTAGCCCCTTAAACCCATGAAAAACATGTTTGTTATGATAAGTATCATGCTAGTAAAGATAAGTAAGAATGTATGCCATAAAGGGAAAATAGCAGCATTCTGTGAGGTATGACTTTGGTCCCTTCTGCGGGACGACGATACGTAACACCGCAGAAGTAAAAGATCACAGGGGACGGTAGTGCGTAACACCCTGATTTAAAATCATATTGATTCAGTCTTCGGTCCCATTGTGGGGCGGCCTTTGTGGGACGGCGATACGTAACGCCACTGGGCCACAAGAATCTAGGTGGGAGTTCGCTCTCGGGTCTACGAAGTACTCTTTTGTTCGTTTGTGTGTGGGGGCCTCCTGTGTTTGCGGTAGCTGTCCGGTTCCCTGGATGGCAAAAATATGTGAACAACTCATGGAAATGTGATACTGTTAACTGCTTATTTACTAAGGTCTGACTGCATGCATGGATTCTTTATACTTCAGATTAAAGTTGTATTTTCTTGCATAAGCTAACTTAAAAGGATGATGATAAAAGGATTATGCTATTGATAACACCTGAACTCTACATACAAATGAATCTAAAGATGCATGTTAACCCCAGTTTGATCAGGCTGCCTACTGAGCGTCACACTCACCCCTTGTGACACACGTTTTCAGGGGACATAGAGAAAGAGGTTGAGGAGGAGGCAACAGCTGAAGAGTAGAGTTAGCCACAGTTCGTCTGGGTATGCTATGGTCGAATGTTCTATTTTATGTAGGGTTGTGGAGTGGTAAGCCCATGCGGGCTCATGTGTAATCTGGAATAATGAACCTGTACTCTTCTATAGATCATGAATGGTTGAGATGTTTGCCTACATTTCTTGTAACTTGCGGTTTCTCTCTCTCATGTGAATGAATGCACGTTTATTTACATTGGTGCTTCCGCGATATGTACGGAGTATTTGCATCGGGGTCCGATAAAGAAAAAAAATAGACCCAAAATTTGGGACCGGATCCCGGGACGTTACAACGTGGTATCAGAGCACGAGAGATAAACCATGGTTACAACCATTCCAATTGTCCAAGTAGTAGAAGAAGAGATATGCTAGAGTGAAAAAGGGGTAAAGTAGGTTTAGAACCCATATATAGAACAAGGCCTCCGTAAAAGCTTTTTGGCTATAGTGATTTGATCCTACTGTTTTTCCATTTGTCCACCTCGGAAGTAGAGAACAATCTTCTGCCATGAGTGGGCCCCAAATACCCTTCTCGATCTCGTGCCAAATGATTGGCATCCAAGGCATGAACTCTGCTCACATGTTGCTTACATGTTTGACCATATGACTATACACCTTGTCCATTTCGAAGCCTTACTGGCCGTTTATAGCTTGGAAGGACTATTTATGTACCTTGTAAGTCATTTGTCACTCTTACCTAGACCCATTTATCACCAAGGGGGACATATTTGTCACCTTAACTGATATTATACACCCTTAGCTAACCATTCTTTAGCGATGACATGCATTGAGTCTGGTTTAAGATTTTGGCTTTTCTGACCATTTCTTTGACCAAATACAAAGATGTCTTCACAAAACTCATTAATTAATAAATTAACATATTAAAAAAATGAAGAGACATATTAAGTTAGGTTCTAATGAATATCCATGTATAGGTTACCAAGGGGCAGAAGGCGATGGGCAAAAGGCCTAGGCAGGCAGAAGGGGGGCAGGACCAGGAAAAGGTGGTACGTCAGAAGTCGGTACCAAAGAACAGGCCGGGGATTCCATTCTGTGTCTGTTGTAAACGCACCCATCCAAGGCAGGAGTGCTAGAGGGCAGAGGGCAAGTGCTATGGACGCGACGAGGCCGGACATTTTGCGAGGAACTGCCCTACGAAGGCTCAGCAAAAGCGAGTACCACAGCGGGAGAAGATTCAGTATAGAGGGCGAGTTCGTGCACAAATGCGAGAAGAGGAAAACAATACCCCTACCATGGCTGAAGGTACACTTCTTGTGTATATTGTTTATGCAAGGGTTTAGGTCGACCCTTGGGGAGGCCTACACACACATTTATATCCGCTAGTTTTGCTAAGCAACCGAAGAACAGACCCCAAGTCCACACCAAGCTTGTGATCCCTACAATAGAGGTCAAAATCAATGGAAGGATTAAGCATTGAGGAATAAAACCATCTGACTGGTGAAGGTTTTATGGAGAAATTTTTTTGAGTTAAATGCGAGGATGAAATTATTTTAAGGGGGAGAGGATGTTATGACCACCAATTGGGCACTGGCCCAATTGTGCATAATTCGGGCCCATGCACTCAACAAGCTAGAAAATCTAGACATATTATTGAAGAATCCTTAGGAAATTCAGAAACTTAATATAGGGAGGTCAGAATTAGATGAAAACTAAGCCCTTGAAACGACCATTGGGTAAGGAACAACTTTGATGAAGAATATAACTTCTGAATAAAAGGCCAAATAGGGGTTAAGAGGGAGTTTATGAAAATAGGTCGAAATAGTTGCAGAAAATGCTACCAACGGTTGAAATAAGGATATCTTGGCCCATGGTTATTTAAATGGGCCGAAACTTGGCTTATTAGAAAGATTGGGCTTTTGACCCAAACTCTTCTGATGAGGTGAAAACCCAATTTGCACCAGAACCCAAGGTTCCGAGCCCTTTACTGTCAGCTGTCACGAAGAGGTATGACTGATGGATAAATTCGCATGAAATTAATAGGAAATTTATAACTTCGTCTGTGGTTTATGAAATGACCTGAAACTAAGACCATAATTTCGCATTGGATGTTAGCCACATCTTCTATGTTGAGGTTGAGGCCAAATTCCACCTGGATACTAGAGTTATACTTAAATTACCTCGGGCCACCGAAAGGTCATGATTGGAACGGAGGAAAATAAATCTTAATCTTCAGAAAATCATAAATATTGCTAGGGATACTAAAATTCGATGAAATCATGACCCAAAGTTAGATATGGAAGCTCTCTTGATTTCATATGAAGACATTCCAATCCAAATCCCAACAGAAGAGCGCGTCCACTCACATTTATGACCAGGTAGATGAAGGGTTGCGACTGAAATAGAGGAGGAATAACGTTAATATTTTGAAAATCATAACTCATGCTAGAGTTGATGAAATTCGATGAAACCATGACTTAAAGTTATATCTGGAGGTCCTCTTTATTTCTTATGAAGATAGCCCAACCAAAATCTTAACAGAAAAGTGCGCCCATTCATATCTTTGACCGGGTAGACGAAGGGTCACCTCTGTTCAAACCAAAGGGGTGCTTAGCATTGACCCCCTCTTTAAGCCAGTGACTTTTGGGCTGGGATGAACCTTACTGGACATGGGAAAAGGCCTTGGGAGGCTTGAAAAACATATATAAGAAGTGGGTTCCAAGAGGGATCAGCTTTTAGCAACACCTCCTCAGCATCCACCACCTGCAATCTCACTTGGGAGAGAAGAGAGGCGAGGGACCTTCGCCCTGCGAGGGGGGTGCGAACCTGCAGTTCCTAGGACGGAGAGCGGGGGTCTGGAACTCATTCCCAGATCGAAGGGTAAAAGTTGAGGTGAATCTAGGGTGTGGATATTATCCCTGGATCGTCGGTTAACATCTCAAAGGTAGGCACCTAACCTCAAACTTTAGGGGTTAATGATGCATTAGAATGGTTTTAAATATATTTTATACACTTTAAAGAGGGATTAAAGGCATGTGAGGACCACCACCATGTTCATTTTGATTTTTGGTTTCATGAAGTTTTGGGCTTCCACGAGTTACCTCTGTGTCTCTAAGGATTTGCACAGCCCCTGGGAAGGTCAGCCTTTGAGACAAGGTCTGTACACATTTCATATGGTTCATAGCAAGGTCTGTGCATATTTCATGTTGATCATGGCAAGGCCTGTACATATTTCATATGGTTCATAGCAAGGTCTGTGCATATTTCATGTTGATCATGGCAAGGTCTGTGCATAGTTCCTAATATTCGTAGTGAGGTCGGTGCATGTTTTCCCCAGGCCAAAGTATGGCCGGTGCATGTTTTCCCTGGGCCATAGTGAGGTCAGTGCATGTTTTTCTCCAGGCCATATTGAGGTCGGTGCATGTTTTTCCCCAGGCCATAGTGAGGTCGGTGTATGTTTTCCCTAGGCCAAAGTAAGGTCGGTGCATATTTTGCCCAGGCCTTAAGTACGGTCGGTGCACATTTTGCCCAGGCCAACATAAGGTCGATGCACATTGGGGTTTGGCCTGTCTAAGGTCGATGCACATTCTGTCCCAGGCTAAGTAAGGTCGATGCACATTGGGGTTTGGCCTGTCTAAGGTCGATGCACATTCTATCCCAGGCTAAGTAAGGTCGATGCACATTCTGTCCCAGGCTAAGTAAGGTCGTTGCACATTTACCCAGGCATAAGGTAAGGTCTGTGCACATTCGGTCCAAGCCATTGATAAGGTCGATGCACATTCTATCTAGTGCAAGGTAAGGTCAATGCACGTTTGGTCTTGGCCCATGTAAGGTATGTGCACATTTGGTCCAAGCCATAGATAAGGTCGATGCACATTCTGTCTAATGCAAGGTAAGGTCGATGCACGTTTAGTCTTAGCCCATGTAAGGTTTGTGCACATTTGGTCCAAGCCATAGTAAGGTCGATGCACGTTTGGTCTTGGCCCATGTAAGGTTTGTGCACATTTGGTCCAAGTCATAGTAAGGTCGATGCACATTTTGGTCTTGGCCCATGTAAGGTCTGTGCACATTTGGTCCAAGCCATAGTAAGGTCGATGCACGTTTGGTCTTGGCCCATGTAAGGTCTATACACATTTAGTGTTGGCCATAGAAAGGTCTGTGCATTTTTAGTGTTAGTCACATAAAGCTCTGTGGATGTTTTGGGATGGCCATAGTAAGGTCCGTGCATGATTTGGGATAGCCATAGCAAGGTCTGTGCACATTTTGGGTTAGCCATAGAAAGGACTATGCATGTTTGGTGTTAGCCATAGAAAGGTATGTGCATGTTTTGGGATGGCCATAGTAAGGTCCGTGCATGTTTGTGTTTGTCATGGTAAGGTGTATGCACATTTTGGTTCGGCCGTATAAGGTCAATGCACATTTGGATATGGTCTTCATAAGGTCGATGCACATTTCACCCAGGTCTTCATAAGGTCGATGCATGTTTTGCCCAGGCTTCGACAAGGTCGATGCACATTTACTGCAACCTGTAATAAGGTCGATGCACATGGGCTCAGTCCCAAATTCCAGAAATAGAGAAAAAGGGGATTTTGGAAGGGCCTTTCAATTCATAAAAATCTGAAAAAAATAGAAAATGTTAGGAAACCAAGGCAAAACCTTCATGTAAAACTTTCATGCACCCAGAAATTTTGTACTAACAGATATAAATCATTTTCTATGCATGTGTAGCCTAGAAGGATAAACCTGTTCTCTTCATATAGTAACCTGAACATGACTGTGAAGTATGTTTAGCCCTCTTTAACTATCAGAGACATACCTGTGAGCATGTTTAACCTATTAGAAGCATGTCTGTGTGTATGCTTAGCCCCTTAAACCTATGAAAAACATGTTTGTTATGATAAGTATCATGCTAGTAAAGATAAGTAAGAATGTATATGTCATAAAGGGAAAACAACAACATTATGTGAGGTAGGACTTCGGTCATGTTGATAGTTTTCTTATGAGTGTGATTGTAATGGTGTGAATATGTGGTGAGTGATGTGAATATGTGAAATATGTGTGAACAAGTGGTGCACTAGCTCAAGCAATCAACATGAAATTAAAGCATGTGGGCATGTCATCTGAAATATCACAAAAATAAGAGAAAGGAATAATAAAAACACACGCCGGGCGTGGAGCAAAGGAATAAACAAGCAAATGAGCAAGGTGATGAACAATGCCCAAATAAGGAGTGATGTGATCGCCACAAAGGTAAATAACACTGTAAGATCATAATATGTACCTTGAAAAAAGCCGAGTGGAGTCACCCGCCCGCGGGAGAGAGAAAACCGGGTGCTGCAGAAGGAAAAGGATCTTCCAGACGATCGTAAATAGAGCGCAAATGGTCCTACGATAGATCGCCTGAGATTTGCAAATGGTCCTCCAAGAGACCGCAAGGGAACCCAGAAAAGTAACGTGGAACTTTGAATCTCAACCCTGTTGAGTTATGGTTTTGATGATTGTTGTGATTGTTAAGTTATAGTTTTGATGATAACTAAACTTAATGTATGATTAAGCGATGATAACTAAACTTGTGGTTGATTGCTCATGCTCTTGTTAGCTATGTATGGTTGAGATGGCAAATGGCAACGGTTACATGGTCTTGATCCTTGGTTTGCATATGTTGGTTTTACAAGAGGCAAGAGGTTTCATAACCACTTTAATGTGAGCAAGCATGGTATTAACCCTGACTATCTTGCTTGCAGGATTAAACTCATGGCAGTCACCTGGTGAACCAAATGTGTGGATAAGCACCCTGCTCCTCTACAATTCAAAATAGGTGGTATATGTCATTTACTGTCAAGAACCATTGGTGAGACTCTTACCTTGTCTTAGCATCGATCTCATCATGTGTATCTCATATACCTCTCCTTAATACACCTCATTCATGCACATTAAACATGAAACCGTTCTGGCCATCGTGCGCCCTCGCCCGCGGATCGACCTGAAATGCTCAAATAGTCTAATGCATAAACCAAACCCAAAAATGCATGGATTTGATATGGACATGAAGCTCTTGAATTATGGACATGTTTCTTTGAGCTAACACTTCATTTTTGCAGGTATAGGTCTTTCCGGTCGACCAAGACACCTTGGCCGATCAACCAGAATTGCCAGAGCCTAAAAATTCCAGATTCTGCAGGTAGCGGTCGACCGGTTTTCCCAGAACCAAAAAGTTCTATCTGCAGTAGGTAGCGATCGACCGCCCCATGATCGCCGGTCGACCGCCAGCCCCGATCTACCCATTTTTGTTGACTTTTTGTCATTTCGAGGAAAGCCCTTCCTCTTGATATTATTTAATCCCAAAGTCACCAAACCCTCCAGAATTTGTGGATCTGGTCTGGGGCTTGTCCATAGACCTTCCAAGAGTTATAAAACATCTCTTCGAGTCCTAAACCCATCCCATCCAAGAGATCAAGAGTAGAGACTATCAAAGAAAGAAGAAGGCTGCTGCAACTAGGTGTTACTGTAGATGTGAATAGTGATCCGTGGATCAACTCTTCATGTAGGAGCTGAAGATTCAAGGTACATCTGAAGTCATCAACTTCCAATGAATTGAAGAAGCAAGCAACCAACAAAGAGAGATCAAGGGGGAGGCTATCAAGGCAAGAAGAAGGCTACTACAACTGTAATATCTAGGACCTTTCGGATCATTCTTTGTGGGTCTCAGATCTGATTTCTCGGAGTGTCCGGCTCCGTTGTGTCTGAATTTCGTTTCGGACATCTTTTGTGTTCGGATCGGCGCGATCCGGAGTTATTTCGAAGGCCCGGAAGCGTTCTGCGGCTTTTTCTGCGTGTGTTTTCCGATTTCTGGTGTGGGTTTCGATAATTCCTTCAGAACCTCGCTGCGGGTATCCCGGGTCGTTCACCTGGGCACGAGTGGTACCGTTGCGATCGGTGCGTTCCGAGGATCGCGGAAATGTCATTTTCTATTTTTTGGTATTTTTCAAAATTTCCAGATTTTCTATAAATATCTCACTTTTCTCTCTCTCCCCTCACCCTCTTCTTCTTCTTCTTCTTCCTTCTCTTCTCCCCTCCGTGACCACCGCCCTCCCTCTCTCTTTCTCTCTCGTTCGGCCGCGGCGACGTCCCCTTCCGGCTGCAGACGGCGCGGGGCGACGGCGTGACGACGTGGGCGACGACGAGGTGATCGTGGCGATGTAAAGCTTGTGGGGAACCATGAAAGGACGAGGGTTTTCAAAGCGTTCTTTGAGATCTCGGTAATGATTCGGCGGAGAATTCCCTCCATTGAGGTAGGGTGACGTTCCCTAGCTCCCCGCCGTTCATTTTCGTGGTTTATAGGCCAAGGGGAGGCCGAGAGGGGCTTCATTGAGCGGGTTTGGGGTTTTCCATGATTTGGGGAGAGCTCGCCCGATCTATGGATTTAGCCTGCGATTTCACATTTTGATGGCCTAGAATCATGCTAAGGGTCCCCAGGGGTCTTCCCCTTTGATTTCCCCCTCTCCGGTGGAGGCATGGGGGCGTGGTTGGGTTTTTTGGGCTTTTCCCGCCATTTTGCCGTCGGGCGAGTGTGACGGTCCTTTCAGTGACCGTCACACTATGTGACGCGCCTGGGTGGGCGCGTCACAGCCCTTGTTTATCCAGTTGGGGGTCAGGGACTGTGACAGTCCCACGATAGACCGCCACAGGCGTGTGACGCGCCTGGGTTGGGCCGTCAGAGCGTCCCGACCATTGGCATCCGACCGTTGATTTGACCGTTGGGGGTTAAGGCGCGTGATGCACCAAGACTGGCGCGTCACAGCCTTGTGACGGCCCAGAGTGGGTGTGTCAGAGTGGTTTCCCCAGGCTGTGTGACGCTCCAGGGCTGGACCATCACACTCTGTGATGCACCGAGTGGTATGCGTCACAGCTTGCCCTATTCTCCCTGTGACGCACCTGCGTAGATGCGTCACAGTCTGTAACGCACCAGGGCAGGTATGTTACATTCTATTTTTACACGGAGTGTGTGGCGGCCCTGTGTTGGACCGTCAGGGTGCTGTGACGGTCCAGCCTAGACCGTCAGGTGTCTGTGATGGTCCAGCCTAGACCGTCAGATCTTGTGACGCATCTAGGGTAGACCGTCAGGCTCTGGGCTGCACCGGGAAGTTCGCAGTCCCGTTTTCTTATCCGACCGTGGTCGCCGTGCGATGGTGCCGGTACGTGGGGCGGTCCCCGTACGTCGTCGGATGCGGACGTGGTTTTCCGTTGACTTGAGAGTCTACTCCGTCAGTGACCGTCCACTAGTCATAGCCTTCTTACACGCGTGTGGTCCCACCAGGGAGTGCTGGAGAGGCTACCCTGAGGATGGTTTTTAGATTGGTTTCTGTCGGGCCCCTCGTCATTAGCCAGAGTCCGGCTACGAGGGAAAACCAGTCAGAGGGCCAGACCTAGGAAGCATGGTCTGTGTGTGCACACGTGGTTGGGGGCAGTTGGACCCGCGTTGACGAGCGTGAGCCCAGCTAGTCACTTGGTTGTGGTACTTGTTCGGTGTCCGTGCCTCTGGTAGGCGCTACCACGTCAGGCAGTTCACCTGCGGTGCGGTGTAAGTCGTCAGGGGATGCTACTGACTGTGCTTCTAGTGGGAGGTACTCCTGTCGAGTCGGGAGTGTCAGGCTGTCAGTCGTCGCGACTTTGACCTTCGGGTTTCGTCGTGTTGACTGTTGCCTTTCGGTCTTTCCGCCGTGGTGCGTGTGTCGGTTTGCGTACCGTGAGACCAGTGTTTTGTAGCGGCAGGGTTTCCTTTTCGAGGTACTCGCTTACTGCTAGCGTAGCGGTTTCTCCGTTCGCGAGGTAGAGTTCGAGTGATCCCTACTGAGTCTTGTTCCGAGACTCATTCCCTGCGTGTTTTCACCGTGTTTCAAGCGAGGCGAGGCTTCAAGGGAGTTCGTCTGAGGCTCAGCGCGGTTCAGGTGCCCAGCATTAGTGCCAGAGGTCAGAGCCGGGATATGCCCCGTGTAGATGTACTTTCTTTTCTTGTCTCTGTACTAGTTGTGGACTACTGTTGTTATTTTATTGTTATATTGTGGACCATGTAAAATGTTAATTTATTTCCTGCTTAATTGTTATAACTGTTTAATTTATGCAATTACTTGTAATACTTGTGTAGTTTCCACACCATCCTTCTAACCCTTCCGAGTCTTCGGACTCGTGGGTGGCGGTGCGAGTCTCGGGTTATCGGGTCTTCCCGGTAATCGGATTCTCGGGTCGTTACAGCTGGTATCAGAGCGCGGTTGCGGAATTATACGAGAATCATAGGTAATTATGGTGGTCCACTAGTCCACAGCGATGATGTACAGTTGACACTGGCATCGGGCATTGTGTGTATTTTTCTTGACCTTGCCATTTCCGTGTTTCCTATCTTTTGCTTCAGGTGCGAGTATGGCGCCGAGGCGGGCGACTCGCTCTCAGTAGGGGCAGTCGGCTGGAGGTAAGGAGATCCAGCAGGAGGAGCATAGTAGAGCGCCACCGGTGGCCACCGAGGTAGCGGATGCTGCAAGGGTTCCGGGGGCCAAGGATTTCTTCTGTGGCATGTACCAGCTTATGTCTCAGCAGTTCGACGGAGAGGCTGGTGAGGGCTCGTCGACCAGGGGTGGGCCAGGCCGAGTAGTGAGGGATTTCATGCAGTTTCATGCCCCTTACTATGGCGGTCAGCCAGACCCTGATGTGGCTCGTGATTGGCTGCAGAGGACAGGGTGATGTTGGCCTATAACCAGTTGCAGGGTACGGCTCGAGCGTGGTGGTCTTCCAAGTGGAAGACCTCTTTTCAGTCTTGACCCCTTGAGCAGATTGCGTGGGGTGACTTCGTCAGCGCTTTTGAGCGTACGTACTGTCCGGAGTACGTTGCTATGCAGCGGATGCGTGAGTTCTTGGAGCTGGTTAAGGGCGACATATACGTGTTGCAGTACAGGGCCCGATTTGTTGAGCTGGGTCGGTATGTGTAGACACGCCAAAATTGACGTTACTTTGAACACATCTCGTATTGCCTCGCAATGCCCCAATTTGACCCTCAAATTAACTTTGTTTGAGTGATTTTTCCCACTTTTCTTGGATTTCTCCCTTTCTCCTCCCTTTTCTTATTTTTTCTTATTTTTCTGGATTTTCTGGATATTTTTCTTTATTTTTATGAATTTTTCAGAATTAACGGCGTGAGAGGGGACGCCATTTATTTTTAAGAAAATTAAAGAAAATAAAAAAGAAAAATGACGACTATCAATAGAGGCGTCCATTCTTTTATTTTCATATTTTTCTAGATTTTTCTTAGAATTTTTCGGAATTTTTCTAGAACTGACGACTTAGCAAAGGACGTTGTTTTGATTTAAATTAAATAAAAAATGGAAAAAATGGAAACCACGACATTGTGTAGGGCGTCAATTTCAAATTGAAATTTTTTAATATTATTTTGACCCACTTTCAGAGGTGATTTGGTGGCCTTCCAGGTGTTAGAAAAATACAAAAAAATAGTCATTGGAATCATCACAGTTTGGTGCACCTCCACCTAAAAAATGAGAAAATAATATTGAGAAATGAAAAATTGCCATGTTTTGCCTATTTTTAAATAACGACCCTCTCTCGGACGTCAATTTAATTGACGCCCGAATTCCTGGTCGTCCATTTCTTTTGGCTTTTTATATTTTTTGATTCACGACGCTGTGCAAGTCGTCATTTTTAATTGACGCCCCTAGTCAGGTCGTCATTTGCATTGCCATATTTTGAGCTTTTGAATCAGACCGAAATTCGTGTTAAATTATAAATAGCGCCCCACTGCAAGTCGTCAATTCTTTAAATGACGACGCCTCCTCGGGCGTCATTTTAAATAGTGACCGTCCACCCGGTCGTCAATTCTTGTTGAATTCCGAATTTTCCCAGAAACCTCTTCTTTCCTCATTTTGAGCCCATTTTCACTTCGGAAAGGACCCAATGGCTTTCTATGATTGGGAGGACCCTTCCAATATTTGTCTCATGCTAAATTTAATTTTCCTAATCTTTATCGGATTAAAACCCATCCAATCTTCTCTATAAATAAAGCCCCTGCGGCTCTTCCTGAAGGAGAGCCGATTGTCAATTTTAAAAGCAGAGGTGCTGCTGCTTCTTGGCTCAAGGAGGAGCTCCCCACGTCCAAAAGGCTTCATCTCTAGGAGGCTCCTCCCATACGTTGATCCAAAGCCACTGCAGTCAACAGAGAAAAATCCCAGGATTTCTTTACTCCCCTTAGTTTCTCTTTTATATTTTTTTCTTCCTTTTAACTGCATTAGTAGCATTCACACATCTTATTCATATATTCATCTCTACTTTCTCAACCACGTTTGAGAACCTCCTCACAGTGCAACACTTTACACTCACATTTATCTACATTAGCATTCATCATAAATTTCACTTCCATTTGCATGGGGTTTTAAGGGCAACACCCAACAAGGTGTGTTCTTATACATGATTTTCATACTCATCTTTATTATGAATTTGATGTTACACTCACCTTGGTTCTAATTCCTATTTTCATTGGTTGTTATCTTTGATCTTTGCAAGGGTAATCAACAAGAAGAACTCTCTTCATCGGCCGGCCGATAGCAAGAGAAAGGTGCACTCACAATCCCCCGCTTCCTTTTGAGGTATTTATATTCGCGATCCCTCCATTGATTATTTGTTATATCCTTTGAGGCCTTCGCGTCTTTGGCGATCACATTCCCCTTAGCATCCACACATGCTCCCCTTTTTCTCCCTATTTTCTCATTCTTCTTTCCTTCTTTTTCCTTTTTTTTAATTGTTCTAAGTGGATTTCTGAGAATCTACAAATTGGCGATCACGGTGGGACTCCTTTTATTTTTCTTTTGATTACCCTTCCCCTTGGGCACCCACGTGTGCCATCTCCCCTTTTGCACCCACGGTGCACCTCCCTTTGTGCTCCACGTAGCACTCCCCCTAAGTGATTGGTTAGTTTGATAGATTTTTTAGAAATTCTATTTATCCATCTCTAAAAAAAATATGATGAGCATGTTATATCCCATTTCATGTTATTGATTGCCATGATTCTTATACTGTGATTGTGAGTGTTGTCTTGTCGGTATTTTGCACTGTTTGAGCTCTGTGGCCGTCGAAGCATTGAAGGAATTAACGCCCCTCTCAGAGGCGTCATTTTCAAGTATAACGCCTCACACCAAGGCGTCATTCGTTTGCCATTCCATTCTGACGCCCCTGTTAGAGGCGTCTTTCACTCGTACAGCGCCTTACTGGAAGGCGTCATTTTGATTATCATTGTTTATTCATCTTGATTACTGATATTTGACGCCCCTGCTCACGGGCGTCCATTCTAGAGAAAGCACCTCACCCTAAGGCGCTATTTTACTCTGCCTGCACTTGTCACAGTGATTAGCGACTGACACTCAGGCGCTGCTTTATGATATAGCGACCCTTCCCAGGTCGTCATTTGGTTTTTGTTCTGTGATGATGCTGATACTGTCTACTTGATATCACCTGCTTGCATTCATCCATTTGCATTGGTTTGGGAGACCTCCTCTCCCCACACTTTTAGGAGTCACACCCCCCTCTTGGTGAAGGAAGGATCCTCCATTGAGCACTCCGTCTCATTGGACCAGAAATTCCTAAACCAAACCTCCGTAAGTCCCCGCACCCGTAGATTCCCTCACGGACGCCGGGCAGGTTGTACCTTTGAAGTACCGGGTTTAGTTGGCCTATGCGTGGTAAGAGAGTGTTCCTAGTTGGCATCGAAGTGAACTTATATTGAAACTAGGTCCCTCCCTTGTGTGAATCACTCCAAAATTTGTTAAAAATCATTAATTCACCAAGGTTCAAATAAATAAAAATCAACGGTAACCATTCCAACTTGTGTGCTTCTTTGCAAATTATTTTGCTTGAACTTTGATTGCATAATGGCTTACCTTGATAGACAAAATGACATGTTTAATCTTAATTATGTTCATGAGGATGCACAACCTAGCATATCATATAATTCTCAATTCCATAATTCTCACCACAATCATTCTAGGGGACCACGCCCTCATTCCTATGGTATTGCCCAACCTATGGGCAATGTCCAATCCCAGGGTCCCTCGCCTCAATCGCGAGCCACTATTCCTTCAGAACCGTCTCCTCCCAATGACGAGAAGGTCTCTCAAATCATCCGTGGATTAGATCATTTCACCCCTCAACAAATCCGAGCCCTTAAGGCCGTTGCTGAGGGTACACCTCCTTCATCCACACCCAACCCTCCTCGGGTGGCCCATCACCCGCCTTCTTCATCCACACATACTCCCATTCGGGTGGCCCATCACCCGCCTCCTTCATTCACACCTACTCCTCGGGTAGCCCATCACCCGCCTCCTTCCATTTCTCGTCCTTCACGGTCCCAAGGCCCATTTATTCCTTGCAACCCGGCCCATCTGGGTTCTTCTATGGGTCGGCCCATTAACCCTCCTCCGCGGCCTTTATATCAAGCTACTCCTTCAAGGCCATCTTGCCAACCTTCCAATGTTCATGTTACACCCTTCCAGCAAAGCCTCTTTGATAGACTTGCTTCCATGGAGGAACAACTTAAGAGGCTCACCAGCCCACGACCCGCTCCTCCTCCATCTCAAGACAATCCTCTTCATGATTTCATGAATAACATCGCTAAGTTGGAAAAAGATTGGAAGGAGAGGAGGGACGATGGCATCAACGATATATGTAAGCGAGAAGATGTTACGAGTTCTGTGGACGCCGTCCGCCCTCCACTCATCCGCACTAGGCATTTACATGGCCCTCCGCCTCCATACACATATTCGCCTCCCCAAAATCCTCCACAACACCATACTCCACCACTTATCATTTCGTCTCCACCACGGCGTCCGTTGGATTTATTTAATGATGAAGATTTGGAGATGGTACAAGAATTTGAAGCTCCTCGAGATGCACCCCTTCCGAGTTTCCTTCGCCGTCCTCTTCCTCCACTACCAGAAGACCCCTATGCTCAGGACTATGCCACAGTCACCGATCCAACCCCCATTTATGAGACCTCTTGGTGTTACGATGATGGGTCGATACTCCAATCACCCATACCGCCACACCATGAGTCTCATCCTATCCCTAACACCTCTCACCCCATCCGGCATTTTCAACGCACTAAACCTTCACCTCACGTAACCATGCCAGTAGCCTCCATTCCATCGGCCTCCGCCGAGCCTCCATCACCCTCCACTACGCCGGTCTCCGCCAACCCTTCTATTACTCCTTCTCTTTGTCCGCCACCTCAACCCGCCATTATCCCTTTAACCCCAAAACACACTATGCATATAACCCCTATTCTACTACTTAACCCTTCACCCTTACCCGTGGCTAATCCTGGGCAGGATCCATCCCTTTTTGCACTCGAGCCAACCCCGACTGCTTCCGAGCAAAGGGGGAAGCTCGACGTTCTTTAACCTCCACTTCCACTCATCCTTTCTTCAACGCTTTCCATTACACCATCACCATCTATGGAGCCTTCCGCCTCCGCTTCACCCCCTTTTACTACTCGGAACGGGCGTCCTTCTGTAAGTACTCGTGCCAAAGATAATCAAGAGCCGGGAAAGAAAGATTTGGCCACGGCCATGCTGTTCAAGATGCAAGAGTTTATTTGTCGGATGCCAATCCGGGTTGTTGTGCCAAGCATGGTCGAAGAGGCCAAGTCCCCGCCACTGCTCACTAAGAGAGATTGTCAAACTTTGATGCCGTGTAAGTTTGTGCCCAAGGGCCGGGCAGGGCACCCTTTGTTCCAACTTTCAAATCTTGAACCCATTCTTCCATACAAGGGGCGAATGACCATTTTGTTCAACACTCCCTATACGCCACAACCCCTGGGCAACACAATGCTTCCTATCCCAACTTTCCAACTCTCTCACACTATTACTTTTCACTCTCCAAGGGAGTTGTCATTTACTATTGAAGCTTCATCATGGGCTCTTGCTTTATCCATTGGGCCAATTGGCTATACACTTTCACTGCCATGGAGGGGCGGTTATCTTGGTGCTAAGGGGCCTTCCACTATTTTATCCACCTTCTATTCAACGCCATCCATATTTCCGTCTATCACCGATTCTTCATGGGCCACTCCAGGGGTAAGGAGGAGGATCTCATCCCCTCGCCCTTCATGTTCTTCATATTCTTTGCATCTCATGCATTCTATTGCATCCATGCATCCATCGCATCCGTTGCATTGCATCCACATGCATTGGCATTTCTTTCCCGGGTTTCAAAACCCGTATCTTCCCCACCTTCCTGAACCTCTGGATCCCCCACGTTTCCTATATCTTCTGCCTCTATCTTCGGGATCTCCAGGTCCCCTTACACTCGCCGGGCATTGTGCCCCCTCTGATCTTCCCTCAGGGCACCACGCCCCTTTCCAACTATTGCATCCGCACTCCCCGGATCTCTCTCTTGTCCTCTTGGGGCATCACGCCCCTTGGTGTATCATTCCTCCGGAACCTCCGGACCCTTCATCCTCTTCTAATCCACTCTCCCCGGGGCATCGCGTCCCCTTTCCTGCTATTTCCCTGGAACCTCCAGGTGTTTTATCCCTCCTTTAAGGGCATGACGCCCTTTTTGATTCCACTCCTCCGGAACCTCCGGACTTTCTCCCGGGGCATCACGCCCTTTTCTATCTTCCTCCTCCGGAACCTCCGGATCCTTCATCCCTCTCTCTATCCCTTGGGCATCGCGCCCCTTTCCATCTTCTTCCTCTGGAACCTCCAGATCTTTCTCTTCTCCCCGGGCATCGTGTCCCTCGGTATCTTATCCCTCCGGAACCTCCGGACCTCCCTTTTAGGGCATCGCGCCCCTCTACACCTCCATATCCAGATCCTCCAGATTTCTCTCCCGTCCTCGCTGGGCACCACGTCCCATGGTATCTTCCCCCTCCGGAACCTCCGGACCCTCCTGACCCTTTTCATCCACTCTTCCCGGGGTACCGCGTCCCTCGGCATCTTCTTCCTCCGGAACCTCCGGACCCTCCATCTTTCTTCCGATTTGTCTTCTTACTCTTCCAGGACATCGCGTTCTTCATTCGTTTCCTCCTCTTCCATCATCTTTTTCCCTATTTCTTCCCAGGGCACCGCGTCCCTCGATATTTTATCCCTCCGGAGCCTCCGGATTCTTCTTCCCCTCATGATTCTCCTCCTCTGCCTCTAGACCCTCCGGATCCGCCTCTTTCCATCTATCAATTTCTTCTTCTAATTCCTCCTGATCTTGGGTCCGACCCAACTTCTTCATGTCCACTGCCTTGGACATCTGCCCTTTCTCCCACTGCTTCCAAGGCTTTAGTCCTCACTCCTCCTTCTAATTCTCCTCTCCTTCTGTAGACTGTTCCATGTGATCAGGGTCTCCGCGCCTTAGTGAGGGAGTTCTAGCCCTCGCCTCTCTTCCTTTTCTCCTTATTCATCTGAGTCTGGTCTGAGCACCACTCCTTCTTGTTAAGTCACTTCCAAATCCTTTACTTCCAATCCTTTTATCTGCCTAAGAGGACTATCCCACGATGATCAACCCCGCCTCTCGCGGCAGCTGCTTCAACAAAGATCGCAAGGTAATATATTGACGTAAGTAAGCATTTTTATGATATCATTATCTCATTGCTTCACGCATGATTTTCAAACTGAAGTGCTTCTTAACATGATTAAGAGTGGTAGTCAAGACCTTTATCCTAGGTTTTTGTCTTTACTAAAATCATCATAAAAAAAAAGTCTTTAGACTTGCTTTGCAGCACCTTTGGTTAATAAAAACCCCACGCTGGGAATTCGACATTCTCTCCCTGCTTGTTAAGAGCAACCCCACGCTGGGCATTCCACACACTTTACGGCGTCCTTAGCCGGCTCCTTTGGTTAAACACTGTTGCTACTTTGGCCATGCCATGAGTATATCTGAAAGTTTTTTCTCTTCTTTACTCAGCCGAATGCAGGGGCAAGAGGTTGACAGATGAGATGACCAACCTAGGTAATCCCCAATACGAAAGAAGTCTCAAATAGGGGCAGTCTTGACCCAAAATAAAATAAAATTTCATGATACATCTAGCCAAAAAGGACTATTATGAAAATCAAGTCAAGATTTTGATAAATGTAAAATTATGAATTATAGCATGTCAAGAGAGGCAAAGTCCCCGCAGGGAAAACCCTGGTCGTATGCATGTCAAGGGTCTAAAAATCAAAGGCATAAAGCCCCGGCGCAACAGACTACCTCTTTGAGGGGTAATACCCCGGAAGGAATTTAAGTCTCGATATCTCCCATCCTACATAAAGCTTATCTCCAATTGTTCTTCTCTTCTCCCTATAAGACCGAATGTTTCTCGGGTATGGCCTTGATAGGGACACCGTTAATCAAGGACAGTTGGCTGTAGGGCACCACCTTTAATGCACGCTCGGCTTTGGGCAGTTTTAGCGAAAGGGGAAGGAAGGAGGACCCCTAGACAGTGGTTTAAACATCCATCCGATGCTGTATTAGCAAAGTCTAAGTCCAAATTCAAAAAAAAAATCATATATTTTTCCAAAGTTCGTAAAAATTTAAAACTTTAAAAAAAATAAAAAAGCTCATTTTCCATTTTTTTTCATTTTCAAAAACAACAAAAAAACTATTTTTAAATAATGCCCGCTTGTGAGGGCGCCATTCCCGTAATCGACAGCAACTGTCCGGTCGTCATTTCTTCACCGCTGGCTCACATGCATTTCGATGCACTTTTTCATAAGTCTAAATGTCCATAAGCAATGCACAAGTCTAAGCATTCTAAGTCCAAGCATACATTCTCCAAGTTTACACATTCCATAAGTCTATACATCACAAGTCCATACGTTCTAAAGTCCAAGCATGCTTCATCCCAAGTCTATACATTCCCCAAGTCTATACATCCCAAGTCTATACATTCCCCAAGTCTACACATTCCATAAGTCTATACATCCTAAGTCTACACACCTTAAGTCTATACATCCATGTCTATACATCCAAAGTCTAAGCATTCTCCAAGTCTACACATTCCACAAGTCTATACATTCCACAAGTCCATACATTCCACAAGTCTATACATTCCAAGTCTATACATCACAAGTCTATACATTTAAAGTCTAAGCATGCTTCATCTAAAGTCCATACACACTCCAAGGCTTGTGCATTCATTACAACATCAGTGCATTCATTGCAACATCAGTGCATTCTAGTGCAACATCTGTGCATTCATTTCCAAGTCGGTGCATTCCAACCATTCCACCCTAAGGTCGGTGCGGTCCCCAACGTTGGTGCACACCCCGCGTATGTGCATTCCATGCAATCCCATGTCTGTGCATCCAAATTCCAACCATCCCACGGTTGTCATCAAAAAAAAATCAAAAATTCTTAAATAAATCTAAAAAACTTCAAAAATTCTCAAATAAACCTAAAAAAAATTCAAATATTCTCAAATAAATCCAAAAAAATCCAAATATTCTCAAATACATCTAAAAAAATTCAAAAAAAATTTAAATAAATCCAAAAAAATTTCAAAAATTCTTAAATAAATCTAAAAAATTCAAAAAATCCTAAATAAATCCAAAAAAAATTCAAATATTCTCAAAAAATTCATAAAAATTAAAATATTTTTCAAAATCCATAAAAATTTGAAATGCTTTTCAAACCCCTAAAAATTTGCATACTCCAAAAATCTAAAAAAATGCATTATATTTTTCTAATGGTATTTTTTTGTAGGGACAATTCTTTTGCAAAGACCAAGAACACAGGATGAGTACTCTTCATTCATTGTTATCAATCTTTTGATTCTTCTCAATATTCTCATGATATGTCACCATGGGCACTTCAATTATCATCTCTCCATCATTCTGAGCAATTCATGTCAATCTGATCATCCCTGTCACTTGGGGTATCACTCTGGTTATTCACGTTAATCTGATCATTCAAGAGCCAGCTTCTCTGACTATTTCTGCTAGCTTTGCTCAATCATTATGACATCATCCTGATCTTTTATGCATCAATCTTCTGATTTGTCAAGATTGTCATCCTCATCACAAACAACAAACAATGATGCTTTGCAATGCTATGATTTAACTCATGCTATTCATGCTAAACATGTTTCGCCTTGCTAATACATGCTTGAATGCTATCCACACCAAACTTTGAGTGCTTTGATGTCTATGTTGTGATTGCTTATTGATGCTCTGATTCATATTATACTTGCTATGCTTAAATGTCTTATTCATTGCTTGTTATCTTTTATATCTTGGCTAATGAAATTTTAAGCACAGATAAGAAGCTCTTGGTCCCACCGACTGGGCATCATCAGCCCCACGGTGCTTGCGCCTCTCTTAGTTCCCCACATGCTCATTGCTATCACCATTCCCTTATATGCATTTTTACTATATGTTACATACGCTACTAGATTATATCAAGGACCTTGTGGCTTTGGTAAATCTGGAATTTGAGTTCCCCTTCATTAAAAACAATGATGATTCCAGAGGAGTCTTAGTCATACGGATAGGCCGTTGAGCCGTCTAAGACTGGGGACGATGGTTCCCTTTTACGAGTTGGTGCGCGGATAAACGAGCTTCGGCTTAGTATCAGCTCGCGAAATTAGTTTCTTGACTCAGTCTTGGCAGCTTAACAATATTATCCTTGATTATCTTATATTTTAATTTATTTTAATTTTCCTTTAAACCAAGCATGCATTCATATAGGAATTTGAATCAACGTTGAAACATCATTCTAATAAGCTGATTTGGAGAGTCAAATTGATCTTAATCTTTCCAGATATGAGATATTCATTACTGAATGGAATCCTCAGTTCGTTTTGTCGCTGTTTTGGGTCATTTTCTCAAAAGCTCATTGTTTGGATTTCTATCCTCTTATTTCAATCCTTTCCCTTGATCCATCTTGGCTGCAGCACGTCCACATTGGCTGGTAACCGCTCCCTAATGGTGAAACATACAGGTTTGTGACCTGGGGTACTTCCACCGCGCTGGAAGTTGATCATTCCTTTTCGTGTCCGCGTGCACACTCCCTCTTTTATCCAAACATCGTTGATTTCATTGAATTTCTCGAGATTGTTTCATCTCGAGCTTTTGATTTAATTCTCATCAAGTGATCTTGATTGCGTGTCTCATCACACCTTGGCATCTACTTTTCAGTTTGCTATGCTCCCTTGCAAAGCAGACGCCAAGGCGGGACAGCTGTAGACACGCCAAAATTGACGTTACTTTGAGCACATCTCGTATTACCTCGCAATGCCCCAATTTGACCCTAAAAGTAACTTTGTTTGAGTGATTTTTCTCACTTTTCTTAGATTTCTCCTTTTTCCCTCTATTTTCTTATCTTTTCTTATTTTTCTAAATTTTTTGGGCATTTTTCCTCTATTTTTATGAATTTTTTAGAATTAACGGCGTGAGAGGGGACGTCATTTATTTTTATGAAAATTAAAGAAAATAAAAAGAAAAATGACGACTATCAATAGAGGCGTCCATTCTTTCATTTTCATATTTTTCTGGATTTTTTTGAGAATTTTTCAGAATTTTCCTAGAACTGACGACTTAACAAAGGACGTTGTTTTGATTTAAATTAAATAAAAATGAAAAAAAATGGAAATCACGACATTGTGTAGGGCGTCAATTGAAATTTTTTAATATTATTTTTGGCCCACTTTCAGAGGTGATTTGGTGGCCTTCTAGGTGTCAGAAAAATACGAAAAAATAGTCATTGGAATCATCACAGTTAGGTGCACCTCCACCTAAAAAATGAGAAAATAATATTGAGAAATAAAAAATGGCCATGTTTTACCTATTTTTAAATAACGACCCTCTCTCGGACGTCAATTTAATTGAAGCACGAATTCCCGGTCGTCCATTTCTTTTGGCTTTTTATATTTTTTGATTCACGACGCTATGCAAGTCGTCATTTTTAATTGACGCCCCTAGTCAGGTTATCATTTGCATTGCCATATTTTGAGCTTTTGAATCCGATCGAAATTCGTGTTAAATTATAAATAGCGCCCCACTGCAAGTCGTCAATTCTTTAAATGACAACGCCTCCTCGGGCGTCATTTTAAAAAGCGACCGTCCACCCGGTCGTCAATTCTTGTTGAATTCCGAATTTTCCCAGAAACCTCTTCTTTCCTCATTTTGAGCCCATTTTCACTTTGGAAAGGACCCAATGGCTTTCTATGATTGGGAGGACCCTTCCAATATTTGTCTCATGCTAAAATTTAATTTTCCTAATCTTTATCGGATTAAAACCCATCCAATCTTCCCTATAAATAGAGCCCCTGCGGCTCTTGCTGAAAGAGGGCCGATTGTCAATTTTAAAAGCAGAGGTGCTTCTGCTTCTTGGCTCAAGGAGGAGCTCCCCACGTCCAAAAGGTTTCATCTCTTGGAGGCTCCTCCCATACGTTGATCCAAAGCCACTGCAGTTAACAGAGAAAAATCTCAGGATTTCTTTACTCCCCTTAGTTTCTCTTTTATATATATTTTTTCTTCCTTTTAACTGCATTAGTAGCATTCACACATCTTATTCATATATTCATCTCTACTTTCTCAACCACGTTTGAGAACCTCCTCACAGTGCAACACTTTGCACTCACATTTATCTACATTAGCATTCATCATAAATTTCCCTTCCCTTTGCATGGGGTTTTAAGGGCAACAGCCAACAAGGTGTGTTCTTATACATGATTTTCATACTCATCTTTATTATGAATTTGATGCTACACTCACCTTGGTTCTAATTCCTATTTTCATTGGTTGTTGTCTTTGATCTTTGCAAGGGTAATCAACAAGAAGAACTCTCTTCATCGGCCGACCGATAGCAAGAGAAAGGTGCACTCACAATCCCCCGCTTCCTTTTGAAGTATTTATATTCGCGATCCCTCCATTGATTATTTGTTATATCCTTTGAGGCCCTCGCGTCTCTGGCGATCACATTCCCCTTAGCATCCACGCATGCTCCTCTTTTTCTCTCTATTTTCCCATTCTTCTTTCCTTCTTTTTTCTTTTTTTAAATTGTTCTAAGTGGATTTCTTAGAATCTACAGTATGCACCTCACATCATGGAGCATGAGAGGGTGAAGACCGCGCAGTATGTTCAGGGCTTGAGACAGGAGCGGAGGCACCATTTGATCGCGAATGCTGCCATCGATTTGGAGACAGCGTCTCGCGTTGCAGTTTCCTTGGAGATGGATATGCAGAGGACTCGAGGACCGATTAGCTAGGGGCAGTCCTTGTCAGGTCACAGTCAGCAGTCGGCTACCCAGCAGCAGGGTTCTCTCCAGCAAGCGTTGGGCGGTTCAGGAGCGCCGGCACCGACAGCGTCAGTGATAGGATCCGTATCGTTCGGTTCGAAGATCAAGAAGTTCCTAGGGAAGGGTTTCCGGAAGAAGAAGAAGGGAGGCCGTGAGCAGCAGGCATCAACGAGCAGTGTACAGCAGCCGATTCTATTTAAACGTCAGGGATCAGTGGGTGGATCGCGAGGACCGTGTCCACGGTGTAGCGAGTTCCACCCGGGCAGGTAGTGCACGGCACCGGTCATTTGTTTCCGGTGTGACCAGCCAGGGCACATGGCGCGTGACTATCCTCAGAGGCAGCAGCAGCAGCTATTTCCTCAGCAGCAGCAGGTTCCCCAGCAGCAGAGGCCGCAGCAGCAGCAACAGCAACATGGACAGTATCCGCCGCTACCCAGGTCAGCTAGTGTGGGGGGCAGGTAGAGAGCTCGAGGCCAGATCACACACATTAACAGAGCAGAGACAGTGGCGTCGCAGCTTGTCGAAGGTACCGTTCAGATTTTGGGTTGTGCGGCTCGGGTTTTGTTTGATTCTGGCGCGTCTCATCGTTTATTTCGGAGGATTTCGCGCTGAGCATCGAGGAGCCGGTGACCCAGTTGTCCTGCGATTTGGCAGTGGAGTTGCCTTCGGGTGATTTTATGATCACTCCGTATTGCTTCGATGAGGTTCCCGTGTGGGTGGAAGGGCGGAGTTTACCGGCTAGGCTCTATGCGTTGCCGCTTCAGCACTTTGATGTGATTTTGGGCATGGATTGGCTCGAGGCACATCATGCGTTGGTGGATTGTGGCTCGAAGAGAGTTTATTTTCGGCGACTTCGTGGACCCACCTTCTATTTCCAAGGTATCAGGTCTTCCTCTTCCCGCTTTCTTATTTCTGCGATTCGAGTTTGCCGTTTGCTTGATGCGGGTTGTCAGGGTTTTCTCGCTTCTGTGGTCTTGGTAGACCAGCCGTGTCTGGATGTTGAGGATATTCCGGTGGTGTGCGAGTTTCCTGATGTGTTTCCGGAGGACTTACCTGGATTGCCTCCCCAGCGGGAGATCGATTTTGTGATCGAGGCTGTACCGGGTACGGGACCTTTGGCGAAGGCTCCCTACCGTATGGCCCCCGCTAAGTTGAGGGAGTTGCGGGCGCAGTTGCAAGAGTTGCTGGCCAAGGGGTACATTCGTCCTAACTTTTTCCCTTGGAGTGCGCCTGTGTTGTTTGTGAAGAAGAAGGACGGTAACTTGCGGTTGTGCATTGACTACCGACAGCTGAATGAAGTGACCATTAAGAACAAGTATCCGTTGCCACGGATCGATGATTTGTTCGACCAGCTTCAGTCTGCTCGAGTATTCTCGAGGATTGATTTGCGGTCCGGTTACTATCAGCTGAGAATTCGCGAGTCCGATGTGGAGAAGACTGCGTTCGGTACGAGGTACAGGCATTATGAGTTTCTGGTGATGCCGTTTGGGCTCACCAATGCCACCGCAGCCTTCATGGACTTGATGCAGAGAGTGTTTCGTCCGTATTTGGACCAGTTCGTGGTCGTATTTGTGGACGACATCCTTATCTATTCACGGTCTGCGAGGAGCACATGTACCATTTGGGTGTGGTGCTGCAGACGCTGCGAGATCACCGGTTGTATGCGAAGCTCAGTAAGTGCGAGTTCTGGCTTCGTGAGGTGCACTTTTTGAGGCACGTGATTTCTGGTGATGGCATTTCCATGGACCCCGCCAAGGTCGAGGCAGTAATGCAGTGGCCGAGGTCTGTGACCGAGATCCGGAGTTTCTTGGGGCTTGCGGGTTATTATCGTCGGTTTATCCAAGATTTTTCTCGCTTTACGGCCCCGGTGACTAGACTCACACGGAAGGATGTGTCTTTCGTCTGATCTGAGGAGTGTGAGTAGAGTTTCAGGGAGCTGAAGAGATTGCTCACCTCGGCTCTGGTGTTGGTTTTGCCTTCTGGACCGGGAGGTTTTGTGGTGTGTATGGAAGCTTCCGGCGTCGGACTGGGTGCTGTGTTGATGCAGCATGGTAGAGTGGTGGCTTATGCATCTCGGCAGCTGAAGCCCCATGAGGAGAACTACCCTACCCATGACATGGAGTTGGAGGCTCTGATCTTCACGCTAAAGATCTAGAGGCATTATCTATACGGTGAGAAGTTCGAGGTGTTCACTGACCATCAGAGTTTGAGGTATGTGTTCACGCAGAGGGACCTTAACCTCAGACAGAGGCATTGGATGGAGTATATGAAGGATTATGACTTCACCCTGTCTAATCAGCCGGGCAGGATGAATGTCGTAGCCGATGCCGTGAGTCGGAAGGTCGCGGTCAGTGCCTTGATGTTGAGGAAGTGGAGGCTCTGGGAACAAGTGTCTGAAGTATCTTTCAGGCTCAAGATTCCCCAAGAGCCAGGGTTAGCTGTGCTTGCGAGTCTGACTGTCACGCCTGCTATCCGTCGTCAGGTGACAGAGGCTCAGCATGCGGACCCTGAGTTGCCCCGAATTCTGGCTATGGCTGATGTGGAACTCGGCGAGGACGGTGCTATGCGATTTCGTGGCAGGCTGTACGTCCCAGCTGAGGGGCAGGTTCATCGTGCGATGTTGCATGAGGCTCATGGGAGCAGGTACACCGTACACCCAGGTGCGATGAAGATGTATCGGAACTTGCGGAGGCAGTTCTGGTGGCCTGACATGAAGAGAGATGTGGCCGAGTTCGTGGCCAGGTGCCTGACCTGTCAGCAGGTGAAGGCGGAGCATCAGTGACCAGGAGGTACTTTTCAGCCCTTGGATGTTTCTGCGTGGAAGTGGGACCACGTGACCACAGATTTTGTGGTGGGATTGCCGAGGACTCCGAGTGGGCAGGATAGTATTTGGTTGCTGGTAGATCGGCTGACGAAAGTGACGCGGTTGTTACCGGTCAAAGTCAGCTGGAGCGTGTCCAAGTTGGCTCGTCTTTACGTGGAGCGGATTGTTCCGTTGCATGGGATTCCCATTTCCATCGTGTCGGATTGGGATCCGCGCTTCACTTCTAGATTCTGGAGGAGTTTCCAGCGAGCTCTTGGCACGGAGTTGGCGTTTAGCTCAGCGTACCATCCTCAGTCAGATGGTCAGTCTGAGAGGACCATCCAGACTTTGGAGGATATGTTGAGATCCTGCTGCCTGGAGTGGCAGGGGAGTTGGATTCACCACCTGCCGTTGGTGGAGTTTGCCTACAACAACAGCTATCATTCGAGCATCGGCATGGTTCCTTATGAGGCGTTGTATGGGCGTCCGTGTCGGACTCCACTCGATTGGTTTGAGGTTGGTGAGCGTGTTTTGACGGGACCGGAGTTGGTACAGTAGTGTGTAGATGTTGTGCACCTGGTTCGTCAGAACATGTTGGTGGCCCAGAGTCGGCAGAAGAGCTATGTTGACCGGAGGAGGCAGCCTCTCACGTTCGCCGTGGGCGATCGTGTGTTCTTGAGAGTTTCTCCGATGAAGGGGGTGATGCACTTTGGACGGCGTGGGAAGCTGAGTCCCCGCTACATTGGTCCCTTTGTGATTGTGGAGCGCATCGGTGAGGTAGCTTATCGGTTGCAGTTACCCCCTGAGTTGGCATCGGTGCATGACGTGTTCCACGTCTCGATGTTGCGGAAGTATGTGCCCGATGACTCTCATGTGCTTGAGGATTCTGTTTGGCCCGAGGTGACTCAGGACCTTTCTCTCCCAGAGTTTCCCGTCCGCGTGGTGGATAGGCGAGAGCAGCGCTTGCGGAGCAAGGCCATCCCCTTGGTGAAGGTGGTGTAGCAGCGGCACTCTGGTGGTGAGGTTTCTTGGGAACGTGAGGACGAGATGCGTCAGCAGTTCCCTTACATGTTTGAGTGAGTCTTCCTCTTCTTTCTCCTTGGGTTGTTCTCAATTTCGAGGATAACATTCCTTTAAGGGGGAAGGGCTGTAATATTTCGGACCTTTTGGATCCTTCTTCATGGGTCCCAGATCTGGTTTCTCGGAGTGTCCGGCTCCGTTGTGTCTGAAATTTTATTTCGGACATCTTTCATGCTCGGATCGGCGCGATCCGGAGTTGTTTCGGAGGCCCGGAAGCGTTCCGCGACTTTTTTCGCGTGTATTTTCTGATTTCTGATGTGGGTTTCGGTAATTCCTTCGGAACCTCGTTGCGGGTGCCCCAGGTCGTTCACCTGGGCACGAGTGGTACCGTTGCGATCGGTGCGTTCTGAGGATCGCGAAAATATAATTTTCTATTTTTTTGCATTTTTTGAAATTTCCAGATTTTCTATAAATATCTCACTTTTCTCTCTCTCCCCTCACCCTCTTCTTCTTCTTCTTCTTCCTTCTCTTCTCCCCACCGTGACCACCGCCCTCCCTCTCTCTTTCACTCTCGTTCGGCCGCGGCGACGTCCCCTTCTGGCTGCAGATGGCGCGGGGCGACGGCGTGACGACGTGGGCGACGGCGAGGTGATCGTGGCGGCGTAAAGCTTGTGGGGAACCGTGAAAGGATGAGGGTTTTCAAAGCGTTATTTGAGATCTCGGTAACGATTCGGCGGAGCATTCGCTCCATTGAGGTAGGGTGACGTTCCCTAGCTCCCCGCCGTTCATTTTTGTGGTTTATAGGTCGAGGGGAGGCCGAAAGGGGCTTCATTGAGCGGGTTTGGGGTTTTCCATGATTTGGGGAGAGCTCGCCTGATCTATGGATTTAGCCCGCGATTTCACGTTTTGATGGCCTAGAATCATGCTAAGGGTCCCCAGGGGTCTTCCCCTTTGATTTCCCCCTCTCCGGTGGAGGCATGGCGGCGTGGTTGGGTTTTTTGGGCTTTTCCCGCCGTTTCGCCGTCGGGCGAGTGTGACGGTCCTTTCAGTGACCGTCACACTATGTGACGCACCTGGGTGGGTGCGTCACAGCCCTTGTTTAGCCAGTTGGGGGTCAGGGACTGTGACGGTCCCACGATAGACCGCCACAGGCGTGTGACGTGCCTGGGTTGGGCCGTCAGAGCGTCCCGACCGTTGATTTGACCGTTGGGGGTCAAGGCGCGTGATGCACCAGGATTGGCGCGTCACAGCCTTGTGACGGCCCAGAGTGGGTGCGTCAGAGTGGTTTCCCCAGGTTGTGTGACGCTCTAGGACTGGACCGTCACACTCTGTGACGCACCGAGTGGTATGCGTCACAGCTTGCCCTATTCTCCCTGTGACGCACCTGCGTAGACACGTCACAGTCTGTAACGCACCAGGGCAGGTGCGTTACATTCTGTTTTTACACCGAGTGTGTGGCGGCCCTGTGTTGGACCGTCAGGGTGCTGTGACGGTCCAGCCTAGACCGTCAGGTGTCTGTGACGGTCCAGCCTAGACCGTCAGATCCTGTGACGCGTCTAGGGTAGACCGTCAGGCTCTGGATTGCACCGGGGAGTTCGTAGTCCCGTTTTCTTGTCCGACCGTGGTCACCGTGCGACGGTGCCGGTACGTGGGGCGGTCCCCGTACATCGTCGGATGCGGACGTGGTTTTCCGTTGACTTGAGAGTCTACTCCGTCAGTAACCCTCCACTAGTCGTAGCCTTCTTACACGCGTGTGGTCCCACCAGGGAGTGGTGGAGAGGCTAGCCTGAGGATGATTTTTAGACTAGTTTCCGTCGGGCCCCTCGTCGTTAGCCAGAGTCCGGCTACGGGGGAAAACCAGTCAGAGGGCCAGACCTAGGACGCGTGGTCTGTGTGTGCACACGTGGTTGGGGGCAGTTGGACCTGCTAGTCACTTGGTTGTGGTACTTGTTCGGTGTCCGTGCCTTTGGTAGGCGCTACCACGTCAGGCAGTTCACCTACGGTGCGGTGTAAGTCGTCAGGGGACGCTACCGACTGTGCTTCTAGTGGGAGGTACTCCTGTTGAGTCGGGAGTGTCAGGCTGTCAGTCGTCGCGACTTCAATCTTCGGGTTTCGTCATGTTGACCATTACGTTTCGGTCTTTCTGCCGTGGTGCGTGTGTCGGCTTGCGTGCCATGAGACCGGTGTTTTGTAGCGGCATGGTTTCCTTTTCGAGGTACTCGCTTATTACTAGCGTAGCGGTTTCGCCGTTCGCGAGGTAGGGTTCGAGTGATCCCTACTGAGTCTTGTTCCGAGACTCATTCCCTGCGTGTTTTCACCGTGTTTCAGGCGAGGTGAGGCTTCAGGGGAGTTCGTCTGAGGCTCAGCGCGGTTCAGGTGCCCAGCGTTAGTGCCAGAGGTCAGAGTCAGGGTATGTCCCGTGTAGTTGTACTTTCTTTTCTTGTCTATGTACTAGTTGTGGACTACTATTGTTATTTTATTGTTATATTGTGGACCATGTAAAATGTTAATTTATTTCCTGCTTAATTGTTATAACTGTTTAATTTATACAATTACTTGTGTAGTTTCCACACCATCCTTCTAACCCTTCCGAGTCTTCGGACTCATGGGTGGCGGTGCGAGTCTCGGGTTATCGGGTCTTCCCGGTAATCGGATTCTCGGGTCGTTGCAACAACTCTCATAAACATACTCCATCTAGTAAGTTCTTCATCCAACTAGAGTCATTCTAGCACCATCTGAAGCCAAGGAACTTCCAATCAAGAGAAGAAGCAATTCAAGAGTTTCAAGAAGAGATCAAAGGAAGGTTGTTCAAGTGAAGAAGGAAGAGTATTGTAGCCGTGAGCAGTACCCTGTACAGCAAACTCTACATCCACTCCAAGGGCGTTCAAGCCTAATCTGAAGCAATTCAAGTGAAGAAGGAATCAACGCAAAGATCTGCAACATATCTTCAGGGGGAGCCAAATCAGGAGCTTTCTAAACTATGATTTATTCATATTGGTGTCTTGTGCTTTATAGTTTCATATTCATGTTCCATATAAACTGCAAACATTCGTGTGTGTGTGGATCAAGTTAGATCCATGGTCGTGTGTGGTCGTCGTGTTCCATTCCTATGTGCGTAGGTCTTCCTAGATCTGCATGTGTGTGTGGTTTTATTCAGATCATAGTGCTTGTGTGTGTGGAGTGCGGCACTTGTCGCATCGTGTGTGTGTCTTGTTGATCTGATTGTTGGATAGTGTTGGAGACCTCGTCTCCGTGTGTGTGTGTGTGTATGTGTGTGTGTTGGGGCGCGTCCCCGTGTGTGTGGGCAGGTGTCGTCCTGCGTGTGTGGTTGGAGCATCGTCTCCATTTGGGGATTTATCCCCGAGTGAAGCCTCACCGAGTTTGGTGAGGGGTGGACGTAGGATTGCCGTCGTTGTATCTGAACCACCTTAAAAATCGTTGTGCATTGTGGTTTGTACTGTGTGGTTTGGTCCATTTCCTCTATCTTGACTCTACATAAACGCTAGTGTATATTATTGTTCTGGATTTATCTACGTATATCTTTCATAATCTATATCTCATCATATATAGTTTGATAAATCCAATTTGTGTTCAAATGGTTTTGAATCTCTTAACTAGCATTGTATCACATATTTTATAAAAGGCCAAAAGTTTTCTTAAAATTGATAAACACCCAATTCACCCCCCTCTTGGGTGTCATTGATCGCGGGACTTCACACCCCTCCTGGCCGGCCAGAAGAGCTGGGCCTCGTGTAAGGAACCCTGTGAACCTGCAAAATAACGTAGACACAAAGAAAAATGACCCAATAAGCCCTTGGACTAGGGTAGTATCTATAATGCAAATAAGTTAAAGTGCATAAAAGGAAGGGTGAATACCGGGGGTTGGTGGTTTTTTAACACCTGTGGGGCGTGGAAAAGATAGGAGGATGTTTTAAAAACATAGTGTGAGTACAGAGAACATGGAAAAGGGAGAGGGAATATGCGATGATGATGCAAAGAGAAGGGGAAAACTAAGAAAGAAAAGACTTAAACTAAACCAATGGAACTTAATACTCCCTGGACCAGAAGTCTTACGGACGTAGAAACGACTTCTCCCTAGTTGGTACTTGCTCCAGAACACAGCAACACTTCGTGGCAAACTCCAAAAAATCTCCCCCTCAAGCTATGAAGTTAAGGGTTCTATTTATAGACCCCCAAACCCTAGGTTCGAGTTGGAGAGATAATGACATGAAAATAGGCCTGAAACTAGATAAATCTCGAAGATAATACTCCCAAAAGTCCATAGAAACAAGTAGAAGGTTCTGAGAGCCTCTATCTAGAGAGAAATTAAGAGATCAAGGACTCTAGCTCGACCACAATGAAGCAGAGGAAGAACAGATAGAGCAGGACTCTCTGTCTCCTCAAATGGTCTTGCGATAGACCGCAAGGGACAATAAACGGTCGACCGATAGACCGCATGGCTTAGTCGTCCAGAAAAGATAAGATCAAAGAAATCCAACAGGACTCTCTGCCTCCTAGCGGTCTAGCCAAAGACCGCCATCGTCCACCATACGGTCGTGCGATAGACCGCTAGGCTAAAGGACATGACAAAAGAGATAAAGACTAATACATCTCCAAGTTAATCCACAATAAAATCCTTCTTAGCCCTTATCCAGGCCCAATAAGCTTAAATGTTGAGAAAGCAGAGGAGCGAGGCCCAACCTGGGAGAATAACCCATAAAATAAGCCTAAAACTGACCAAAAATGGCCCAATAAGCGGTGAATAACTCGGGACATCATAAAAATAGATAAAGAGATGACCCAACTCATTAGTCATAAAACGGGTGTCAACAGATGCCCCTCCTGTAACGACCCGAGATCCGAACACCGGGAAGGCCCGATAACTCGAATCTCAAACCGCCACCCACGAGCCCGAAAACTCGGAAGGGCTAAAGGGATGGTGTGGAAATACACAAGAATCTAAAATAATTGCAGAACTACACAGTTAATATGAATAAGCAGGAAATAATAAATAACATAAAATAATTTACATGGTCCACAATATTATAGCAGTCTAAAATATAACAGTAGTCCACAACTAGTATAGTCCAGAAAGAAAAGGTACAACTACACAGGACATACCCCAGCTCTGGCAACTTGCAACTAACCCTGGGCACCAGAACCACGTGGAGCCTCGAAAGCACTCCCCTGAAGCCTCGCCTCACCTGAAACCACGGAAAGACGCAGGGAATGAGCCTTATAACAAAACACTCAGTAGGGATCACCCGGACCCCTACCTCGCAAAATGAGAAACTGCACGGAAAGCAGTCAAAGGATAACACTAACCAAACGTAGAGCCAAGGTCAACAAAATAAGTAAACGGGAAAGCTCAGCCACGCCAAGTACCGACCACACGGCATAAAAACTGAGACAACCCGACAGAGCACCAAGATTCACGACCTGAAAAAGATAGAAGTACCACCCACTAGAAGTAAGGTTGGATGCGCCCACTGGCATCTTAGACCGCGCCTCAGGTGTCCCCCTAATCGCACCCTGGCGGAATGGGGACTCGTACAAGTAACCACAAAATAAGGACTGGTCGGTGTTGCGCTCGTCAGCGCAGCTCCACCGCCCCCGACCACGTGTGCACACACAGAAAATGCGTCCTAGGTCTTACCCTCTGATTGGTTTTCCCCTCAGTCTAACTCTGGCGTCAAGACGTGAGGTCCTACGGTAACCAGTCTAAGAACCGTCTCTCAGGGTAGCCTCGCCACCACTCCCTGGTGGGACCACTCGCGTGTCGGAAGGCTATGACTAGTGGGTTGCTGAAAGAGTAGACTCTCTAGCCAACGAAAAACAACGTCTAAACCAGACGAAGTACAAGGACTGCTCCTCGTACCGATACCGACTCACGATGACATCAGCCGAATCCACGCCACTCCCTGGGTTCCCACGGCACCCACGTACGGCCCCCATATGATGCCCATCATCAGTCGAGCCATCGGTCAGGACGGGGATCGAGGTACACTCCCCCAGGATTGGGATCGGCGAGAAAAGAACTCCAGTTGGACAGAAGACAGGTGGCGGTTCACTCTGGACCGCCTCGGGGCAAAAATGGTCTAGTGCTGGACCGCCAGACATAGAAACGGTCCTCTCTGGACCGCCAGACTCATCAGGGGGGAAACGGTCTCCTCCTAGGCTGCTTACAGGCGAAAACGGTTCTCTGTGGACCGCATGACCCATTCGGAGAAGAAACGATCATCTGCAGACCGTTTAGAATAAAACGGTCCAATCCTGGGCCGCCTCATGGCATAAACGGTCTCCCGTGGGACCGCAAGGCCATGGGGTTGCCAAGGAGTAAAACGGTCACCCTGTGACCGTCTAGACTAAAAACGGTCTCACTTGGACCGCCAGACAGGGTCAAAACGGTCATCCCATGACCGCTTACCACAGAAAACTCCAACGGTCAAAACGCCAACGGTCAAAAATGCCTTGAAGACCACGTTGGCCCGTGAGGAAAGCGGTCGGCCCCTTGGCCGCCTCAGGGCTAGGCAGTGTATCGCATGACCGCATACCTTGCCGACACTCTAAGCCAAAAAAATGGTCTAGCTAAGGCCGCTTCAGGCCAAAAATAGTTCTTGTTAAGACCGCATACATTCCGAAAAATCGATAACGGCGGGAGTGGTCCCAAAACGCCATTCCATGCCCCATTCACCCCCGGGTGAAGTAAACAAAAGGGGAACCCTTCCCCATGTCCCATGGCACCATTTGATGCCCACAAATCACAAGATAACGCGGTAAATCTCTAGATCTGGCGCTCAAACCCCAATTCATGGTTTTCACTTCCCGGCTCGAAATAACCCTCTCTCGACCTCCCTTCGGCCTAGAAATCACGGGGAAGGTAAAGAACGAGCTAAGGATCTGTCACCCTACCTCGGGGTCGCCAGTTTCGCGATGGATCACCACCGATCTTCAAAACACCTCTTGAAACCTCGCAAGCTCCCACGATCTCACTGGGCACCGCACGCCGCCACGATCGCCACGCCACCACCGTCGTCGCCATACCGTCGTCTCACCACCGTCTGCAGCCAGAGGGGAGCACGCCGGAGTCGTCGCCGGAAGGGGGGGCGGTCACGGTCGCGTGCGCACGGGAGAGAAGGGAGGAAGAAGAAGAAAGAAGAAGAAGAAAGAAAAAGGAAAGAAATATGGTATTTATAGAAAATCCGGATTTTTTGAAAAACATGAAAAAATAGAAAAATACATTTCCTCGATCCTTGGAACACGCCGGATGCACTGGTACTGTCCCGGAGTAGCAGAACACAACGGTTTGCCCTACACAGGGTTCCGTAGGTTCGTCAGGGAAAAACACGTGTAAACCACGAAACACGTTCCGGGACCTCCAAAACTGATCCGAAACCCACGGATCCAGATCCAAAAAGTGTCCGAAAAACTCGGGACATTATAGCTCCTTAACATCCTCTTTGCAGGGGAGCGAGTGGAGGGGAAGCGAAAGTGAAATGGAACATGAAGATGAAGCAAAAATGAAGTGGAGTGGACTGAAAAGCGGACGTTAAGGTAAACCGACACCCGTCCTCAACCAACAAGCGATAGGAATCTTCTGAAAATCTTCGAACCAATCACGAGGAACGGCCAAATGAATGATGCATGCCTGGAGGAACTAACAACTAAAGGAAAATAAAAACACGACCAACCTCCTCACTGGAACGCATAACTGATAGGCGGTCGGAGCAAACAGAAAAGTAAAGAGACGAGCAACTAAAACTCCAAACATGAATCCTCAGCTAACCAAACCGAGCAAATAGACCAAAAAAAATCATCCAACTCAGAGTGGAATGATTCTCCTTACTCAAAACCATGGATACATAGTTATCCACCGTTACTGAGACACTCTAGACAGATGAGGGCTCACGAATGCTCAAAGATGCGCATGATGCATGTTGGGTTAAAAATAAAAGAAATCTTCAAAACGAATGTAAAGAAAGAATAAAAATAGGAAGATACTCGAGAATAGTATTACTAGATCGGACAAATCAGGGTCAAGACACTATCTGCAACCACGACATGCAAGATAGAACCATCGTCCTCCAACTCTTCCAACCTAACGGCCTATCCAACGATTTAAACATGTGCACCTAGATCATCATCATTTTTGTTAAAGGGGAACATCAAATCCCAGAACATATGAATGACCAACCGGTTCTCGAGATAATATATCATAGATATCATATAGTAATGCATTAAGAGACCAGGGGTCAAGATACTTACCTGACTTACCTGCCTGGCGAGATGTGATGGCACGTGATATGATGGGATGAAGTGTTCATACTTTTGACAATAAGAGGGGTTAGCCATCAATAATTGTATCCATATAAAACAAGGCATAAATAAGATATGAACCATATTAAAATAGAGCCAAGAATAAAGCATCATAAATCACCATCATGCAGACACAAACGGTCTAGATAAGGACCGCAAGGAGACCCCTAACGGTCTAGTGATAGACCACATAGGCGAGGGCAGTTCACATTCTTCGATGAGGGTGACTCAAATGGAAAACGGTCTGCATGAAGACCGCAAAGAGGGACTAAACGGTCTGGCAATAGACCGCATAGCTCTGAGTGAATTCAAAAAAAATAGAATGATCGTTCACTCTCCCATACGATCTCATTCCATTCTAACAGCCAAAACCCCACTCCGGCCACTGAGCACCGACGACCACCGTAAATCTCACACCGAGCATCCCCTAAAATGGTGAAGAGGAAGGCTATTCGGCACTTTCGACAGTGTTTGGAAGAGGAGGAATCGCCCACGGCGGCGGCGGACCAACCGTCGGTGGAGGAAACTCCGGCGGATCAACCGGTAGTGGAGGAAGCTCCCACGGTGGAGGAAGAGGCTGCAGAGGCCTCTGGAGACGAAGAGGAGGCCCACACGGTAGAAGAGACATCGGTAGCGGAGGCTGGGCGACGGTCATCGGAGGTAGACCGAAACCCCCCAAAAACCTTTTTTTAATTTTTGAAGATCATGCATGTGTGGGGAATGGAATGGAAATGGGTCTGGGGACCCATTAATCATGATGTAGAGGCCTTTAGGCCATTTCCAAACCCTGGGGAAACAAGGCAAACAACGCCCGTTCGCTGGGTTCCTAGCTGTCCTTCCAGTGACCGCTAGGGATCCAGGCGGTCTAGGGGCGACCGTTTGGGAGGAAGAAACGGTCCAGGGACGACCGTTTGGGAACCATGATGATTTTTTGTGAATTTTTATTTAAATGCAATGCAATGTATAATTTACAAACTACATGAATGACTGACCTTGATCATTTAAATGGATGCAGGGGAAGAGACGGACCCGGATCTCCTGGCTGTAGGTCCGAGCAGTATACCTGGCACTGCCGAACTACCAGAGAGAGAGATTGGCAGCGATGGGCTTCGGCGAGCTACTGAGTATTGAAGTGATGAGGATTGATTCCGTGCTGCTATATGAACTGCACGAGAGATGGGATCCGATCAGCCAGACATTTCTGTTCCCGTGGGGTCATATGATCCCGACGCTCGCGGATGTAGCGAGGATAACGGGACTGAGAGTGCACGGTGCACCGGTGATGGGATGGACTTATGCTGATTACCGAGAGCTGGCGCAGGAGCTACTCGGGCTAGAGCTACTAAGATCGGGGCGCCACTAGTCAATGTTGGGACGGGCGACCCTGCATGAGAGTCTGGGGTTGACGGGAGCGTTGATAGCCGTAGGAGAGCTATCGGAGGAGCATCTCGGTAGATTGACAGACATAGCCTGAGAGAGAGTGGTGGCTAGATCGGGGCCAGAGGGAGACGTCATCCTGCATCGCTTCCTGATTCTGTTATTCGGGAAGTTACTATTTGTGACGAGGGCGGACGGAGTGAGCTGCAGGCTCCTCCAACTGTTGCGGTACCTGGACGGAGTTGGCGGGTATGCATGGGGCGCTGCAGCGTTGGCGCATCTGTTTGACTTGCTCAGCACCACCGACCGACAGACGATGCTGGGCGGCTTCTCGCCTTTGCTTCAGGTAAGAATGCTCGACTCTAAATGATTATGATTTTGCTTATGATTACGATTATGATTATGCTGACATTTGACTATGCAGGTATGGAGCTACATGTACCTCCCCGGCCTAGGGTGGGGAAGGGAGGTATAATCGGACCGGGTACCCATCGCGAGGCAATGGACGGCAGTTCGAGACACAGGGTCGCTACGGCGCCTAGAGCGGGTGATCCAGGATGACATGGACATGTTCCCCTATGCATCGATGAACTTCTAGACTTAATCTTCTAAATGCACTTAAATGCTCTTATAAATACTGATTTTGATTTAAATGCTTGCCTTTTCAGGTGTGCTGGACACCGTACCGTGACGAGCATCACGATGGACAGCCCTGGGTAGAGGAGGCCCAGGCGTACGCGGGACGAGAGATATGGCTTCACTGCATGAACATCATCGAGCCACTCCACCACCGCCTGATCATGAGGACCTGGGGTGTGCACCAGTCGGACGTGGAGTTCCCAGCGCGGGACGACGAGCGCGTCGGATGATCCTTGAAGGGCTTGAGCTGGGAGATCGATTGGGTGACCCGGGTGATCGACCAGGTGTGGGAATGGACCAGGAGAGGCAGGGTGGTGAGAGCCTGAGCTAGCAGCGATGAGGCCTACCTGAAGGCCTGCGCTAGGAGATACGGAGACCCGATCTTCCACGGCGCCCGACGATCGGTACGCCTTCTAAACTCAAACTCCTAAATTACATTTAAATGCATTGACACCTATAATGATGTATTGACTATCTGATTTTCTCTATGCAGATAGACCCCCAAGGCCGGATAGCGGACCTCCAGGGACTCCTTCATTCCACCGTTCAGCAGAGGGACGAGCTCCAGCACTCTCGGGACTTCTTGGTGAGTTCTGATCCTTAGACTTAAATGCTAATGCTTATGCATGATTGACTAACTGAGACCTCTAAATGCAGCGAGCCGAGGGAGCAGGATGGCAGGGACGTGACGCTCCGTCCTCATCTTCCCAGCCAGCGGACCGAGCAGTGCGGGACGCTGACTTCGCTCGGGCAGTTGCTCGGGCTGAGGAGGCTGAGGCCACTCTCACAGAGAGGGTAAGCAACTGACCGACTCTCTTTAATGCTATATGAAACTGCACTTTAACTAATATGATGAATGCTCATGCAGATGAGGGAGCTGACTGCAGCATTGGGCGAGGCAGAGCGCGCCCGAGTTGAGGCGGAGCGTCTCCGGGCCGAGGCAGCTGAGGTAGCCCATATCTGGGCAGAGGTGGAGCGACTGGGTGTGGGAGCGGCAGATTTGGAGCGCTACCGGACCGAGGCGAGGGAGGCTCGACGCCAGGCGTACGATCTTAGCATCGAGCAATGGGCCGTGGAGTGGACGGTCCGGATGATGGGCCGCGGACCTACAGCCAGTGCGTCGCAGAGCGATGCACGGAGCAGCGCTTTCTTGGACTTACTCACTAGTTCCTCCAGCCTTCTGAGGAATGAGGTGGCAGAGAGGAGACGGCGAAAGCGAGAGGAGGGGAGCACCTCTATGGCACCACCGGCGAAGAGGCGGGCGGGCACTGAGGACAGCGGGGGTACAGGAGAGGGACCCACTGGGGCGTGACTTGTACTTTTCTTTTCTTTTTGGACACATGTATATGACTTTATGTTTAGTGAAATATATGATTTTTTTGTCTTTTTGTTAGGTGTGGATGTGCATGCTGACTCACTAACAACGACCTTTAGGACTGACAGAGGGAGCATGAGAGCGAGTGGAGAGAGGGGGAGAGAACTGATGATTAAAAAAAATCAAAACAGGGAAAACATGGGAAAATGATCTTCTGGAAGACCGCTAGGAGGAAGAAAACGGTCGAGGCAGGACCGTTAGGTGAGTGGAAGAGAGGTGGCGAAGAAAGGGAAGAAACGTTCGTTAGTCGACTGTTTGAGGGTGCCTAGCGGTCGCTCGATAGACCGCAAGGGAAAAAAGACAGTTAAATTCGAGCGGGACTCTCCGTGAGAGTCCGAACTCGGGGCTAGAAGCACCTAATCCATGTCAAGACTTATCCTAACTTAAATTGAAGTTAACTAGCCTCAATCCTAAAGCATTAGGACTAGAATTAGAGCCCTATAACTAGGAATACACCCAGAATTCACAGCTCTTAGAAATATCTACTTTAAACCTTGAAATCTCCCTCAAAATTATCAAAATCACCATGAAGAGGAGCTTTGAAGCTAGCACCATGGGAGAGGTGGCCTATACCGGGCCAAAGCTGGCTAGAAGAGAATATGGGGAGCTGCAGCGGTTAACTTCCATCCCCAAGCACTTGAGCACAAGCCCTTCAAGAGAGGTAAGTTCAAATTAATTCCAATAATTCATGAATTTCCTTAAGTTTCTACTCGTGGCATTTCTTCTCTTCTTTTTCTCTTTTTCTCTTTCCTTCTTCTAGCTCCTTCCTGGCCCAAGATGCTATTCTAGCTTGAAGTGGGTGGCTCCCATGATAAAAGAACTCTCTTTAGAGGTTACCACAATCCTAAGGGCATGGCACCTTCACCCTTTATTAGTTCTAGCTAAGAATTTCCAAAAAATTTCCTATGATTGGCCTAGCATTTCAGCCCTAGTGGAATTATGGCACCCTCAAACACACTTTCATGTTCCCAACCTTTGAAGCCACTGTCCTTATAGAAGAAGTAGAGACCTACCTAGCCCTTCCTAAGACTAAGGTGGGAGATGAAGACTTGGTGTGTCACACGGTTGAACCTATAGACCCATCACTCATCTTGGGAGATTTCCTACCCAATCCAAAAGATGTGAAAACCATGATTAGCCCTTGCCATATCCATTTGATACCCTTGGCCCAATGGATCATTTCTCATTGTAAAAACAAGTGTGGGAAATATGAAGCCATAGCAAAAGCCATCTCCATTTGCTTGTGCGGGGTTTTACTCTTTTCTACCACCAACCACCTCTTAGATATCCAAAATCTCAGCATTATTAGTGAGTTGTGGCAGGGTTTATCTATCTCTCAAGCCATCCTTTCTTACCTCTATGAAGGCCTTAGCTCAGCTTCACTAGGGGGTCCCCTCTTTGGGTCAATGATCATCCTCGAGCGTTGGATGGAAATTAGATTCAAATATCTACCCAAGGAAGACTTACCTTCAACTAGCATCATATTTGGGAGCCACCCACTCTTCTTTATAGGAGGTGCATTTAGGTTCTCTTCACAGGTTGAATGCAGGGTCGCGGACAAGAAGATAAGGGACGATTGGTGCCTCTTCCTCAACACTTTGCCAATTGACAAGTTTGTGATGCGACCTCGGGCTCTTCAAGGCATTACCCTCAGATTACCTCGATGACTAGGCCTAGACCTGCAACTAGTGGGGGACACTACCTTGGTGATCTACAATCCGCACTGATGCTACCTACAAATTGGATTTCCTCGCACTACGGTTCAAGCATTATCTCACTACCCTCCCCTTCAAGCTAGGAAGATCGGGACTGAGGCAGACGAACGGGCAGTTCGGAACGCTATGACCATGTGGGAGATCAGCCGAGTCCGTACCTTGCCAGCGGAAGTGATAGAGAAAGGAGAGGAGTATCAAGCTTATGTGAAGGAATTGCGCAAGATCTGGCCTCATGCGGATAGGAAATTGAATGTAATTTGAAATTCCTTTGAATTTTATTAAAAGAATGGTGTGTCATGAACTTTGAATGAATAAAAGAAAAGATTGTGTTGAAAGATGTGCAATGAAATCATACCCCATAGCTTGATAAATCAAGAAGGACAAAGTTCTCTGTTTGAAAAATGGTCCAGCAAAGGACCGCTAGACGAGCCTAACGGTGTAGTGATAGACCGCAAGGGGCAAGCCCAGGAAAAACTCTGAGTTTTCTGACTCTCGGGTGAAGCATGCGGTCGCCTATTAGACCACCAGAAGGACGCTAACGGTCTAGAGATAGACTGCCAAGGTGCAGGGACAGACAAACCTAAGAGTTTTGATTCTCGGGTGAGGAAAACAGTCGCAGAGTGACCGTTAGGGGACTTCTAGCGGTCTATCTAAAGACCGCAAGGGACAAACTTGCAATGCTTTGAATTCTGGAACCGTAACCTGTGTCTGCACACACTTAAAACAAGAAACACGTTAGATCCGTTCTTAAACTCAAACCCTTGCCTGCAGCAAGTTGGAGAATGACCAATTCTTGATATTTGGTCAAGGGGTAGAGCCTTATTAAATAGGCGAAATAGAATGAAAATGCAATGCATGCCATGTGAGGATGATAGTATTTTTGGTTTTTTGATGTTTTTAGATTTTGAGATATCTGATTTTATCTGATTTTTTTTTGTTTTTTTGAAATATTTGATCTGATTTTTTTTGACTTTGAGATATTTGATTTTTTGAAATATCTAATTTTTTGGTTTTTTTTTTGAAATATCTGATTTTTTTGGTTTTTTGAAATATCCTATTTTTTTATTTTTAAAAATATCTGATTTTTTGAAAGCTAATTCCGTCCCAACAACAAGAGCCCTACCTGTCACACTAAGAATCTTCTGAGCTCAACGTGCTTTTGAGGTGACAAACCCTAGCCAGGGCCAATCCGTATAACGGTGCCCTACCATACCCAAGGTACGGTTTTGTCCTAAAAAGGGAAAATGAATTTGAGAGGTAAGCTTAGGCCAGGTATAGCGGTTTTTAGGGCTTGAGTTCCTCTCATTGACAACCCTTTCAGAGATTTAGTCCGTTGTGCCGGGGCTTTGTGTCCGTCATCGAACCTTCATCCACCCTAGGCACGTATACGACCGGGCTCATGATGTCCCGCGGGGAAACTGTACTACCACTCTTGCCATGCCTAGTTTCGTACTTTTGGAGCCTTCTGGATTTCAAGCTTTGAGCTTTTGAGATTAGCTTTTGGCTTTGCTTTTTTTGGCCTTTTCTTCTTCTCTTTCTTTTTGTTCTTTTTGTTTCTTTTTGTTTGGTGTTACTTTTTCTTGTGGAATTAGGTCATAACAGTCTGCCCCTATTTGAGACTTCCTCTCATCAGGGTGTCTAGATCAGTCATCGCCTCCTTATTTGCCTCTTGCCCCTAGATTCAGCCGAAGAGAGAAACGGACAGGGACTTGATGAGTCTATAAGATGGTGCAAACCGGATTCAGAGGGGGGGTGAATGAATCTCCCCTTTAAAATTTTGCCCAATTAAAATAGTGCTGGACAATGATGCGGAATTAAAAACGTACAGATGCCTTGAACGACTCAAATGCTCTTCTTAGAATAGCGAATGAAGATCAGATAAACTAAATTTCTGATCTACTCTGAATAAGCTAAAGAGATGAATCAGTTCATCTAATCAACTTTACTCTCTCAAGACCGAAATCAAATGTACGGTGTGCAAACCAATCTCTCACCAGATATAAGATCAGACTATCATGAACGAGCCTAAGCATACATCTAGCGGAACAGAATAGACAATCAAACCATGATGGACAAGGGATTTTTTAGGTGGTTCAGTCTGCTGCCCGCAGACCTACGTCCACCCCACACTCAACCCGAGTGTGAATTCCTATTGACTCACAGCTTGAACGGCTAGGCATCACAGCTTGCCTACATCAGCTGGGCCTCACAGCTTGCCATCCGCTGAGCATCACAACTTGCTGTCCAAGGTAACCACCTTGCCTGCTGAGCATCACAGCTTGCTCTGCTGAGTGACAGCTTGAAGTTCAAAGATAAAGGAAAAGAATAAAGGAAAATATGAAGCAAAACCATAGCAACGGAATGCTGGAGATGAAACACAGAATGTAGCTCTCGCAGGAGCAAGTCTGGCTTGGATCTGATCCAAATGCCAGGAAGATAGATCTTCAACGATGGCTTCACACTTACAAACTCCTCACTCTCATTTTCTTTCTCTATATAGCTCTGATCACACACTGGCTCTCTCTTCCTTTCTTGTCGTTCTTCTTCTGCTTCTCAGACTCCGGCTCACTCTTCTCTTCTCTCTTTCTTTTTCCCTTCAGCTCTGCTCTTCTTCTTCTGCTTCATTGTCTGGTTCCCGTCTGATCGTAGAAGAAAGGTTTTATATATCTTCAGCCTTGGGGTCTCACAGCTCATGCTTCGGGCGTGTGAAGGGAACACTCCCGCCAAGAGGATTCTAGAATTCCTTAGCCACGTGTCAGAATATGGAGATTGGCTTTCCATGTGGCAGAATGTCCAGGCTTGGCTGCTTTTTGGATCATGTGCCCCTTTGTTAAGTTGGACTTCGAGCCACGTGACTTATCCCCTTGAATTGCTTAAGTTCCTGTCAGATGAATAAAAGACATTTCGTCAAACACATTGTACACAGAAGTAAAAAACTAATGTGCATTGGCATTTACATGCAAGGTAGAAAGCATGTACAGACCTCGACAGTAAAATGCACAGACTTGATATGAGTGCAGAGCTAAGAGATGCACAGACTACGTGTGTGCATAAGCAATGAATGCACCAACTTGGTGTGTGCAAAATACAGACATTGCACTAACGTAAAATGCCAAGTCCTATCTTGCATAGACTTTACGCGTGCAAGAGATAAGGGTTGCACGGACTCTCAATGCTGTGCACCAGTGACTTGCACTGACTTAGTTATGCACATGCGAGACTTTCACAGACTTAGAATGCAGGGTACTTCAATCATGCACAGACATCAGACCCATAAACCTCTTATGCACGGACTTACCAAAGAAGTGTGCACGGACTTTCAATGCTGTGCACTAGTGACTTGCACTGACTTAGTAATGCACATGCGAGACTTGCACAGACTTGATGTGCCTAGGGCTCAACATGTACGAACTTAATCGTGTGCAACAACGGAGGTTGCACCGACTCAACTAGTGCACAGACAGACATTGTAACGAATTAGTCGCGTGCAGCAACAAAGGTTGCACCGACTTGATGTATGCATGCACATACCTTATTCAATTGAACGGCAACATATACACGGACTCAATACAGAATGAACTAAGTGTTGCACCGACTTTTATTCCAGGTGCAAGACATGACATGTATCGACTCACAATATGCGTCATGCAAACATGCACTGACCTAATATAGTCTAGACATAGACATGCACTAACTTAATATGGTCTAAGGAATGAAATGCACAGACCTCTACACGCGACATGTATGTTTATGCACAGAGTTAAACAATGAATGCACTGACCTTCACTGACCAATCCAATAGCAAATGTGCACGGTCCCTCAATGCATGAATAAAAGTGTCGACTCGTGGTGACAACTCTTACCATATGCATATGAACAGTGAATATGCATGGACCCTCTACATATGCAAAGGAAAATATGTATGTGCCTGCAACCTGTATGATGAAATGCAAAGCGTGCATGCACCTCTGATGAAGTTCTATGCAACATAACATACAGAAACCCGATTCCTAAGCAATGTCATATGTTATCATCATTCAATATTTCATACAAACACATGATGACTTATAATGTTTGCTCTCATCAAAATCACAGGGACACAATAATCTCCCCCTTTTTGATAATGGCAACACTATGAGTCATAAGACAACATGCTGACTCCAAACTATTCTCCCCCTTTGACTTTATCAAAAAGGAAATAATAGTTTGAGAGAATCAATAGATTGAGATCCAAAACATGCAAGACTCCAAATTAAGTGAAGCTGATGTACAGAGGGACTCAAGGAATCCTGCTGTAATGCCCCGAATTTTTTTGGATCCTTCTTCTCGGGTCCCGGATCTACGTTTCCGGGGTATCTGGCTCCGTTGTGTCCGAAGTGATGTTTCGGACATCATTCGTGATCGGATCGGCGTGATCTGGAGCTGTTTCGGAGGCCGGAATGCGTTCCACATGTATTTTCCGATTCCCGGTGTGTGTTTCGGTAATTCCTTCGGAACCTCGTTGCGGGTGAGCCAGGCCGTTCACCTGGGCGCGAGTGGTACCGTTGCGATCGGTGCATTTCGAGGATCGTGGAAACGTGATTTTCTATTTTTTGGTATTTTCTGGAATTTATGGATTTTCCTATATAAACCCCCTTTCTCTCTCTTCCCTCTCATTTCTCACTCACTCCCCTCTCTCTTCTCTCACGCTCTCTTTCTCCCCTCTCTTCTTCGGTGGCCGATGAAGCGAGGCGGGGGCGAGGTGGAGGCGGCGCGGGAGAGGACGCGGGCGAGAATGGGCGAGGATCAAGGCGGTTGCGGGCGCGATCCCTCGGTGGATTCCGAGATGGCGTCGTTCGCATTCCGGGTAGTTTTCGGTGTGGATTAGTCGCTTCGGCGCACGGTTTCTTCGGTGGAGGTAGGGTGACGAAACACTGCTGCGTTCTGCTCGTTTTCCCTGCCATTGCACGTCGTTCGGTGTAAAAATGGATGTGTTTGGGTCCGTTCTAGCAAAATAGTGGTTTTATAGGTTTCGTAGGGTCGGTCAGGAAACGGCGACGATTTCCAGACCAGTTATTGTCAACGGATTCCTTGGGGCGAAAGCGTTCTTTTCCCTCTAATTTCGTCTCGATTGGTGGTCCCGTTGGACCGATAGAGCTTCGAGAAGCTCGGTAACCCTTTTAGGGCAACTTCGGTAGAATCGCTCGTTTCTCGCAATTCATGCGTCGTTTTGACTCCGGTCAGAGTCCATGTGATTGCCAGGGTGGTTGTGGATGTATCCCCTTCATTTCGACGCGAATGGGGAATGGAAAGGCCGCGATCGGGTGACCCCCTGGGTTTACCCGCTGTGATGGTTGGGCGGTCGAACCAGGGCTCGTCCATCGCATGGGCGGCTGCCTTTGGTCCGTTCATCTTCTCTTGGTTTTGGGGTTGTGCGGTCTGGCGATAGACCACGCATGTGATGTGCGGCCAAGTGAAAACCGCATGTCTCCCCCATGGGCGGCTGGTCCCCAGCCGTCTGTCCTTCCGTGGGCTTGTGCGGCCAAGCGCTGGCCGTATATCCCAGTTGACCCTTGGTCAATAGTTTAGTGTCGGTTGGGTTGTGCGGTTTGGTCAAAACCGTTTTGACCGGCACTGGAGTAGGTCGGTTGGGTTGTGCGGACGATCCTTGGCTCACATCCCCTTGGGCGGTCCAGCCCTAACCGTCCATCCTCCGTTTGGGGTGAGTCCGATTAGGGCCTTGTGCGGCTCCTGCCTGACCGCATGTCTCTTGAGCGGCTGTGCCCCAGCCGCACGTCCCTTGAGTGGCCCAGGGTGAACCGCACATGTGCCAGTCTAACCCGGTGTTTCCGTTTTGACCGATTCGAGTCCCGGGTGTGTGGTTCTCGAACCACGTGCCGACCCGTGGCCTAACGGATGATGTGCACGTCGTAGGGGCCAGGTGTCGTGGTACGTTGTGGTCCCGGGGTGTAGCGTTCTCGACTCGTGTCACCGTGTGTGGGCATGCATGCAGTGAGAGTCCCTGTATGTCATCGGTTTCTCCAGAAAGTGATTCCCGAGTGGGTCCTGTGTGAGGCGTTGGGCTGCGTGCCCAATTGTCTAGCCTGGGGCTGGAGGCTTCCCTCTTCTCCTTGAGTTGGACTGCAGCTTGGCGGTGTGTGAGTTGCTTTGGGAATCATGTTTCTGTGCTTTCCGAGTGGGCCGTGTGTGTGACCTTAGTCCCTTAAGTTCCCTTCTCGAGGGAATGGTCTTGGCGGCTCGTGAGCTGTCTCGGTACTTGTGCTACCGTGGTTTTAGACCTAGAGATTGGACTAGATTGACAGCCTTGTGCTGTTGCGTGCGATGGTCTTGACCCCGAGTCTTCTGACTCAAGGACCGTTGGTTGTAGTGCGTCTAGAGGACTATCTAGAGTCCAGTGGCTTAGCGTCACTTGGGTTTTCTCGACTCTCGCACAGAGTGCGTGCGTGGCCGTGGGCTGCAAGTCCTGTTCCTTCTCCGACTATGGTCGCCATGCGACGGTGCTGGTACGTGGGATGGTCCCCGTACGTCTTCGGATTCGGACGTTATTTTCCGTTGACTTGAGAGTCTACTCCTTCAGTGACCCCCCCCACTAGTCATAGCCCACTAGTACGTGTGTGCTGGTTGCACCTCGGGGGTAGGTGTACGGGCACACTTTTAGAGACGGTTTAGACTGGTTTCCGTCGGGCCCCACGTCTTGCAGCCAGAGTCCGGCTGAGGGGAAAACCGGTCAGAGGACCAGACCAGGGACGCACAGTCTGTGTGTGCACACGTGGTTGGGGGCGGTTGGACCCACGTTAACGGGCGTGACCCCAGCTAGTCACTCGTTTGTGGTTACTTGTGCGGTGTCCGTGCCTTTGGTAGGAGCTACCACGTCAGGCAGTTCACCTGCGGTGCGGTGTAAGACGTCAGGGGACGCTACCGGCTGTGCTTCTGGTGGGAGGTTGTAATGCCCCAGATCTTTGCTGGATCCTTAGTGGATCTTCTTCGGATCTTTATCAGGTCTTTCAGATCCTTTTGGAGAGTTTCAGATCGCTTTTGTAGCTCCCGAGTTGAGTTTTACGATCCGTGTGGGTTTTTCCCTCGTACTAGTTACGGAACCCTACGATGAGTTTATTTCTCAATTCATCGACTCGTGGACGTCGCTATTTTTGCGTATTTTTTGAATTAGTGTATTTTTGATGCATTTTACAGATTTTCAAAAATTATAAAAATTTCTAATTTCTCATTTTCTAACCCACCTCTCTCTCTCTCATCTCACTCACGCTCTCACTCTCTCTCTCTCCCGTTCTCTCTTGTTCTCTCACCCTCTCGGCTCCGGCTGCGAACAGAGGCAGCCGTGGGAGAGGTGACAACGCTGGGGAGCTGCTGAGGGGCGCGATGGAGCGAGGATCGGTGCGGTCTGGGCGCGATCCTGAACGGTGGATTCAAAGTCGACGGTTCGGTTCGTGATGTGATTTTCGACGTGGTTTAGTCGCTTCGACGCTCAGTTTCTTTGGTGGAGGTAGGGAGATGGACCGCCACTTAATTTCGCACATTTTCCTTGCTTTTGTGCGTAGTTTGGTGCTCGATCGGGGGAGATCGGGTCGGTTTAATGAAAACCGTAGTTTTTTGGATTTTCAGGTTTCGCCGGAAAACGGCAACCATTTGCGGCATGGTTAGTGTCAAAATGACCGCTGGGATGTCTGGATCCCACTCACGTTAGTTTCGTGTCGATTAGTTGTCATTCGGGGCCGGTAGGAGTCCGGGAACCCCGGTGACCCGTTTTGGGTCGATTCGTCAGAATCACCCCGTTCTTGCGTTTTAGTGCGTGCATGTGGGCTTTTTAGCCTCCAGATGTTGTTTTTCATCGTTTAGCTTTGTATCCCCTATGCTTCGGCGTGCATGGGGCGTGGACCGGGCCGATTCGGCGTTTTCATTATTTCCCCGTCGTGGCCGGTGTAGCGGTCGTTTCAGAGACCGTCACAGTCTCTGACGGCCCTACGATAGACCGCCACAGGCTCTGGGTGTTTCAGTTTTTTTGAGGTTGTGGGAGTGTGACGGTCCATCATTGGTGCGTCACAGCCCTCTGACACATCCAGGTAGGTGCGTCACAGCCATTTTGTTTCTTGAGGTTCTGGTCAGTCGGTTGCCCTGACGGCCCAGTCCTCATGCGTCACAGCCCTGTAACGCGCCTTCCTTGGGCCGTTACATGCTGTTTGACCGGTTTTGACCGTGTCAGTCGGTTCTTGTAGCGGTCGTTCCCCAGTGCGTCACAGCCTTGTAACGCGCCTGTCCTAGGCCGTTACACGCTGTTTGGCCGAGTTGGGTGGCTGTGTCGGTTGGCTCTAACGGCCTTGCCCCCATGCGTCAGGGTGCTGTAACGCGTCCGTGCTGGAGCATTACCTGCTGTTCGACCAGTTTTTAAGCTTGGGCATGTTGGCTCTAACGCACCTGTCCTGGTGCGTCAGGCTCGTGTAACGCGCCTGTGGTGGTGCGTTACAGCCCTGTTGTGGTCGTGATGGCCGTTGGGTGGTTCGGTGTTCGCCCGTGTGTTGGGCAGTCGTAGGTTTGTGTTCTAGGGCTTTGTTTCTGTGGCAGTGGTCTTCTGGATCGGTTGGGTTAGGTGACTAGGTGCGGTCTTTTCCCTGACTGTGACAATTCCCTAACGACGCGATCTAGAACTGCCAATGTCCTTGCCTCTAGTTGCGTGGCGGCTGTTCCTTGACTGCTGGGTCTGCCTAGTGGTTGAATGGCGGTCCATTTTGCCATAGCGTTGTTATTGCCATTTCGGTTTCTGCTTGTCTTGGCTTGGTCTCGTGGTTTGCCCGCGACCCGTGGGTGTCTGTTGACATCCTATGAGGGCAGTAACCATGATGGGATAGCCAGGAGTGCTTGTGCTTGCTGCGTGTAGGTCTGTGCATCGGTTGTTTGTGTCGGTGTTGTCTGGCTCCGGTCAACCGGGGGTTACCCAGGGGTTGACAGGTGGCTTTGTGTGTCTCGGCGGATCTATCCAGCCCGAGACATTGGTTCTGGATACCTCGAGGAGTCATCCTACCTCGGTCCGTGTGTCCAGGCGTGCTGAAGGTCCTCGGTGTTCCCTCAGGTCTCTGTGTGTCATTTTCTTGCGGAGTGTGTTGTTTTCTCTGGCTTAGGAGGTAGACCAATTGGCGGCTTGTTCCGCTGTTCGTGACGATCTTGCCTTGGAGTCGTCCGACTCAAGGATCGTTGCGCTGGTAGGTCTAGTTGCCTTGTCCTGAGTCGATCGGTAGTTGTTTGTACTGCGATTGGTGCTTGGAAGTATGGGTGACAGTGTCTGTTTAACCTGTCTGTACTTCGGCACTTGTGTTTTGGGTCCCTGTGTTCGTGAGCCTCCACTTTCTGTTACCCTCGACTTTCAGTTGTCGACCCACCTCAGAAGTGGTGGGAGGGGTGTTCCCGTTAAACGGTTCCTAAGCTAGTTCCGTGGGCTCCCGGCTCGGTTACCGTAGCGTCCTACGGGGGGAGAATACTAGTTAGAGGCCTGGCTTAGGCGAGAGCCAGTGTGTGCACACGTGGTTAGGGACTTGTGGACGAGGCGTCGACGGGCGTTCCCCTGACTAGTTACTCGAATTCGGTTGCTGTTCTGGTTTGGGTCCGGTCAGCTTGTACTGGAGTCTCCGCCTGTTTGGTTAGCCGTTGTTAGACTCGGTACGTGGAGATCAGCATAAGACGTCAGTGGACGCAGCTGGCTGTGGAGAGGCACTCCCGTCACGTGACACGTGACTCTCGACGTTTCTGTGCGTCGCGACCTTCTCGGGTTAGCCTTTCTGTGGCTGTACTCAAGGTCGGTGTTCTGTCGCCTCCACGACGTTCTGGTCGTGCGTGGGGCTGTGTGCACGACGTCCTGGTCGTGTTGTCAGTTTTCGATCTAGGTTTTCCTAGGCTTTCTTATTGTCCTTGCAGGTCTTCGCTTTAGGCCTGGCGTTTCGTCGGCAGATCGGCAACTCCTGACCGTGTCAGTTCTGAGTCGCCTTCCTGCTGTTGCTTGGAGTAGTTTGGGGTGCCGAGGTTAGTTCGGTAGCCATTGTTTGGCACGGGCTCTTCCCCCTCTTCCTTAGCTTGCTCCCTACTCCTGCTACCCGTCTGTTCCTTTACTGCGTTCTAGTGTAGACTTGCAGCTTTCTAGTGTAGCTTTCCTGTTTGGCTACTGTTATCGTTTACCTGCAGTTTTAGCGTGTTACTGCGTGTTTTTCAGTGGGGATCTGCGTGACCCCTACTGAGCCAGTGACACGAGGCTCACCCTTATTTTTCAGGTGGGGTGACGTTGTTTGTTCTGCTTCCGTGTGGTTCCTGGTGCGCGTGCTTGTAGCGTGTGGTTGTGGCCAGCTGGTACCCTCGTCGGGTTTCCCCCGACTCTCTGGTACGTCCCTCTTTTCTGTCGACTGTACTTGGTAGACTTGCTGTCCTTCCTTTAGACTTGACTCTGGGTATATAATTATTAATTGAAATCTGTTAACTAAAAAGTAATTTTATTTCTGCTATTTCAGCAACCTAGTCTAATGAAATTTAATTGCTTACTGCTATATCTGTCAGTTCAATGTACAACACGACAATCCCTTTTCCCTTCGGAGCTTTACCGCTCTTGGGAGGCCTCGCGGGTTCCAAGTGGTATCAGGTGTATTCGATTATCCTATCGGGTATATCTGGTATCCGGGATCCGGGTCGTCACAGTTGGTATCAGAGCGGTGTTCTGAGATGTTCTGAGTTCTTTTCTGAGCTATCAGAGCCGTTGTTGTGTGAAGTACATGGGGATCTCAGATATACAGTTACCAGAGTCGTTAAAGTCCAGTACAGTCTTCAGCTGGCTTCGGTTTTACGGTTCAGTGTCGCTTGGTTTTCGTGTATTGTCTTGTGTGTGCTGTTCTAGCACTGTGCGCGGTGATTTTGCTCTCGTCAGGGTGTGACGAGGTGCCTCTTTACCATTGTGATGTTTGCCTTGATCATGTCGTACTTGGCAGTGTTCGCCGGAAGGCTTGAATCTGTGATACGTTGTTCGAGGATTTTCTTGTAAGCTGTTCAGGTTGCTGTTGACCTTTGGCCTTGGTCTGATGACCGTGCACGTTTCCACGTTATTTTTATCGTCCCGGCTGGAGTCTGTTCAGCTCCTGATGTGTCCTGCTTCTGTTGAAGTGCTCGACTAGATTCCGTGATTGAGAAGTTACTCAGGCAATCTAGGATTTTCTCTTCCTGGTGAGCTTTCGTTGTTGAGCTTGTTGCTTTTCGTTCCTGCTGGTGGAGTCTTTTCGAGGTTTGCCTTGGAATTGCTGCCTTAGTGGTGCCTTTATCCTGTGTCTACTTATGTGTGGACAGCTTTACTCTGAGCCTGATTTGTTCATCATTTTACGGTTGCTTGGCTTTGGACCTAATCCTTGTGTCGAGAGCTGTTGCGTGCCGTATTCTGTCGTGCCGTGTCTGTAGACACGGCATTTTAGCATTATGCTGAGCAGATCCCGTATTACACTAAGACGCCCCAAAGCAGCTCGCACGGTTAAGTTAGTTGAGTAATCTCCAATTTAATCTAATAATCTCGTCTCACGAAAAGAAAATTATGGTTTCTTGAATAAAAACTCTTGTTAATAGGCTTGTGACCATTCCTACACAAAAAAAAAATGTTAATGGGCTTGGCCCATCTTTTTAATCCTAAAAAAAGGGGGGGGGGGGGGTATTGTGTGTTAATGGGCTTGGAGTCATGTGCTAATGGGATGGGCCCATTCTTATTCATAAAATAAATCAATGTGCTTGGCCCATCCTTTCCTACATAAAAATTTCTTGTGTTGATGGGCTTGGCCCATTCTTGTTCAAAAAACAATCATTAAAAATATAAATATAATAAACCAATTTTAGTGACCCATTCTCCCCCGTAAAAAAAAGGAAAAAATATTAATAAACTTGACTCATCATTTATCTCATACAATAATAAAAATAAAAATAATAATTATAATACTTCTTAACTCTCTCCCCTCTTCCTGGATCTGGTCCCCTCATTTAACACACCCATCATCCCCCTCCCTCACCACAACAACCCATTCACGTGAACACTTCTCACCCTCCCATTCTCCATTCCGAGGAGGACAGCAGAGAACCCATTTTTTTTCACTTCCGATCCCATTCTTCTCCCACTCTCATTCTCTGACCTTCTCTCCCACACCTAATAACCCACGACAATACACTCCCTCCCTCACACCTCTCACACCGACGACCCTCTCTCCACTTCACCTCCAACTTCCCCTCCCCTCCGGCCACCTTTGATACCACCTCTAACACCGTCACTGCACATTTTCATTCCCTCCATCTCATCTCCCACTTTTCTCTCCTCATCTCTCCATTCCCTCTCACACTCCGACACCCGCCGGCGGCCTCTCCCTCTCACCGGCCACTCTGCCAACCTCGCCACGACCACTTTCTCTGTCAGCCACGGCCACACACGCCACCTTCGTGACCACCGGCTCTCCTCCGTTCCCATTGTAACCCCGCCGGTGACAACCCATGCATGCAACCCCTCCCTTTCACCCCGTCGCCCACAGTAGCCACTCCACTCCCTTCACCACCTCCCTCTCCCCCACCTTCTCTACCATCTCCACATGAGCTTTTCCCACTGTCACTCGCCCTCCGGCCGCTCTCCCACGCCGCTGCACCCTCCTCCGGCCGGCCACTACACCGCCCACCTTTCCTCATCTCCACTCCCGTCAACCACCCTCCACGGTCACCACCAACGTCGCCGCACCCTCCCTCTACTTCACATCGCGACCCAGCAGCCCTCTCCCTCTCTCCCACGTAAAACCTCACCCTGAAGCCCTCTCATTTTAGATCGTCCGACCACCCTCTCCCTCACTCTCATCTGCTAGCCCATGCCGTCCGACCACTTCTGCTCCCCTGTTGAGTTATGGTTTTGATGATTGTTGGCGTTATGGTTTTGATGATAACTAAACTTAATGTGTGATTGAATGATGATAACTAAACTTATGGTTGATTGCACATTCAAGTTTAAATATGTTTGAGATGGCAAATGGCAATGGTACATGGTCTTGATTCATGCTTGATTGAATTGTTTTTACAAGAGGCAAGAGGTTTCATAACCTCTTTAATGTGAACAAGCATGGTATTAACCTTAACTATCTTGCTTGCAGGATCAAACACATGGCAGTCACCTGGTGAACTAAACTTGTGGATAAGCACCATGCTCTTCTACAATCCAAAACAGGTGGTACATGTCATTTACTATCAAGAACCATTGGTCCATATACTCAGTACAAATCCTCAAGGTCGAAGGAGTTTGATGCCACAAACGTGAATGAGCTGCTCAAGGGTTTAAAGGGCTGAACGGGAGAAACCTGGGGCTTCCCCTGCCAGCGGTCGACCGCCGATCTAGGATCGATCGACCGCCAGCAGCGGTGGACCGCCCAGACAGGGGCGGTCAACCGTTTTTCCCAGCAAGCAACGGACTGAAACCTGTAAAATTTCGGTCGACCGCCAGCCCTCCACCGGTCGACCGCCAGCCCCGAGGCCCCCTTTTGTTGACTTTTGTTTCAAGCTCGAGGAGTGGTCTCTCCACCCATTTGTTTAATCCTAAAGACACCCAATCCACCATGATTTGTGGATCTGGTCTGGGGCTTGTCTATGGACCATTTAAGAGATATAAAACATCTCATTGAAGCCATAACCCTAACCAACCAAGAGGGCTTCAAGGGAGATCTAAGGGGAGGCTGTCCAAGGAGGAAGAAGAGGTATTGTAGCTCCGTGAATAGTACCTCGTGCAGCAAGTTATTCATCCATCTACAAGCCATTGAAGGTACTTCTCAAGCCAACAAGCATCTATGAAGTGAAGAATCAAGCAACCAACAAAGAGAGATCAAGGGGGAGGCTATTAAGAATCAAGCAAGAGTTTCAAGAAGAGATCAAAGGGAGGTTATCCAAGTGAAGAAGGAAGAGTACTGTAGCCGTGAACAGTACTCCGTGCAGCAACTCTACATCCACTCCAAGCCCATTCAAGCTTAATCTGAAGTCATTCAAGTGAAGCAGGAAGCATCGTTCCAAGCTCTATATCATACACTCAAGGGAAGCCAAATCAGGAGTCTTCTAAACTGTGCCTCATTGTTGTTATGTTTTGGGCTTTATATTTGTGTTCTTCACAATCTGGAAACATTCGTGTGTGTGTGGATCGTTGTGGATCTGTGGTCGTGTGTGGTCATTGTGTTACATTCGTGTGTGCGTAGATCTTCCTAGATCTACGTGTGTGTGTGTGGATCTACTTAGATCCAGTTGTTTTAGTGTGTGGTTTGCTGCACTTGTCGCAACGTGTGTGTGTCTTGTTGATCCGTTTGTTGGATCGTGTTGGAGACCTCATATCCGTGTGTGTGTGTGTGTGTATTGGGGCGCGTCCCCGTGTGTGTGGGCAGGTGCCGTCCTGCGTATGTGTTTGGAGCGTCGTCTCCGTTTGGGGATTTATCCCTGAGTGAAGCCTCACCGAGTTTGGTGAGGGGTGGACGTAGGATTGCCGTTGTTGCATCCGAACCACCTTAAAAACCGCTGTGCATTGTGTTTTGTATTATGTGGTTTGGTCCTTTTCTTCTACCTCCATTCTACATAAGTGTTAGTATAATTGTGATTCTGGATTTATCCTCGTATATCTTGCATAATCTATATCATCATCCAATTCAGTTTGATAAATCCAATTTGTGAACAAACAGTTTTGAACCTCTTGATTAACATTGTATCACATATTTTGAAAAGGCCAAAAGTTTTTGTAAAATTGGTAAACACCCAATTCACCCCCCTCTTGGGTGTCATTGATCGCGGGACTTCAATTGGTATCAGAGCCAAGGCTCTAATTTCATAGATCTAACGATCTAGAGTGATCCAGATCAATGACTACCATTATGTACACTTTGAATTCTTCACCCGTATTTGATGGTTGTAATTTTGATTTATGGTTAGGAAGGATGTGTAGTCTAGTCAACTCATATGATCCTTAGCTATGGAAGCTTATCTCACATGGTCCTTATGAGTTGCCTAAAGACAAATATGTGTGGACCACAGATTCTAAGCTAAAACATGATCAAAATTGTTTGGTTCTAAAATTGCTTATTGCTGCAGTTGATTCTAATCATTTCCCTTTTGTCTCCCATTGCAGATCTGCGAAGGATATCTTGGTTGGCTTAACCAAAGTTCGGGAAGAGCATGAAGACCAATGTCTTGTGGCCGGCACGAGTGATCAAGGGAGTGATCAACAAGTTGAATCAAGCTCAAAGGTAAATTCTGATTCTGATAATGAAGATGAATTTAGCTATGAGGAGTTATTGATTGCATATGATGAGCTTGCTGATAAATATGAGAGGGTTAAGTCTGAAAATAAAAAATTGAAAAAGAATGTTAGACAAAATAAATGTGATTCCCCATGTAAAGAATGCTCACACTTGAAAGAATTGATTGATGGTCACGTGTTCGACTTTGAAATTCACAAAGATCAAATTTCTTCCTTGAGAAATGAAAATAAAGAGCTGAGAGAGAGAGTTAGTCTTATGAGCAATGGTCAAAATGATTTTGCTCATGATAAAAATCTTGAAATGGAAAATGATAAACTGAAGGAATTGAATAGAACCATTTCTGAAAGATTGCTTGCTCTTGAAAAAGGAAAATTTATGAATAATGATGAATCTGAAAAAGTGCATGCTTTGTTGCAAGAAATTGAAAGTCATAAAACCATCAATGCTACTCTACATGAACAAGTCAACTCCTATGAAAATAAGATGGTTTCCTATGAATTGCACATTGCATCTCTTCAATCTGAAATTCTTGACTTGAATGTTTCAATGTCTAAATTTGTGAATAGTCAAGAAATTTTGGACAAATTATTTTGGACGAAAGTGAATTTTCAAAGGGAAGGGCCGGGCTTTAATCCTGTGAACAAAAAAAAGTTTGAAAATAAATCTTTTGTGCACAATTCAAACATAGCCAGCACATCAAATGGGTCCCCAAATCAATCTTCTTCACAGACAATAAAAAGATCAAATGAAAATCTGGAAAAGAAAAATCATGTTGCACACACACGTCTCCACAATGAAAATCAATTTGCATCAAAAATCCAAAACTACTGCTAGCACCTCCATGCATGTTGAACATACCTCGTCCACACACACACAACCAATTAGAAAGAAACTCTCATGCTTTTACTGTGGTAAATCTGGACATGCCATGCATGATTGTTTCATTATGAAAAATGATGACTTGAGAGCATGTAGGAACCAAGCTGCTTTGAAAAATGAAAAGAAAGCATCCACCACAAAACTTTCCGTGCATTGTAATTATTGTGGTAAATGGGGTCATGCGACTTCACAGTGCTGGTTCTTGTTGAAGAGAAAGAACTCCCACTCAACACATCATGCTCACACACACAAATCAGTAGTACCCATGAGAAGGAAGAATATGATGCCACGTGACTTCTACCATCACTTTGGCAAATCTGAGAATGTTAAGTATGATTATTTTCTAAAGAAAAATGATGATTTGAATGTTGTCAAAAGTTGGAAACCACATGCCCATGTTGCTGCTAACCCACAAGGACCCAAAAAGATTTGGGTACCTAAGAAGGCCAAATGAGAAATTGGTTTTGCAGGTGTGCCTTGGGAATGCAAAGCGTGAAATTTATTTTCGCCAAAAAGGTAAGGCACACGAGTCAAGTGACTCAAGAAAGGCTAAAACAGAAAATCAAAAATGGAATTTGGAAACTCAGGTGATATCCCTCTCACTCTCTTCAGTAATGGTGTCATGGCTTTATTCATATTGTGCTAAATAGTCTTGTGATAATGCACATGTCCGTACATGCATTCCATTCATTGTTGTTTGCATAATCGTGCATATATCACTTGTCATATAACATCTTGTGGTAGGAGAGCTTGAAGATTCTTCAGATCATATTTTCACTACACATATTGAGTTTGCATACACCTTCATACTCTGTCATGCATAAGTTGAACATTGTGTATTCATACCATAATGCATTGTAATTCCCCTGCCTTCATCATCCATGATTACATAGTATATCAAATGGTGACATGTGGAAGTACATGTTAAGCCTGTCTGAAAACTATCACTACGCATGAGGTGATCTTCGGATCTAAGCTCTCCGCCTGGTACTATGAGTCATTTACTTAAAAGGCTGCATATGGGATCGAATTGTCACCGAACATCTTGCATTCATGCACAGATTAAGGGGGAGCAATCACATTCATCATATGGGCTTAATGTTCAGGTTTACACATGAGTCTTGCATTGCATCTATAGCTGTCTAGGGGTGTTGGTTGTTAAAATTATTTGTCATATCATTATTAATAAATTTGAATCGAAATTGACAAATCAAACCTTTCTGTCTTTGGATGCAGATTATACTTCCAAGATCCAAATGATGATGGGCTAGTCATGACCAAGCTTGAATCAACTGGGAGAATACCCTGCAAGGATGAAAATGATGAGAACCCTCTCAAGTTGCTACAAGAAGATGGGGTATTTTGTGTAGAACAACCTCCAGGATCGACTCAAGTACAAGGTGGTGAAAGTTTTGTACGTGTTGAAGCAAGTACCCAAGACATGGTATGAAAGGTGCACATCTCTTTTAACCAAGAATGGGTTCAATAGGTGGAAGGCTCGGAAGAAAATGGATTCTCAAGGCAAAGGTAAGAAAGTAAATCTAAAATACTAACCTTCGTGAGGTTAGTGATTTTGGTGCTTGAAGGCCTTCGGTATTGTCCTTTGAACTAAGGTAATTCACCCTCTTACTATGGAAATGAAAGTTCATGCATTAGTCTATGGGTCTTTTTGATGTTATTCTGATGACAGGTATTGTTTCTACATACCTGAAATGATTGCTCCTCCATTCTGCTGTGATTAACCTGCTTATTGGTTAAATGAAACTAAAAATCTTGAATTTTATGTTGACCTTTGAACATCCTTCAATCTGATTGCTTGAGCACATTTAAGCTTAATTGAGTATCTGATATATCAAATACTGAGTAGTGAAAAGGTGGATTATCTTCACCTGAAAACTCTCACTATGCGTGAGTTGATCTTTGGACCAAAGTTCTCCGCCTTGTACCAGAACTGGAAGAAATTGATTATTTGGCCTTGAAAGACTTCTTCTGATGCTACTATTTGCTCCTTGTTAGCTATCCCTATGTCATAAGAGAAACATTGCACTTTCACTGAATTTTTCTAAGATTCATATTTTTGTCAAAGGGGGTCTTGCTAGCTAAACAAGTTGAATAGAATGCTATTCTCTATTGAATGAGTGATCTCTAATTGAAACATACAACATGCTCATGATGAATTGCTTCAAAATTTCTAAAATTGATCCTTGTTGAAATGAAGAGTTCTGCAATGGAAATGTCTACTCCTGAATGACTTGTGATTGATTTCAAAACTTTTGAAAATCTGTTCTTAACTATTTTTGACAATAAATGGTTTCCACATCATGCCAAATGATTTCTACACCATTGTATATGAACCACTTGTGATGAATAATGCCCCATGCTCGTCCTTCAAATCTGAACTGCTCTCTTCTACATAGTGTCATTTTTCATCTTACATTCCATTCTCACATAGTTATAGGTTGCATGCATCATAATTCAATGCATAAGGTGTTTTTAGATCATGCAAATGAAAATCAAAAGTTTGAATCACTTTGCACATTGCATCGCATTCTCATATGCTAATATGTTGTATTGCATTGGAACTCATGTATTAGTCGCACTTAGTTCATTCAGTTGGCGTCCATTCAATTGGTATCAAATTTACATCACATTGCTCGCATGCATGTCACAGTGCATTTGCATAAACTCCTAATGTGTGCTTGTGTGGTATTATATGCTATTCACCCCCATCCCTTGGCATTTCTATGGCCTTATATTTTCTTGATACATAATGCTGCATTTGCGTCATTATTGGAGTGTTTCATGTCGTACACTCTTGGAGAGTTTATATTTCATAAGTGCATCTATTTCGGGGGAGTTGCACTGTTATGTATTCATGATATTTTCAGTGTACATGCTGAATCAAATTCGCACACTTCATGCACAAAATGTGAAAATGAGTGTTAAAGATAAGGATATATGAATTTCTTTTCAACACTCTCGAGATGTTAAACTTGCTGCATGTATGTTGAAGAGACAGTTGAGGAAAAAGCTGCCTACCTATCCTTGTTGAAAAATATGAAATGAAAATGAAAGATAGAGTAATGCTCGGTCTCACTGAGTAAACTGGGTACATGTCACCTGAGATGTGATGTGGTTCATATCTGAAAAGTGTTGCCTAGTATCTCTGTTCAAAATAAGGTGAAATGGTTCTATATTCTGAGTAACCGGGGATTCTGGCATGAGCTCAATGCGTCTACTCGTGTAAAAAGGAATCATTTGAACCTGATCACTCTTGAAAAATTCTGACTATCATGTGATCTTGGTGCGGTAAAAAAAATGTGGTAAAAACTCATTGTGGTAGAGCAAAGCCTCCAATACGCTGTTCTAAAAAATTGAAGTGCAGTCTGTGAAATGTCTCATTGTGTTTATCTGAAAATATGAATATCCATATTGCAACTATCGTTTTTCATGTTCCTCACTTATACATCTGGAAATTTGATTTAATATGTATTCAGAAAATTGATTGACTGCATCAGCAATTGCATGAATCTCCTATATGATTGCACGATCTCCCATGTGCTACACATGTGCATTCTGGTGAGCATGACTCTCTTGCATCTTTATTATACCCATTCCCTTCTCATATATGTACGGGGGAGATTGCATGTATATTTATATGTAACTGTTTGATTACTTTGTGTGCACTTCATGAGTCATCATCTGCATATACATAGCTTCATGTATTTAAACAGAAAATGTAAAAATCAAAAATTTGAAAATCAAAGAAAATCGTGTTGATATGTCCTCCTGCTCTTGTTTGTGTGAAAATCTGCCATGGGCTCTAGATTTTGAATGCTATCATGCTGAACACCTTATTTTTGAATGCTATAATCTGCCATGGGCTATTGCTGTTTCAAAGGGAGATCAACTTGTTCTTCCTTGTTTGGCTTCTTCCAGATTGTTGATATTGTTGATTATGTCACAGGGGGAGAAAGTTTTGCATTATCCCGCTTTTTGCTTATGTCAAAGGGGGAGAAAAATTGATGATTATGTGTGATAGAAGGGGAAGATTATTTGTGCCATTCTATTGTATCATCATTAAGTTTGTCATCATCACTAAGTTTGTCATCATCAAAAAGGGGGAGATTGTTGAGTTATGGTTTTGATGATTGTTGGCGTTATGGTTTTGATGATAACTAAACTTAATGTGTGATTAAGTGATGATAACTAAACTTATGGTTGATTGCACATTCATGTTTAAATATGTTTGAGATGGCAAATGGCAATGGTACATGGTCTTGATTCATGCTTGATTGAATTATTTTTACAAGAGGCAAGAGGTTTCATAACCTCTTTAATGTGAACAAGCATGGTATTAACCTTAACTATCTTGCTTGCAGGATCAAACACATGGCAGTCACCTGGTGAACTAAACTTGTGGATAAGCACCCTGCTCCTCTACTCCAAAACAGGTGGTACATGTCATTTACTATCAAGAACCATTGATCCATATACTCAGTACAAATCCTCAAGGTCGAAGGAGTTTGATGCCATAAATGTGAATGAGCTGCTCAAGGGTTTAAAGGGCTGAACGGGAGAAACCTGGGGCTTCCCCTGCCAGCGGTCGACCGCCAGCAGCGGTGGACCGCCCAGACAGGGGCGGTCAACCGTTTTTCCCAGCAAGCAACTGACTGAAACCTGTAAAATTCCGGTCGACCGCCAGCCCTCCACCGGTCGACCGCCAGCCCCGAGGCCCCCTTTTGTTGACTTTTGTTTCAAGCTCGAGGAGTGGTCTCTCCACCCATTTGTTTAATCCTAAAGACACCCAATCCACCATGATTTGTGGATCTGGTCTGGGGCTTGTCTATGGACCATTTAAGAGATATAAAACATCTCATTGAAGCCATAACCCTAACCAACCAAGAGGGCTTCAAGGGAGATCTAAGGGGAGGCTGTCCAAGGAGGAAGAAGAGGTATTGTAGCTTCGTGAACAGTATCTCGTGCAATAAGTTATTCATCCATAAACAAGCCATTCAAGGTACTTCTCAAGCCAACAAGCATCTATGAAGTGAAGAATCAAGCAACCAACAAAGAGAGATCAAGGGGGAGGCTATCAAGAATCGAGCAAGAGTTTCAAGAACAGATCAAAGGGAGGTTATCCAAGTGAAGAAGGAAGAGTATTGTAGCCATGAACAGTACTCCGTGCAGCAACTCTACATCCACTCCAAGCCCATTCAAGCTTAATCTGAAGTCATCCAAGTGAAGCAGGAAGCATCGTTCCAAGCTCTATATCATACACTCAAGGGAAGCCAAATCAGGAGTCTTCTAAACTGTGCCTCACTGTTGTTATGTTTTGGGATTTATATTTGTGTTCTTCACAATCTGGAAACATTTATGTGTGTGTGGATCGTTGTGGATCTATGGTCGTGTGTGGTCATTGTGTTCCATTCGTGTGTGCGTAGATCTTCCTAGATCTACGTGTGTGTGTGGATCTACTTAGATCCAGTTGTTTTAGTGTGTGGTTTGCTGCACTTGTCGCAGCGTGTGTGTGTCTTATTGATCCGTTTGTTGGATCGTGTTGGAGACCTCATCTCCGTGTGTGTGTGTGTGTGTGTGTGTGTGTGTGTGTGTGTGTGTGTGTGTGTGTAATGGGGCGCGTCCCCGTGTGTGTGGGCAGGTGCCGTCCTGCGTGTGTGTTTGGAGCGTCGTCTGCGTTTGGGGATTTATCCCCGAGTGAAGCCTCACCGAGTTTGGTGAGGGGTGGACGTAGGATTGCCGTCGTTGCATCCGAACCGCCTTAAAAACCGCTGTGCATTATGTTTTGTATTATGTGGTTTGGTCCTTTTCTTCTACCTCCATTCTACATGAGTGTTAGTATAATTGTGATTCTGGATTTATCGTATATCTTGCATAATCTATATTATCATCCAATTCAGTTTGATAAATCCAATTTGTGAACAAACAGTTTTCAACCTCTTGATTAACATTGTATCACATATTTTGAAAAGGCCAAAAGTTTTCGTAAAATTGGTAAACACCCAATTCACCCCCCTCTTGGGTGTCATTGATCGCGGGACTTCATCCCCCTCCAGCCCCACACAAGCCACCGCAGCTCCCACGTCCCTCTCCACCTTCACTCCCTTCCTCTCCCATAGCCCAACCGCCCAACTGCGACCACGCCCCCATCTCCTATCCCTCTCACCGCCGCCCGGCGACTGCAACCGCCATCCTACTGTCACCCTTCTCACCGCCGGTGAACCCCGCCGTGGCCATCTCCCTGCCACCCTCTACCGCCGTGGCCGCCACTCCCCCTCTCTAAGCTCATACACCATCGCCACTGCCGCCATCTCCTTTCACCCTCTCCCTCTTCCTCCGCTCACCACGCCAGCGTGCTCCCCACCTCCATTTCCACCCCCACGGCCTCTCCACACTAAGTCCCCACATCGCTGCACCTCGTCGCCGCCATCCCCGTGAAGCCCGCCGCTGCGAGCCTCCCTCACCGTCGCCGTCGTCGTCCTCCTCCGCCTGATAACCCACTCCCACGTCATCGGCACACCACCACTGCCGTTCCCGTCATTGTCCGGATGCCACCGCCCCTCGCCGCTGCACCCTCACACCACCGCGGTCGTCGCCCTCCCAGCTACACCGCCGTGGGCCGCCGCCGGTGACCTTCGGTCACCTCCCCACGCCGCCGTCGCCCTCCGACCGTCGCCCTCGCCACCGGCAACCCACCACCGTCGCCACCGTCTTCCCTCCCCCACACTCCGATCCCCCCGTTCCACGGTTCCTCTCTCTCCCCTTCGATCTCTCTCTCTCTCTCTCGGTTCTTCTCTCTCTTCACCACTCTCTTTCTCTCTCTCTCTAGATCCCTCTCTCTTTCCCTCTTTTTATTATTTCCCTCTCCCCCTTCTCTCATCCTCTCTCATCTATCTCCCTCACTTGCTCTCTCTCTCTCTCTCTCTCGATTCTTCTCTCTCTCTTCACCACTCTCTCTCTCTCTCTCTCTCTCTCTCTCTCTCTCTCTCTCTCTCTCTCTCTCTCTCGATCCCTCTCTCTTTCCCTTTTTTTATTATTTCCCTCTCCCCCTTCTCTCATCCTCTCTCTTCCTCTCTCCCTCACGTATTCTCTCTCTCTCTCACCGCCTCTCCCCCCTCGATCTCTCTCTCTCTCAATTTTTTTTATTTATTTTTCCCTCTCTTTCACACTCTCTCTTTCTCTCTCTCATTCCATCTCCCATTCTCTCTTTTCTCTCTCCCTCTCGATCTCTCTCTCCTTCTTTTTTTTCTTTTTTTATTTCCCTCTCCTCCCTCTTTCATCCTCTCTTCCTCTCTCCCTCACGTCCTCTCTCCCCACCGATCTCTCTCTGCTCTCTCTCGATCCCTCACTCATCTTCACTTTTTTTTCTTCTTTCTTTATTCCTCCCCCCTCTCTCCCTGTGTCGAACTCTCTCATCCCTTCTCTTTTTTTTTAATCTCCTCTCTCCCTCCTACGTTTTCAGCTCTCCCTCTCGACCTCTCACCCCTCTTTCTTTTTTTATTTTTTTTATTTTTTTATTCTCTCCACCCTTTCTCCTTCCATTTTTATCTTTCCCTCCTTTATATATATATATATATATATATATATATATATATATATATATATATATATATATATATATTATTTATCTTATCATCCATTCTATTCTGTTTTATTTCTTTTATTCTTGTACTTTTTTTTACTCTTAAAAAAAAGAAGATAAAAAAAGAGGATCTCTCCCTCGATCTCTCTCTCTCTCCCTCTTCGTCTCTCCCTCTCTAGCCCTCTCTCTCTCTATCTCCCTCCCATGCATATTCCCATATTCTCATTTTTATTATTCTTAGTATCTGTCTTCTTTAATTTGTGTTATTGTTATTGTCTCGTGTGTGTGCATGTGTCTGTGAGGGTGTGTATGAGTCTGTTTGAAGTGAAAAGAAAGATTCCAATCCGGTCCTCTTTGAATCTCGTAAAATTAAGGAAGATCCTGCCGAGTTCTTGGGCATTCGGGTGTGCGAGGAAAGCCATCCTACAGCGCCGTGCGTTCGCTCCGTCCCCGTCCCGAAGGAGCTCGTCCAAAGCCCGTCAACAGCTTCCCCCGATAAGCTTTCTCATCTCCCTTCGCCCTGCTTTGTTTTTATTTCACTAGTTGCATTGTACGCATGCATTATCCATATTGCACTCCTCTACCCGAGAGAGCCTTGTTTATTCATTCATCACATCATTTATCTACCATTGGTGTCCAAAAGGGGTTTAAAACAACATCGACCAGGTGCGTATTTGTTCATGTCTTCGTCATGTTCATCACAAGGGATTGATGCTGCATTATCGTTATCCTGATTTATTATCTCGTCTTCTTTTGCAAGGGGAACCATCAATGGAAAGCTATCTCCTTCGGCCAACCGAAAGAAGAGGAGGAGAGAACTCACGTGATTCCTCAGTTCGGAGATGAGAAGGGATCATTCCCTCCTATTTTAAGGTACCCAACCGTCCCCCCCTCCATTTTACTCTATTCTTCTCTCTTTCTATTGTTATTTATTGTTAAGCCTCCACCCCCGTCCCTCTCTATTTTTGTCTAAAAAAGAGTCTTTCTCTCTATATATATATTTTCCTAGTGGTCTTTAATAATTTTAATTCTCTATACCTCACTCTCTTTCTCTATCTTTTACATCTCGATTTCTTTCATCATTTTCTCATGTCTCTTTGAAAGAAATAAAAGAATAAAAATAATAAAGGCAACACAAACAAAAACCAAAAATAGCAATAAAAGCTAAAAAAAAGAATAACAAAATCAGGGTAACCGAAGGAAGCCCTCTTCGTCGGTCGGCCGACAGAAGAGGAAGAGAGGACCCGCACTGCTCCCGCTCCGGCGGCGAACGCGATCAGAACACTTCCTGTGGGGTTCTCAACCCCTGGCGATCACACTTCCCCTCCCCTTCTTTCTGTTATTTCTTTTCTGTTCAAATCCTGTGAACGGAACAAGTTCCTCGCGGAGGTTCCATACTGACTCTAACTCCCCTCCCCATTTCTTTTCTGTTCAAACCCCGTGAACGGAACAAGTTCCTCGCGGAGGTTCCATACTGACTCTAACTCCCCTCCCCATGTCTTTTCTGTTCAGACCCCGCGAACGGAACAAGTTCCTCGCGGAGGTTCCATACTGACTCTAACTCCCCTCCCCATTTCTTTCTGTTCAGACCCCGTGAGCGGAACTAGTTCCTCGCGGTGATTTTCATTTTGTAATTTCATTCCCTTTAATTTCTGCTCAAACCCCGTGAACGGAATGAGTTCCTCGCGGAGGTTTCCCTTTTGTTATTTTTATTTTGTTCAAACCCCGTGAACGGAACAAGTTCCTCACTGAGGTTTCATTCCGTAATTTCCATTCTGCCATTTCATTTGTTATTTCGTTGTACATTTCTGTTCCGTGTCTTCTTCCGTTCCGTGCGCTTTTGCCGTTCGAACCCGGTAGAGACAACCCTCTCCGGGACCTTTTACGCACTCTCTCTCATCCTGCCCACGTATTTCTTTCCCCTTTTGTTAACCCCGTGACGTCCATCCACATCTCTTGGCGATCACGGTGGGACCTCTTTTACTTTCCGTTCGGTTACCCGTGTGATTTGGCACCCGCGTGTGCCCTTCCCTATTGCGCCCACGTGCGCTACAGTTCTCCATTGGCACCCGCGTGTGCCCCTCCCCCATTGGCACCCACGTGTGCCCCTCCCCATTGCGCCCGCGTACGCTACAGTCGTGCACCAAGTAGCACCTTGCTTTGCGTTTATCCCTCGTGAACCTCGTGCACTTCCCCCTCATTCCCTTGATATCTCGAGAGATTCACGTTGTTCCCTTTCTTTCCGTTGTTTTCCAAAAAATGGGCTTCAGCTCGAGGGCGTGCCTGGAGCCCCAGGTGCGTACTCAGCATCATCGCCCTCAGCAACTGTCAGCCGTTGTGCGGACACGTCCTGACAAGTGGACGTGTTCTCCCAAAGGCACTTCCCATCTAGCATCCCCAAATTGAGAAAAAAAAGGGAGAAGATAGAAAAGAAAGAAAAAAACCTCAATGGTGCTCTATCAGGTACATTTCCTATCTTCCTTTACCTTGTGAAAATTCGTTTAGTTCTATTCCACCCTACTTAAATTCTATTCTTGTGAAAATTTGTTTAGTTCCATTTCCTGCATAGGTTTCGATCTTGTGAAAATTGTTTAGTTATACTCTGTCCTGCATAAGTTATATCTTGTGGAAATTATTTATGTCTATTCTGTTCTGCATAAGTTCTATCTTGTGATAAACTGTTTAGTTCTATTCTATCCTGCATAAGTTCTACCATGTGATAAATTGTCTAGTTCTAATCTATCCCACATAAACTCTGTTCTTGTAAAAATTGTTTAAGTTTTGTCCCATCCTGCATAATTTCTGATCTTGTGAGATTGTTTAGTTCTGTCCTGTCCTGTAATAAGTTCTGATCCTGAATCTGTTTAGTTCTATCCTGTCCGAAGTTCTGTTCTCATTAAAGTTGTTTAGTTCTATTTTATCCTACATAATCCCTGTTGTCCTTGCTTTGTTTGTGTTTCACATATCTCAGTTATACTGCACTGCATTACATGCATTTTCCCCCTTTCTTTTTCCTTTTTAAGGATCACCCTTTCTCGATGAAGGAAGGACTCTCCGTTCGGGAATTCCTCTCGACGGACTAGGATCTCCTTCATCGGGACCTCCGTAAGTCCCCGACAGCGAAGGATTCCCTCTTAGTTCACTGGGCAGGTTGTACCACTAATGTTCCCCGGAGTTTAGTTACCCGTTCGTGGTGAGGCGAGCGACCTTAGATGACACGGCGGTGGCCAAAATTCTAACTAGGGTCCTATCTTTTGTGTGAACTCCTCATTTGTGAAAAGAGAAAAGGAAAAAAAAGAGAGAGAAAAAAAGAAAACAAACCAAAGCAAAAAAGGGACGTAAAGCATCCACTTGTGTGTTAATCTCTGCTACTTGTATGCTGGTGTTTGTTATTACGTTCTGGAAAAGTGTTAAGGATGGCCGAGTATAATTACGATGCTTTCGAGGCTGACGCCTTCGGCTATGAGCCCCAAATGCATGACCCAGGTCATGGCTCTTACATAAAATACAGCCCAGACCTGGGCTACCAAGGTGAGCCCCATGTCTACGCCATGGACGCCGGTCCATCCCACGAGCCCTCACATGAGGTGCCGAATGTTGCCGGGGATACATCTTCCCCTTAGGACATCTCCTCTCTGTTAGGTGTCCTTGCCAACACCCAGCTCAACCCTGAGCAACTCCAGGCCTTCCAGGCCATTCTGAAAGGGAAATCGGTTTCCCCCTCTCCCACGGAGCCGAATCCGGCTGCTACTCCTATCCAAGAGTCTATACAGGCCATTCCCTCCCCCTCACTTTTCGGGCAGGCAAATCAACAGCCTCCCTCCTTCCAATTCCCCTCCCAATCTCTGGCGCCAGCCGCCCTTCAAACACCAATCCAACCGGGCCTATCCACTGGTAGACCCCAATAGCCTTCCTGTCCTAGGTTTCCTTCTCAGGCCTCCGGGAGGCCTACCGCTTCTCCGTGGCAAGCGCCACCTTCCCCAGTTGACCCGCTCACTCAGTCCCTCTTAAACAAGCTGAACAAGATAGATGAGCAATTCCGGGACTTAAAGAAAATGGTGGATGTAAAATCCACCCCTGAAGTTTCTCTGCCTGTCCTACCAGTTTCACCTTCCCCCTTCTGAGATGCCCACGTACCGTAGGTACAATGGCACTGGCAACCCCTTTACCCATTTGAAGGACTTCATGTATGAGTCCTCGTTCTGGTAGAATGATAAAAGATCCCTGGCATACCTCTTTAGGAGATCATTAGATGGCCCTGCGCTGGAATGGTTTTACGCCCTAGAGCCAAGTGAGGCTGAGGACTTCGACGTGGTTCATAGGAAGTTCCTACAGAGGTACCGGGACCGGGTTGGCCCGTCTCTTTCTACCACCGACCTGGTCACCGAAAAAATGAAGTCGGACGAAGATTTCGTCCAGTATGCTGATAGATGGAGGTCCCTGGCAGAGAGGATAAAGGATACCATCTCAGAGCCAGAGCAGGTGAAGATGATTGTATCAAATTTCTACCCCCCAGTTTAGGCATATCCTGGCAATGAACAAGCTTAACACCATGGAGGAGCTGTACGAGAGGGCTCGGTATGTCCAGACACAACTGAAAGATTCCCCTCTCATGCATATGTTCGAGCCACCAAAGCCGAGGGTGTTTAGGAAGCCGGGCACTGGTGTCCAAGGTGGGGTGACAGAAGGGGTAGTGACAAATGAGCAGGTGAGTGCGGTTGGCAATCCCAACCAGCAGGCCGACCCCAGGCCTCCACAAGCCCTACCACTCCCCTTCCATCAGAACCAATAGGGTCTGCAACCCTATCATCCTCCCCTACAAAACAACTTCCATTAGAACAATGTGGCACGACCCTTCCGTCCCCAACAACAACAACAGCCACCTACTCAGTACCATCATGTTCCACCCCCGGGGAACTACGGCCCCCCACAACAACAGAGAAGACCGATTGGCCCGAAGAGAGCTCACTACCCACCATTGCCGGAATCACTACCGGACATCTTTAATGCTCTCATGGCTGTTAATTCACTCGTCTTGCCCAAAGAAAGACCCATATGGCCACTGAATGTTGACACGTCCAGATATTGTGTTTACCATAGGCAGCCAGGCCATACAGTGGAGAACTGCTTTGATTTAAGGACTACATTTATGATATGAATGATGGACACTTAATTGATTGGGATGAAATGAGGAGAGTTGTCGCCACTTTGAAGGCAAGGAGACCTCCCCCCAGACCGCAATTACAACAACAACAACAACAACAACCCCAACAACAACAACCTCAGCAGGTCCCACAGCAACAACCGAACATGGGCATTGTTCAAAACCAACTTCCGGAGCACCAACGACCCAATCAGCAAGTCAACCCCATCTCTTCCTTCCCAGAAATCGGAAGAGGGCAAGGTTGGCACGTGGAGGGCACCTCCGTTCTTGTTGCCCATCACGTTCCTAGCCAACCCCCTCGCCTCATCCGGTCAGCACCTCTTTCTGCTCGAACCACGTCACAACCCCCGAGTGGACCTCTTTTTGTCCCACAGTCATCACGCCCTCTTATCCGCTCCCTCGTCGCCAGTTCCCTCCCGGTCCAGCCCTCCACCACACCTCTACCTACACCCTCAAAACCCCTAATTTTACCTGGCCCATCCGAGGCCCCATCCACCTCCGCCACTCCTTCACCCCTACCCTCGAAACCTCTCATCATCCACCATCCATCCCAGGTGCCGTCCACTCCGCCTCCACCTCTCCCAAACAAACCCCTCATCAGGATCCCTACACCCGTCATCACCTCCGCTCCGCCAACCATCCCTCCCCCACTTAAACCTCTGATAAAACGCATACCTAACCCCGTCGAGGTGCAACCAAAGGAACAAGCCATGGTGCTCCGAAGTGGAAGGATCTTCCACCGAGTTTTTCCCCAAAACGGTCAAAGTCCAGAACAGTCCCAACAAGAGAAAGGAACTGAAGAGCAGTTAGAGGAATCCATCCCCGGGACACAATATGATCTTCTAAAACATCTGGACAAGACGCCTGCCCGAATCTCCATCTTGGAGTTGATTAAGAGGTCCACGTCCCATCAAGAGGCACTAATGAAGTATCTCCAAATGGTCATGGTGAACGAGGATCTCCTGATAGAGAAGATATCGTCGGTGCTGACACCGATGAGCACGCAACCGGCCATCACATTCCATGACCACGAGCTTGCCCCCCAGGAAGCTCGGAAATATGCTTTGTGCATTGCGGTGAAGATCAAAGGGGTGCTCGTAAACCTGTGCCTAGTGGACACGGGTGCCTCAATCAATGTGATCTCCATGAACACTCTCTTGCTATGTGGGGTTGATTTAGAACAGATAAGGCCATCGGTTATCACAGTCACCGCATATGATAATAGAAAGAGGCCTCCGCAGGGGAGGATTATCCTTAATGCAGAAGTGGGTCATGTTGATGTTCTTACGGAGTTTCACATCCTCGACATGGACCCCACGTTCAAGGGCATATTGGGTCGTCCTTACATGGAGACGCTGAATGCCGTCCCTTCCACCAACCACCAATGCCTAAAATTCCCGTACAAGGGACGGATGATCAAGGTGTCTAGCATGCCCCTGCTCCCTACGGTGGATGCTATTAACACTTCATTGCCCTCTGTCTAGCCGACCCATAGGCCTATCCTTTCCCTGCTAGATGTGTGTGACCCTAGGCGCCCTTCACCAACACAAAGAAAGCCACTTCCCGGGCCGACGCCACGTTCCCCTTCCCATTCTAAGGGATGGGAGATCATGAACAACTTAGGTTACCATCAAGGCAAAGGTCTAGGAGCACAATTACAAGGAAGACTGTGACCGGTAGGGAAGGCCAGGGTAATCCTCAGAGTTGGCTTAGGCTTTGAAGGCCCGATTGAGGAAGATGGAGAACCTCTTACATGGACCTTGTACTCTCATTTCATAAAAGGGCCGGTTATACAGTTGGGGGATCAGCCGCAAGAATCACATGGGGAAGTTCGGATTGTCTACTTAGCCGAAAGTTGCTCGAGGGCTGTAAAGAAGGGGAAGCACGATGACCCGGACTGTGAGTGGAACAAGTGGTTCGATATACATGATATTTCCATTGCACTACAGTAGATGTTCTCACCTCCGGACTTGGAGGGGCCGCTTTTGATCTCCGAGGTGCCAAAAGGTGTCGTTGACATTATCAAAACTCCAAGTTTTCCTCGCCAAGAGGATGTTGCCATTGACGGATCACTTTCCGTCACTCTATCTAATCATTCTCCTCAGCCGTTGCTGCTGAATCTTTCCTGGGCCAGACGTTTGTCTGATGATATTCCCAGATCCCCTTCTCTGCTCACATTCTTGCGCGGGTTTCTCAACCCGTGCCGAATTTTCAACCATGATCTGCTCAATGAGCCCTACAACCCCTTAGCTATAGTCCCCTCCTCTCATTCCCTAAGTTCTTTCAATTATTTTGTAATTGAAAATGAAAATAAAAAAAATGTCAAATTTCAAACTCCTCAACAGTGCATTTCCTTTGAGGAGACCTCCTACATCTCCCATGAGTGCGCCCCGACCTACGGGCCATTCGTTCAAGGTCCCTTGAGCGACCTTCTTTATCCCTCCACTGAGGGGTCTTTTCCTATACATTCTTAGTTTCCCCTTCGTCTGTAGGACAGGTAGGTCAATTTAATAATAATGAGTCAAGGGTAGTGCCTAGAAGAAAATCCAAGGGTAGGTAAATTCCTCGTCGATTTCTTCTAGATTTAGCCAATAGGTGCCAGGCATGACTAGCTATTCCTCAGCTGATAGAAAATCCCATCCATCTACCGGAGTTAGAATGTGAGGAGGATTGCACAATTGATGATGCATATGGAGTTTATGAGCTCACAGATGAAGAATACCCTATTGAAGAAGGGGACGAAGAATATGAGGACGCGGCTGATGCATATGCTAGTGGAATGAAGAGGTTTGACGAACCATCAGCCGCTATAGAAGAGCCCACCAAAGAAATCAACTTGGGAACCGAGGAAGACCCTAGGATTGTCCTCATAAGTGATGAATTACCGCCATCTAAAGAAGAGGAATTGATCAAGGTTCTCAAGGAGTATAGGGACACGTTCGCATGGAGCTACGAAGATATGCCAAGATTGGATTCCACCCTGGTCGAACACCGCCTAACGCTAAAACCAGGGTCCGTCTCGGTAAAGCAGAGGTTAAGACGTTTCCACCCCCAGATGGCTTTGAAAATGAAGGAAGAGGTCGATAGGCTCCACAAAACCAGGTTTATTAGAGTCGTCTTATATCCTCAATGGGTGACAAACATTGTCCCGATCATGAAAAAAGATGGAAAGGTAAGAATATGTATCAATTTCAGGGACCTTAACCGCGCGTGTCCAAAAGAAGATTTCCCCTTACCTCACATCGATGTGTTGGTTGATAACACGACTGGCTATTAAACTCTCTCGTTTATGGATGGATTTTCGGGATATAATCAGATCTGTTTGGCAGAAGAGGATCAGGAGAAAATATCATTCACCACACCCTGGGGAACTTACTGTTATTTAGTCATGCCGTTTGGCTTGAAGAATGCTGGAGCTACTTATCAAAGGGCTATGATGGTAATATTTCATGACATGATGCATGTGTATTTAGAGGTGTATGTGGATGATTTACTGGTGAAATCCAGGACTAGGGAAGAACACCCGAGAGTTTTAGCTAAGGTGCTGCAAAGATCAAGGGAGTTCAATTTGAAAATGAATCCAAAAAAGTGCGTATTTGGTGTCTCGTCGGGCAAATTGCTTGGTTTCATTGTGAGTAAGAGGGGTATTGAAATAGATCCCAACAAAGCTAAAGCAATTAGGGATATGCCACCTCCGAAAAACCTGAGAGAAGTTCGAGGGTTAATCGGAAGGTTACAATTCATTCGTCGATTTGTGTCCCAACACTCGCAAAGGTGCAAACCTTTCTACGAGTTGACTAAGTCAGGAGTAGAATTCCTTTGGAATTCTAAATGTCAAAAAGCTTTTGAAGGATTGAAAGAATATCTGGCCAACCCGCCGGTCCTAATTCCACCCACGCCAGGTAAACCATTAATACTTTACACCTCAGTCCTTGACGACTCCGTGGGAGCTGTCCTAGCACAAGCCGATGAAGCGGGCAAGGAAAGGGCGACTTAGTACTTGTCCAAACTCCTCAACCCCTGTGAGCAGAAGTAAACGGCTATGGAGAAAACTTGTGCCGCCCTTGTCTGGGTAGTGCAGAAGTTGAAACACTACTTTCTAGCTCATGAAGTCCATCTGATTGCCCGAATGAACCCTATCAAGTTCCTTCTAGAAAAATCTGTCCTTACGGATAGATTAGCACGCTGGCAAAGCTTTCTTTCTCAGTTTGACATCACCTACATTCAGCAAAAGGCGATTAAGGGGTATGCCATAGCTGAGCATCTCGCTCACCATCCTCTCCCCAAATTCGATCCTGTCCAATCAGAGTTTCCAGATGAGGAACTAATGTCCATCAACCAATCAGATGATTACATGTGGACGTTACATTTTGATGGAGCTCTGAATTCCCAAGGGAAAGGAATCGACATTGCCCTCCTGTCGTCTGAGGGCCTTACATTCCCACTGGCATACCAGCTCAAATTCCCAGTCACCAATAATATAGCCGAATATGAAGCTCTTCTAGCTGGCCTGGAACTCGCTCATTCTTTTCGTATCACCGAATTGTGAGTCGTAGGTGATAGTCAACTCATTCTTCGCCAGGTGCTCACCAAATATCGCACTCGCGATCCCAAGCTCAAGCCATACCAAGAACTCACTGCTGCCATTGCCAAACTGTTCACTAAACTGATCTTTGTCCATGTCCCTCATCATCAGAATATTCTGACTGATGCCCTCGCCTCGTTGGCATCATCTTTAAGGTTCCCTCTAGGAAGATGGTTTGATTCCATTTCCATCAACATGCGTCACGCCCCTACAATCGATGATGCTTCCTACGTAGATATTAAGGACAGGATAGCAAGGAAGGCCCTATAGGAAGAAATTCTTGAGAAGAGGGAAATCATGTTGGCAGAATTAGAAGAAGAATTGGCTGATGAGGAAAAGCCATGGTTTTACGAAATTGCCAAGTATTGCAAAGATCAGTCCTACCTTGGAGAAGCCACATCGGAAGATAGAAAAGCCATAAGGAGAGTGGCACAAAGATACGTGCTGGTCGGAGGAGTGTTGTACAAGAGAACCCTTACTGGTGTTCTTCTAAGATGTCTCGACGAAGAGGAGGTCTGGAAATGTGTCGAGGAAGCACACTCTGGTGTGTGCGGTGGCCATGTGAATAGCCAAATGCTTGTCAAGAAAATCCTTCGGCAAGGCTTTTACTGGCCCACCATGCAAGAGGATTGTGCCGTCCATGTCCGCAGGTGTGTCAAGTGTCAACTTCACGCCGATAAAATTCATTCCCCATCTTCTTCACTTCATCCAATATCCTCCCCTTGGCCCTTTTCCATGTGGGCTTTTGATATCATTGGTCCTCTAGGTGACCTTAACTCCCTTACTAAGCAAAAATCTTTCATCCTCACTGCAACGGAGTAATTCACCAAATGGACCGAAGCTGAAGCTTACGTGGAAATCAAGGCATCAACAGTCTGTAAATTCGTCATGAAGAACATCATCGCCAGGTTCGACGTTCCAAGCACTATCATCACCGACAATGGACCACAATTCATTTCTCAGGACCTTCAGGACCTCTGTAAAAGGTATAAAATTACATTGCATCATTCATCACCTTATTACCCACAAGGTAATGGCCAAGCAGAGGCCACTAATAAAACATTGATTAAAATCATAAAAAAGACCTGTGAGTCAAACAAGTTCTCGGATTGGTCAGAAAAGCTGATTGAAGCTCTATGGGCCTATGCACTTCAATCCGTACTCCCACTGGGCAAACTCCCTTCGCCCTTACTTATGGGATGGAGGCGGTAGTTCCGTATGAAATCTTGGTTCCTTCTCTCAGGGTACAGTTGGACAAGGAGCTTCCCCTCGACGAACGTCGTGATTCACTCCTTGCCCAATTGGAACTCTTAGATGAGAAACGGCTGGCCGCTGCCGAGCATGCACGTGTATATCAGAACAGACTCATACGTTTTTATCAAAAGAAGGTCATTGAAAGGAAATTTCAAGTCGGTGAAATGGTAGTGAAAAGAATATTTGTAAAACCTGGCGGCCGCGTTCTAAACTCCAACCCAATTGGGAAGGACCGTACGTGGTTCAGGCTGTACATCCCGGCAACGCCTACAGGCTAGTTAATGCTGAGGGGATCGAGTTATCCCACCCTTGGAATGGGCTTTATCTTAAAAAGTACTACCCTTAGATAGGTGTACATAGTGTCAAAAAAATAATATGAAAAAAAAAACAACAACAAAAATAGAAAAAAATGAAAACAACAAAAATATGTATATACAACCACAAAAGAGAAAAAAGAAAACAGAAAAAAAATAAAAAATTCAAAATGCTAATGCCTGGAGACCACCGTGTAGTTAAGTCATTGCATTCAACCTCCATGTTGGGACAAGGCCTATTAAGACTTAGTAGATTTCGGGTCTTGGTCTGCTAGAACCGTGGAGATTCCTGTCCGGCCACGTCGGCCTATGCCCGCTTAAAGAGAACCAACATGTACATACTTACGTGTTTTATTCAAAAATCGGTAGCATCACCTACAGTGGGGCCTCACCCAGAAGTTCTCCAGAAGGCTATAATCTTTATTCTCTTCTCTTCGACCGAATGAGACAGCCGGCGCCCTTAAAACGCTGAGCATTAGAAATCAAAAGTCAAGCCCCTTAAGGCAAGGGTAGGATCCATTTTCTCGAGCATCGGTCAGAGCACGATAAGAGGGTAGTGTGCCCGCAGGCATGCAAAAGGGATTCTACAATGTCAAATGACTATATTTCCCTCGAAAAAATGATAAATCAAAATCAAAAGAAAAGCCTGGTCGTAACCGTGCCTGATTTTGATAAATGAAACCCTTCAAAGTGTAAAAGTCCAGAATCCACAAAAGGGGCAATGAGATGTAAATGCTCGAGTTTTGGTCTGAAATTACCCGAAAGGGGAGAGTTGAATGGACCCTTATTGGCTCGCCGGGTTAACGGTTTTGCTGGTCCTCTCAGGAGGTTTACCCCCTACACTCTTCTTTCTCCCCCGAAGATGAAAGCTCGATGGAGTATCCGAAGGGTGAGACCCGCCAAGGTTTGCAACCCTGTTTTAACATACCCATATGGTTGCCTACTTTGCTGTGAAGGAGTCTCAGTGTTTCTGGCCGGTCAAGACCCTTGTCTACCATCTTGATATTTTCTTATCTAACCTCGGGCTTAGGTCAATGCAAGCGCGTCATCTATGGGTGCGACGGCGTCTGATTTCGGGTCAGCGTCGCGCGGTTGGCCGTTCAGGTTCCAGGGTGTTCCAATATATACCATCCAGAGTTGTGAGGAAATAGACCCGGGTCGGATAAATCATTTACCTTGAACACTTTTTAGGTGAATCCCTGTGGTCGGAAGCGACTGGGAGCCTAAGCATGGCATGACGGCATTGTCATCAGGATAAGTCTTAACCGGCGGGATTATCATTTGAGGAGTCTAGAGGCCCAAATCAACCTAGATGTGTTCCTAGGATACTTGGGAGGTTAGTAAGAAACCCATGTTCTCATATAGGTTAGGTGCCATATGGGTGCTTACCAGGCGTTAGTAACAAAAAAAATATAATGATAAAAACAACAACAAAAGGAAAAAGAGGAAAATGTAGATATATGTAAAACAAAAAACTGATAAAAAAATAAAAAAATAAGAAAAATGCAAGAAAAATAAATAAAAAAAATTATTACATTCTGCATGATCGCATTTGTATGCAACATTTCACTTTTAAATTTTCGGTTGCATTTGTATGCCTGTGTGTCCATTCACCATTTCACTTTATCTTGCCTTCATTGATAAAGGCTTGGCCCCTTGACCCATTATCAAGGATGGCTCAAAACAAACCTCGCTTAGTGAGCAAGGGGCCAAGTCAGAATAGATATTCTAACTTGTTTGCTTAAGTGATGTGTGCAGGAACTCGAGAAAGCAAGAAAGAAGTAAAAACCAAGAAACAAACATTTTATTCCAAAACAAAAAATTTTACATCAAGTTCCACCCTCTCTCTCCGCATTACTCGTCTCGCCCCTCTCTGGGCAAGATGCTCTAGAGGGTGTCATCAAAGCATGAGAAGCGGTATTCCTACCGCTCTGGTGTCCTCTTTCCATATCCACACCCCGACGTCGATCTACGGGGGCAGCAAAGAAGCTACTAACACGAAAGCCGCGCTCTCGTGCTCTTCGGTAGCGCTCTTCACCGTCCCTCAGCCACTGTTCAGCAAGACCGAGACTGGTCCGGAGTTCAAATAATTGGGCCTCCAGGGCCCTCTTCTCTTCTCTTTCTGCCGATCTCTCGGCCCTCTCCCGTTCTCTGTCCCTTTCTTTCTCCGCTCGTTCTCTCTCTCTGTCATCCCTTTCCAGCTGGAGGGTGATCCTCAGCTCCATGGCGTCCCGAGAAAAATTGTCATCTAAGCGACGCTGTAATTCCTCCTCCAGCTCCGCTATCCTGGCCTCCCCTTGTGCTGCATGAGCAGACATCTCTTGCATCTCTTTGGCCTGCCATACCCGTCATTTCAGGGGTGTGATGAGACGTAAGCAGAGAAGCTCGGATAAGAGGAACCTTCACCTGCGCGGAAAGCATTCCCTCTGCCTCCGCGGCGCGCTGTGTTACACGGGCAAGCTGCTCGTGGAGCGAATCTAGTTCCGACGAAGGAATCCATAGACTGGAAGAAGCACCCTCTGCCCCTACTACTGGTAGGGTTGCGTCGAGCCGAGCGCGCTATGATAGCAAGAAGTGGCAATGAGTGGCTAAACACCAGAAACCTAGGGGTATAATTAGGAATATGCATTTGCATACATACTCACCGAGACATGTAAAGCCTCACGGGTGTCACCCAACTCTTCCTCCGTGTCCGCCAAGCGAGCCCGCAAGTTCGCTATCATGGTATCACGGGCATCCTAAACCCATGTCATAGGAGTCAGCATTACATTTAGAAAAATGATAAAAAAATAGAAAAAAATGATCAAAAAGTGAGAAAGGAGATACACCTCCACAAGTCCCTCAGGATGGACTCGCTCTGCATACATCGCCCTATAGAGACGTAGATAATCTTCACTATCCTGGGCGTGCGACTCCACGAGCATGCCACCCCGCTGCCAATCTTCATATTGTTCGGGGAAGCGCACCCTCCAGTCAACACAGGTTACCGGCCCACGTGTCTTCCTCCCGACGCGGGGTGGTGCGGTCATATCTACCCATTCCTGGGCAAGCCCTAGAGTCCTCATGACCAATCGTAGCCGGAGTGGCTCGATTTCATTCAGGCAGTGGACCCAAAGGTCCCGACCAAATCGAGGGCGACCTGTGATGACCCACGGCTGGTCGACATCGACCATGCCCGAGTAAGGCCTCCAGATCACCTACGTTGGCATGCGTATATCTCCTTAATCACTCAAAAAGACCAAAAAAGAGAGACAAAAAAAAGACAAAAAAAATGGAGTCCTACCATCTCTGCGGGGAACTCTTGCAGCTCACGCCTTAATACCATCAGCTGGTAAGACAGAGAGGCTGTGCTCATAATGGGTTGCCACCGCCGAGCTAGTGGTGCCACAGCCACACGCCACTGTCGAGCTCGCCCCATTGGGATGTAGTAATAACTCCATACCTGTGTCGTCACATGTCATCAGCATTTCATGAAATAGATTAGTTGCATTAATAAATAAATAAATAATTACCTGGAGAAACGGTATGAAGCCACTCACAGTCACCTCTCGATCTGTCCCTTGGGACAGACTTGCGAACAGATGCGCCAGCACGGCGGCTCCCCAGGCATATTGCCCTACCCTCTCTAGGTCCACCAAAAATTCTAGGAAACGACAATGGATGTCGTCTCCTTTGGAACCCAGCAGTAATTTTCCCAGCAGGAAGAGGAGGAATATCCTCAAGTCCGTGTTTGACCTTTCCCAGCTACTGGCATCCACGCAATACACAGCGCGGGACCCTCTTTCCGCTCTCTCCATGAATTCCTCCAAGGACTCGTTATCACGTTGACGAGTGTCAGTGAGCCCCAATGCCTCCATGATAGACGCCTTGGCTACTGACCTGTTCTTTTGGTCCTTTAATTCCAGACCAAGAAGCTTCTGAGCCACTTCGCGATAATCGGGGTAGGTGACCCCGGTCACCGCCTCGCCATCCACTCTAAGGCCAGTGATTCGGGCCACATCTTTGAGACTGGGCACCATGTGCCCCCAGGGCATCAAGAAGGCACGACTCTCTGGGTCCCATCTCTCGCGCAATGCTTGGATGAGGGCGAGGTCGAGCTTAATGGGTTCGATCCGGAGGAATGCACCAAACCCCATCGCATCCAGCCGGGCTTTCTGGAAGTCAGGCAAGCCTCGATAGGTAGCCACCACTAATTCCCATGAGATGTGTGACCTCGTCATACTCTGTGGATTACACAGGAAGTGAGAAGCGGGTGCATCATTGAAATAAAAAATAGAAAAAGAATGAGAAAGGAAGAAAGGGATCATGAAGAATGAGAGGGAAGAACTGGCTCGTTTACAAGCTCCGATTGGGTCCTCTCACTGAGCTGCCTTTCAACATCGGAGAGTCTCCTGGAACTACCACTGGATCTGCTCCTCTTCGAGGAGCGGGAAGACTCGCCCTCCACCCTGAAACTGGACTCTCCCTCCATCTCAGAAAATGAGAAACTCTTACTCCCTTCTGTCAACTTTTCACTCTTCTAACCAGTCTCCACAACTCCGTGCTTTCAAGTGAAGCAGGCGGGGGGAGTATTTATAGGATTGAAGGGATATGATCCAGATCTATCCCAGTTCCTCTTGCAATGGGCCTTGTAACAAAGCACCCATCTTTCACTCGAAGTAAACGAGGTCGGGGGCGTAGCTGGTTGATTCACACCCTACACGTCTAGGTTCCCTGTGTTCATCATGATTCAAATAAATTTGAGATGAGGACATCTACATGGAGAAAGGACAATGCAGGTCGACCTCTTTGAATTTGGGAGTGGACTCATCCACAGGAGAAAGGACAATGGGAGTCGATATCTTTGAATCTGGGAGTGGACTCGTCTACATGGAAAGAGGACAGAAGGGCGGTTGGCATCTTTGAATTCGGTGGCACATCATTAAAATTTGTGATGGATTCTCCCAAAAGAAATGCACAATGAGTCTGAGACACGATCCGTTATCTCATGGGAGTTCTGTTAAACACGTCACATGGGGACGGCATGAAAAGAGGAGGCGTAGAAGAGAAGGAACGCATGGAGGGCAAACCCGTCACATGAGAGAAAGTCGTTCCATTCATACATCTATATAAACTGTCATGTTCACCGTGAGAAGAGAGCGGGTGTACGAGCAACTTGCTAAATCTCGCACTACCCTCTTGGTCGTCTCTCTCCTCTCCTAAGGGGGAGGTCCCTGGGAGGTCATCTAGAGCTCTGCGACGTTGCAATTGTCTCATCGCATCGCGCATTCCCACCCTCTCTGGTAGCGCTCCTCGCCCTCCTCTGGCCTCTCTCGCGACCCCGACGGCCGCGAAGCTCTTGAACCCGAGGCCGTTGGCTGAGCCGCCCCCTGCTCTGCGATGGAGACTACACCAACCCCAAGAGCTCCTCCACCGTGAGCTCCAACTCTCTTCCAATCGGCAGTGACTCTGAAGGGGTGACGTGTCCGAGCGTTGTTTCTTCCGGAGCTTCATCACTTGGGCCTCACGTGCCCTCCTCTCGTCTCGATCCTGATGTCGCTTTATCCACGCCTCTCTTTCCATTCTCTCCTAGTTTACTTTTCTCCTCGCCACCTGAAGAGAAATCCTCAGCTCCATGACATCTCAGGGCAACTCCGCATACTGTAGTTGCTTCAATCCCCCAGCTCCTATCCGGTGACGGCCGACCATCACCCGGCGTCCGCCATTCCAGTCACAAAGAAAAGGGGAAGGGAGAGACTGAAAGAGCGTGCAATGGCATTAAGGCTTTGCATTTATTTCAAAATAAGATACATCAGGGTTTGGGCACCATAGGCCTCAATTTCCATAGCTCAATTACATAAACTTTCCATAGCTCATGGTCCTCGATCACAGACATCGTCGTCTTCCGTGGAATGCTTGCCTTCCACGATGCTTTGATCGCCATCACGTCCTTTGCGTCACCTTCCGTGCCCAGCTCCCTTTCCTTGATCAAAGGAAGGTTGGATGGCGTAGGAAAAGAGTGTCGAGGAAGGCCGATTTGCAGGCAACACCGGTGCAAATTGTAAAGAACAAATTCGGTTGCACCGATAAGCTGGAGTTCAGCATCAGGAGAAGATCGCGTGAAAAGCTCACGTGGAAGTACACTTGCTGGCACGCTAGTAAACATATTCTGCGCCAAGGTGTCGAAGTGAGTACGCCAGTCTCCGCGTGTCTTCAGACGGGGCATGCGATTGGCCACCTTCCCGCTAAAGGCCAACACATCGGCTATGTAATGAAGGAGGCTTTGTTCGAAGATCCTGGAGGCCGTCTGTCCCCCTTCGCACTGATCAAATTTGAAATGGAGATCAACCCAGCAATTGAGGAGAAACATGCACCCATGAGGAGGCCTTCCCATGCTGGAAGCCGTGAGACCACTATAGAGATACGCAAGGATGGTGGGCCCCACACTCTTGCTCTCCCAAAGTCCACAGATCGCGCCTAGCTGATCTCCTTCCACAATGTTGTCAGTGTGAGGGAATAGGAGGGCACCCGCCAAATAGATCGTGAAGCCCTTCATGAGGGCTTCCAAATGATCATCATCTGTTGACTCTCCCAGGGCATTCATAGTCCATTCCGCAAGCTTCTGTAAATTGATGCCCCTTTGAGTTTGTACAGTCTTGATGGCCTTAGACGGCATAAAACTTTCAAGGACTTCCTCGGAGGTTATCCTTCTTTGCAAGGGCAAAATCTTCATCTTGTCGTCCCTTCTAAACCTTTTCAAACCGAGTAGGAGTTCCGCCTCCTCAAGGAGGACCGTCGCTTCAAAAGTGGGGAAGATAAAGGTGTGGGTTTCAGGGTGCCAAACCTCTACCAATGCACCCATGGTCGTCCAGTCCATATGAATTTTGTTATAATGTTTGGCATGGATGACGAGACCTTGGAGGTGCCACTTTGTAATAACAGCCCTCATGCCGATATTTATGTTGGAGGTGAGCTTTGACAGCCAGGGCAGCTTCGAGAATTTCCTTGGGCCCGGAAAGAGAGGATATGGCTGTAAAAGAAAGAAAAGAAAAGAATGAAAAAGCGAGAGAGAATTTATGCAGGGAAGGAAAAAGGAAGAACCAACTTACCACCCGTGAAAGAATCCTCTCGCTCAGATGACCTTCGATGTCGGTCAGCCTCTTGAATTCATGGCTGAACCTGCTCCTCTTGGCAGGGCGGGAAGGCCCACCTTCCATCTCAAAAGGGCAGGATTTCTCTCCCCCATCTCAAAAAGGGCTTCCAGTTGATGACCTTTCGCTATAAGTAGGGGGATACTTATAGGAAGGAGAGGGGTAAAAAGGTAAATGTAAAAACATTAGTGATGAGTTACCGTGTGAACTTTAACCGGAGGAATCTGGTTTGGTTTGCGTTGTGTTTTTCCTTGCTTCTGTGAATCACCATTGGTGTGCGGATCTCCTTGTACAGTAGAATGAAATTCTGTTTCTCATGAAATAATTGCATGTTTACTGTTCAGTGCAGGTCTCAATAATAAAAGAAAATAAAGAGAGTGCAAAAGGGCACCACTATCCTACCATGTCTCACCATCGGTCACCTCGGTGACTGACCCCACTGTGTCATGCATCCTACTATATGGTATCTACATTATTAGAACATACCAAGGACCTTATGACTTGGATGAATCTGGAGTTTGAGTTCCCCTCTAACAAAAATAGTGATAACTTCATAGGAGTTCAGGATGTACGGATAGGCCGTTAGGTTGTGGTAGCTTGGGGACGATAGTTCCATTCGGTGAAGTCGGTGAGCGGATAAACGGGCCCCGGCTCAGTATCGGCTCATCGGAGCGGTATCCTGACCCATACTTAGCAACTTAACAATATTATCCTTGGCTATCTTCTATTTTTAGTTTGTTTTAATTTTTCCTTTAAACCCAGCATGCATTCATGTAGGACTTTGATATCACTGTGGAAGATCATTCATTTAACCCGATTGTGAGAGCCGCTGTGCTTAAATTCTTGACTAATACGGGATGTTCCATTCTGTATCGAGTACTGAGTTTCTGTGAAACCATCTTGGGCTGGTTGGCCAAAAGAGACCATTGTTTGGATTTATCAGCTACTCTTTTCTGTTTTACTCCATTGGACCCGCCTTGGTTGCAGCACTTCATATTGGCTGGTAACCGCTCCCCAAGGTGAAACCTGCGGGTCTACGACCCAGGTACTTCTGCGCTGAGAAGTTGGTCCTTCTTTCTGTTAGTCTTTTGTTATTTCCAGCCAAACAATCGTTGATTTTGGAGAACCTTCTTCAAGGTTATTTCGTTGAAACTAGGGAAAGATTCCAATCAAGTAGTGTTAAAAACGTGTCTCATCACGCTTTGGCATCCACTTTTCAGTCCATTCTTGATCGGAATGAGTCCTCTTTCATCTCCAAAAGGCAGGGCATCAATCGGCTTCCAGAACCCCTAGTTCCCATTTTCTTCGTCCAAGTGCGCAGACTGCTCCTGCGGATCCATGTTCGACCTGCACCCACTCATCCGACGACTGCTCTCTTCTCCGACCTCCGATTGCAACTCTGTCAGCTCCTGCTCAACGCTACTCTGACCACGGAAGCGTCACCACCAGTCTCGCCTCAATCGGAGTTCAGGAGAGCCCACAACACCTTCTGCAACCAACTACATCTTTTCTATTTCCATCCGAGGCAGATAGAGGGGTCCTGTTTCAGGCTCTGCCACGATCAACACAGAATTCCAGAGATCCTCCAAAAATTCAGGCGTCTTCCTCCGGCAGCTAGGAAACTTTTGGTACCAGTATCATCGGGATCGGAGTCCCCTGGAGCCCGTGGCGGCGTCAACACCGACCCCCTATCCAGTGAATCTGCAGACTGGCAGAACCGATGGAACTCGGAAGTTGGGATTTCTTGCCCAATTCCCCCACCCCGCCTGGCCGGCTTATAGCCCCTCCCTGCGAGGAGGTAGTATTTGGTTGTAATACATTAACCCCCACCCTGAGATCCCCCCCTCCTGCGAGAGGAGTAGTGGTGTAATCTTTCAATTTCAGGTTGAAGCTCCCTCGATGCGACGTGGGGGTGCATACCCTCGCCTCCCCGCTCGCCCCCGTCTCCGGCCGGAGTCGGCGTCTTCACGCCGGCTAGGTGAGCCTCGGTCCCTCTCTTGACTGGTTTAATCACTTGCTTAGCTTAGTATTATTACTATTGCTTCGTCGGATGGAGAGTGAGAGCTCGGCCCAAATTGCTAGTACCGTGAGTGACCACCGCGGGCAAGTTGAGAGTGAATCCACTTAACCCACACCCTTGGTGTGTTGGCCGCCCATGATTTGGGCATCCTAGGCCCATTTGGGGTTCTCCCCAAGCTAGCCAACCTTTAGAGCCTCAAGGTCCCGCCTCGGACCCTCTCCAACATCGCCTAGTCGCCATCGGGCACTAGTGTGCGCCATACGGGTGAGCTCGCTAGTGTGAGTCCGCCGCTCAAACTTGAATGCTTGTAAAATAGGTCCATAGGTGGTGTCACATCAATTCTCCACTCCATTTCATTACACTTCTATTTCATTCCACTCCGTGTCATTCCCCTATAAAGCAGACGTCAAGGCGGGGCAGCTGTAGACACGGCATTTTAGCATTATACTGAGCAGATCCCGTATTACACTAAGACGCCCCAAAGCAGCTCGCACGGTTAAGTTAGTTGAGTAATCTCTAATTTAATCTGATAATCTCATCTCACGAAAAGAAAATTATGGTTTCTTGAATAAAAACTCTTGTTAATAGACTTGTGACCATTCCTACACACACACAAAAAATGTTAATGGGCTTGGCCCATCTTTTTAATCCTAAAAGGGGGGGGGGGGGTTATTGTGTGTTGATGGGCTTGGAGTCATGTGCTAATGGGCTGGGCCCATTCTTATTCATAAAATAAATCAATGGGCTTGGCCCATCCTTTCCTACATAAAAATTTCTTGTGTTGATGGGCTTGGCCCATTCTTGTTCAAAAAACAATCATTAAAAATATAAATATAATAAACCAATTTTAGTGACCCATTCTCCCCCGTAAAAAAAAGGAAAAAAATATTAATAAACTTGACTCATCATTTATCTCATACAATAATAAAAACAAAAATAATAATGATAATACTTCTTAACTCTCTCCCCTCTTCCCGGATCTGGTCCCCTCATTTAACACACTCATCATTCCCCCTCCCCCACCACAACAGCCCATTCACGTGAACACTTCTCACCCTCCCATTCTCCATTCTGAGGAGGACAGCAGAGAACCCATTTTTTTTTTACTTCCGATCCCATTCTTCTCCCACTCTCATTCTCCAACCTTCTCTCCCACACCTAACAACCCACGACAACACACTCCCTCCCTCACACCTCTCACCCCGACGACCCTCTTTCCACTTCACCTCCAACTTCCCCTCCCCTCCGGCCACCTTTGATACCACCTCTAACACCGCCACTGCACATTTTCGTTCCCTCCATCTCATCTCCCACTTTTCTCTCCTCATCTCTCATTCCCTCTCACACTCCGACACCCGACGGGGGCCTCTCCCTCTCACCGGCCACTCCGCCAACCTCGCCGCGACCACTTTCTCTGTCAGCCACAGCCACCCACGCCACCTTCGTGACCACCGGCTATCCTCCGTTCCCATTGTAACCATGTCGGCGACAACCCATGCATGCAACCCCTCCCTTTCACCCCGTCGCCCACAGCAGCCACTCCACTCCCTTCACCACCTCCCTCTCCCCCACCTTCTCTACCACCTCCACCTGAGTCTTTCCCACTGTCACTCGCCCTTCGGCCGCTCTCCCACGCCGCTACACCCTCCTCCGGCCAGCCACTGCACCGCCCACCTTTCCTCATCTCCACGCCCGTCAACCACCCTCCACAGTCACCACCAACGTCGCCGCACCCTCCCTCTACTTCACATCGCGACCCAGCAGCCCTCTCCCTCTCTCTCACGTAAAACCTCACCCCGGAGCCCTCTCATTTCAGATCGTCCGACCACCCTCTCCCTCGCTCTCATCTGCTAGCCCATGCCGTTCGACCACTTCTGCTCCCCTTCGGCTATGTCACCCCCTCCAGCCCCACACAAGCCACATCAGCTCCCACGTCCCTCTCCACCTTCACTCCCTTCCTCTCCCACAGCCCAACCGCCCAACCGCGACCACGACCCCATCTCCTATCCCTCTCACCGCCGCCCGGCGACTGCAACCGCCATCCTACTGTCACCCCTCTCACCGCTGGTGAACCCCGCCGTGGCCATCTCCCTGCCACCCTCTGCCGCCGTGGCCGCCACTCCACCTCTCTAGGCTCACACACCCTCGCCACTGTCGCCATCTCCTTTCACCCTCTCCCTCTTCCTCCGCTCACCACGCCAGCGTGCTCCCCACCTCCATTTCCACCCCCACGGCCTCTCCACGCTAAGTCCCCACGTCGCTGCACCTCATCGCCGCCATCCCCGTGAAGCCCGCCGCTGCGAGCCTCCCTCACTGTCGCCATCGTCGTCCTCCTCCGCCTGCTAACCCACTCCCACGTCATCGGCACACCACCACCGCCGTTCCCGTCGTTGTCCGGATGCCGCCGCCCCTCGCCGCTGCACCCTCACACCACCGCGGTCGTCGCCCTCCCAGCTACACCGCCGTGGGCCGCCGCCGGTGACCTTCGGTCACCTCCCCATGCCGCCGTCGCCCTCCGACCGTCGCGCTCGCCACCGGCAACCCACCACCGTCGCCACCGTCTTCCCTCCCCCACACTCCGATCCCCCCATTCCCCGGTTCCTCTCTCTCCCCTTCGATCTCTCTCTCTCTCCCTCGGTTCTTCTCTCTCTCTTCACCACTCTCTTTCTCTCTCTCTCTCGATCCCTCTCTCTTTCCCTTTTTTTATTATTTCCCTCTCCCCCTTCTCTCATCCTATCTCATCTATCTCCCTCACTCGCTCTCTCTCGATCTCTCTCTCTCTCTCGGTTCTTCTCTCGCTCTTCACCACTCTCTTTCTCTCTCTCTCTCTCTCGATCCCTCTCTCTTTCCCTTTTTTTATTATTTCCCTCTCCCCCTTCTCTCATCCTCTCTCTTCCTCTCTCCCTCATGTATTCTCTCTCTCACCGCCTCCCCCCCCTCGATCTCTCTCTCTCAATTTTTTTTATTTATTTTTTCCCTCTCTTTCACACTCTCTCTTTCTCTCTCTCATTCCATCTCCCATTCTCTCTTTTCTCTCTCTCTCTCGATCTCTCTCTCCTTCTTTTTTTTTCTTTTTTTATTTCCCTCTCCTCCCTCTTTCATCCTCTCTTCCTCTCTCCCTCACGTCCTCTCTCCCCACCGATCTCTCTCTGCTCTCTCTCGATCCCTCACTCATCTTCACTTTTTTTTCTTCTTTCTTTATTCCTCCCCCTCTCTCCCTGTCTCGAACTCTCTCATCCCTTCTCTTTTTTTTATTTTTATTTTTTTATCTCCTCTCTCCCTCCTGTGTTTTCAGCTCTCCCTCTCGACCTCTCACCCCTCTTTCTTTTTTTATTTTTTTATTCTCTCCACCCTTTCTCCTTCCATTTTTATCTTTCCCTCCTTTATATATATATATATATATATATATATATATATATATTATTTATCTTATCATCCATTCTATTCTATTTTATTTCTTTTATTCTTGTACTTTTTTTTACTCTTAAAAAAAAAGATAAAAAAAGCGGATCACTCCCTCGATCTCTCTCTCTCTCTCCCTCTTCGTCTCTCCCTCTCTAGCCCTCTCTCTCTCTATCTCCCTCCCATACATATTCCCATATTCTTATTTTTATTATTCTTAGTATCTGTCTTCTTTAATTTGTGTTATTGTTATTGTCTCGTGTGTGTGCATGTGTCTGTGAGGGCGTGTATGAGTCCGTTTGAAGTGAAAAGAAAGATTCCAATCCGGTCATCTTTGAAGCTCGTAAAATTAAGGAAGATCATGCCGAGTTCCTGGGCATTCGAGTGTGCGCGGAAAGCCATCCTACAGCGCCGTGCGTTCACTCCGTCCCCGTCCTGAAGGAGCTCGTCCAAAGCCCGTCAACAGCTTCCCCCAATAAGCTTTCTCATCTCCCTTCGCCCTACTTTGTTTTTATTTCGCTAGTTGCATTGTACGCATGCATTATCCATATTGCACTCCTCTACCCAAGAGAGCCTTGTTTATTCATTCATCACATCATCTATCTACCATTGGTGTCCAAAAGGGGTTTAAAACAACATCGACCAGGTGCGTATTTGTTCATGTCTTTGTCATGTTCATCATAAGGGATTGATGATGCATTATCGTTATCCTGATTTATTATCTCGTCTTCTTTTGCAAGGGGAACCATCAAAGGAAAGCTATCTCCTTCGGCCAGCCGAAAGAAGAGGAGGAGAGAACTCACGTGATTCCTCAGTTCGGAGATGAGAAGGGATCATTCCCTCCTATTTTGAGGTACCCAACCCCCCCCCTCTATTTTACTCTATTCTTCTCTCTTTCTATTGTTATTTATTGTTAAGCCTCCACCCCCGTCCCTCTCTATTTTTGTCTAAAAAAGAGTCTTTCTCTCTCTATATATATTTTTCTAGTGGTCTTTAATAATTTTAATTCTCTATACCTCACTCTCTTTCTCTATCTTTTACATCTCGATTTCTTTCATCATTTTCTCATGTCTCTTTAAAAGAAATAAAAGAATAAAAATAATAAAGGCAACACAAACAAAAACCAAAAACAGCAATAAAAGTTAAAAAAAAGAAAGAAGAACAAAATCAGGGTAACCGAAGGAAGCCCTCTTCGTCGGCCGGCCGACAGAAGAGGAAGAGAGGACCCCCACTGCTCCCACTCCGGCGGCGAACGCGATCAGAACACTTCATGTGGAGTTCTCCGCCCCTGGCGATCACACTTCCCCTCCCCTTCTTTCTGTTATTTCTTTTCTGTTCAAATCCCGTGAACGGAACAAGTTCCTCGCGGAGGTTCCATACTGACTCTAACTCCCCTCCCCATTTCTTTTCTGTTCAAACCCCGTGAATGGAACAAGTTCCTCGCGGAGGTTCCATACTGACTCTAACTCCCCTCCCCATGTCTTTTCTGTTCAGACCCCGCGAACGGAACAAGTTCCTCGCGGAGGTTCCATACTGACTCTAACTCCCCTCCCCATTTCTTTTCTGTTCAGACCCCGTGAGCGGAACCAGTTCCTCGCGGTGTTTTTCATTTTGTAATTTCATTCCCTTTAATTTATGCTCAAACCTCGTGAACGGAATGAGTTCCTCGCGGAGGTTTCCCTTTTGTTATTTTTATTTTGTTCAAACCCCGTGAACGGAACAAGTTCCTCGCGGAGGTTTCATTCTGTAATTTCCATTCTGCCATTTCATTTGTTATTTCGTTGCACATTTCTGTTCCGTGTCTTCTTCCGTTCCGTGCGCTTTCGCTGTTCGAACCCGATAGAGACAACCCTCTCCGGGACCTTTTACGCAATCTCTCTCATCCTGCCCATGTATTTCTTTCCCCTTTTGTTAACCCCGTGACGTCCGTCCACAGTGTCCAGGAGTCGATGTGTTGTGAGGGCTCATTTATCGTTTCAGGACGTGGAGGTAAGCTAAGATTAGAATTTTTTTCTAGGCCTTGTGCTGAAGCTGCTGCTCTTCTCCTGTTGCACTTAGGCTCTTGTGATCGGATATTCGCTGGGTCGGTACTCGTGGCGTGTTATTCGCGATCTTCATAGATTACAATGGCGCCTGGTGTGTGCTGAGATGCGATTATCGAGGTTGTTCTGTTGCCTATGTGCGTTCTTTGTGTGTGTGGCGAAAGCGTGTGGGTTGGCTACCCATTGGTCCAGGATCGTTGTTGTTAGATTCTGGCCGGTCGAGAGATTTGCTTCTTCTCGATGTGACTTCATCTCGGCTTCTTGTGCCTTGACTCTGTCTGTTGCCGTGCTGTTGCTGGAGTTGTTCTGCTATCGGTATTGGCCTCTGCAAGTGTTGGAGAATTTGTCGGCATTCCTACTGATTGAGTACCCTCTACTCTGCGTTTCTTCTCGTGGGTGTTGTGCTCTCAAGGCATGTCTGTGGTCCTTGAGATGCATTCCCCGAGATTGTGGCTTTCCGTGTCGTTTTCTCGTTGTTGTGGGTCTTTCTTGGTAAGCTGCTCGATGCATGACTTGTTCTCTATAGTCGTGTGATCAGCTATCGTTGTGCCTTGATGTGACCCTGCTTGCAGTCGTGTTCCGTGGTTCTGTGTGCTATACAGAGCCGGAATCCTCTGAGTATCGCCGCTATGTTGTTTTGTGAGTGATGTTTCCGTATGATTTTGTGTTTCTGCCTTGGACCATTGTCTTGTCAGTAGCTTGCCGTACTCTTCTTTCCTGGTAGAGTAGCTCGCGACTCGATCAGATTGTGTTGTCTGATGAGGACTGACTTGATTGTGCTTTTGGTCCAGTGGTGTTGTTCGTCATTGGTGTCTTGTGTGCCAGGTATTCCCGGTTACCTTTGGCACTAGAGCCGATGATGTGGTCGAGCTATCAGCTGAGAGGACTGTGTCTCCTTGTGTAAGCTGCTGCTTGCCGTGCTGTCGTTGTGTTCCTCGATTTCGATTGTCTGTGGTTGTGGCAGTCGTGTCTCCATTTCTGGTGAGACGTGAACGACGTTGCCTTGTTTCGGAGGTGTCGGACTTGTGTTCACTTGCGTTGTGCTCTGCCCAGAGCGTGTACTTGTGATGGTAGTCTGACGGTGTCTCTCTGAGCTGTGTTTCTCGAGATTTGTGTTGTTTCGTGATTGTATCCGTTGGGTTGTCCATCCCTGCCTCTTCCTTCTTGTTAGTCCTTAATTTTGAGGATGAAATTTCTTGAAGGAGGGGAGGATGTAATGCCTCGGATCTTTGCTGGATCCTTAATGGATCTTTGTCGGATCTTTATCAGGTCTTTCGGATCCTTTTTGGAGAGTTTCGGATCGCTTTTGTAGCTCCCGAGTTGAGTTTTACGATCCGTGTGGCTTTTTCCCTCGTACTAGATACGGAACCCTACGGTGAATTTATTTCTCAATTCATCGACTCGTGGACGCCGCAGTTGCGATGTACTCTTCGAGCCGATCGTTTTGACTATTTTCACGTATTTTTCTAAATTAGTGCATTTTCAACGCATTTTACGGATTTTCAGAAATTAGAAAAATTTCTAATTTCTCCTTTTCTAACCCACCTCTCTCTCTCTCATCTCACTCACGCTCTCACTCTCTCTCTCTCTCCCGTTCTCTCTCGTTCTCTCACCCTCTCGGCTCTGGCTGTGAACGGAGGCGACCGTGGGCGAGGTGACGACGCAGGGGGCTGCTGAGGCGCGTGATGGAGCGAGGATCAGTGTGGTCTGGGCGCGATCACGAACGGTGGATTCAAAGCCAACGGTTCGGTTCGCAATGTGGTTTTCGGCGTGGTTTAGTCGCTTCGACGCTCGATTTCTTCGGTGGAGGTAGGGAGATGGACCGCCACTTCATTCCGCACATTTTCCCTACTTTTGTTTGTAGTTTGGTGCTCGATCGGGGGAGATCGGGCCGGTTTAATGAAAACCATAGTTTTTTGGGTTTTCAAGGTTCACCGAAAAACGGCAACCATTTGCGGCGTGGTTAGTGTCAAAATGACCACTGGGATGTCTGGATCCCATTCACGTCAGTTTCGTGTCGATCGGTTGTCATTCGGGGCCGGTAGGAGTCCGGGAACCCTGGTGACCCATTTTGGATCGATTCGTCAGAATCGCCATGTTCTTGCGTTTTAGTGCATGCATGTGGGATTTTTAGCCTCCAGATGTTGTTTTTCGTCGTTTAGCTTTGTATCCCCTGCGCTTCGGCGTGCATGGGGCGTGGACCGGGCCGATTCGGCGTTTCCACTGTTTCCCCGCCGTGGCCGGTGTAGCGGTCGTTTCGGAGACCGTCACAGTCTCTGACGGCCCTACGATAGACTGCCACAGGCTCTGGGCGTTTCAGTTTTTGTGAGGCTATGGGAGTGTGACGGTCCATCATTGGTGCGTCACAGCCCTCTGACGCATCCAGGTAGGTGCGTCACAGCCATTTTGTTTTCTTGAGGTTCTGGTCAGCCGGTTGCCCTGACGGCCCAGTCCTCATGCGTCACAGCCCTGTAACGCGTCTTCCTTGGGCCGTTACATGCTGTTTGACCGGTTTTGACAGTGTCAGTAGGTTCTTGTAGCGGTCATTCCCCCGTGCGTCACAGCCTTGTAACGCGCCTGTCCTAGGCCGTTACGCTCTGTTTGGCCGAGTTGGGTGGCTGTGTCGGTTGGCTCTAACGGCCTTGCCCCCTTGCGTCAGGGTGCTGTAACGCGTCCGTGATGGACCGTTACCTGCTGTTCGACCAGTTTTTAAGCTTGGGCATGTTGGCTCTGACGCACCTGTCCTGGTGCGTCAGGCTCGTGTAACGCGCCTGTGGTGGTGTGTTACAGCCTTGCTGTGGTCGTGATGGCCGTTGGGTGGTTCGGTGTTCGCCCGTGTGTTGGGCAGTCGTAGGTTTGTGTTCTAGGGCTTTGTTTCTGTGGCAGTGGTCTTCTGGATCGGTCGGGTTAGGTGACTGGGTGCGGTCTTTTCCCTGACTGTGATAATTCCCTAACGATGCGATCTAGAACTGCCAATGCCCTTGCCTCTGGTTGCACGGCGGCTATTCCTTGACTGTTGGGTCTGCCTAGTGGTTGAATGACGGTCCGTTTTGCCAGAGCATTGTTATTGCCGTTTCGGTTTCTGCTTGTCTTGGCTTGGTCTCGCGGTTTGCCCGTGACCCGTGGGTGTCTGTTGACGTCCTATGAGGGAAGTAACCATGATGGGACAGCCAGGAGTGCTTGTGCTTGCTACGTGTGGGTCTATGCGTTGGTTGTTTGTGTCGGTGTTGTCTGGCTCCGATCAACCGGGGGTTACCCAGGGGTTGACATGTGGCTTTGTGTGTCTCGGCGGTTCTGTCCAGCTCGAGACATTGGTTCTGGATACCTCGAGGTGTCATCCTACCTCGGTCCGTGTGTCCAGGCGTGCTGAGGGTCCTCGGTGTTCCCTCAGGTCTCCGTGCATCATTTTCTTGCGGAGTGTGTTGTTTTCCCTAGCTTAGGAGTTAGACCAATTGGCGGCTTGTTCCGCTGTTCGTGACGATCTTGCCTTTAGTCGTCCGACTCAAGGATCGTTGCGCTGGTAGGTCTAGTTGCCTTGTCCTGAGTCGGTCGGCAGTTGTCTGTACTACCATTGGTGCTTGGAAGTACAGGTGACAGTGTCTGTTTAACCTATCTGTACTTCGGCACTTGTGTTTTGGGTCCCTGTGTTCATGAGCCTCCACTTTCTGTTACCCTCGACTTTCAGTTGTCGACCCACCTCAGGAGTGGTGGGAGGCTCTCCCGTCACATGACACGTGATTCTCGGCGTTTCTGTGCGTCGCGACCTTCCCGGGTTAGCCTTTCTGTGGCTGTACTCGAGGTCGGTGTTCTGTCGCCTCCACGACGTTCTGGTTGTGCGTGGGGCTGTGTGCACGATGTCTTGGTCGTGTTGTCGGTTGTCGGTCTAGGTTTTCCTAGGCTTTCTTATTGTCCTTGCATGTCTTCGCTTTAGGCCTGGCGTTTCGTCGGCATATCGGCAACTCCTGACCGTGTCAGTTCTGAGTCACCTTCCAGATGTTGCTTGGACTAGTTTGAGGTGTCGAGGTTAGTTCGGTAGCCATTGTTTGGCACGGGCTCTTCCCCCTCTTCCTTAGCTTGCTCCCTACTCCTACTACCCGTCTGTTCATTTACTGCATTCTAGTGTAGACTTGCAGCTTTCTAGTGTAGCTTTCCTGGTTGGCTACTGTTGTCGTTTACCTGCATTTTTAGCGTGTTACTGCGTATTTTTCAGTGGGTATCCGCGTGACCCCTACTGAGCCAGTGACACGAGACTCACCCCTGCTTTTCAGGTGGGGTGACGTTGTTCGTTCTGCTTCCGTGTGGTTCCTGGTGCGCGTGCTCGTAGCGTGTGGTTGTGGCCAGATGGTACCCTCGTCGGGTTTCCCCCGACTCTCTGGTACGTCCTTTTTTCTGTTGACTGTACTTGGTAGACTTGATGTCCTTCCTTTGGACTTGACTATGGGTATATAATTGTTAATTGGAATCTGTTAATTAAAAAGTAATTTTATTTCTGCTATTTCAACAACCCGATCTAATGAAATTTAATTGCTTACTGCTATATCTGTCAGTTCAATGTACTACACGACAATCCTTTTTCCCTTCGGAGCTTTACCGCTCTTGGGAGGCCTCGCGGGTTCCAAGTGGTATCAGGTGTATTCGATTATCCTATCGGGTATATCTGGTATCCGGGATCCGGGTCATCACAGAGGTACTCCTGTCGAGTCGGGAGTGACAGACTGTCAGTCTCTGTGACTTTGACCTTCGGGTTTAGTAGTGTTGACCGTTGAGTTTCGGTGGTCTCGCGGTGGCGCGTGAGTCGGTTTTCGTGCTGTGAGACTAGTGCTAGTAGCTTTACCAAGGTTGCGTCTTGCTGTGCGGTACCCGTGACCAGGTAGTCGGGGTTGCACCTTGGACAGCGTGTCCAGGTTGGCCGTGTCCTGGGAGACAGGCCTCTGCGGTGCGATTACCGTGGGCTTTGCTTCGGTAGGTGGTACTAGTGTGGTTCGGTAACCTTGACTGCGAGCCCGAGGTGTGACTTCTGGTGCAGTAGGAGTAGTTCTAGTGCCGTGTTTCGACCGGCCACCGGGTTTACTGTTCCTGCTATTACTGTTGCTCTCGTAGTTACAACTTTCTGTGCCGATGTTGGTTCTTGGTGGGGTTCCACGAGATCCCTGCTGAGTCTTTGTTTTGGAGACTCACTCCCTGCCTTTCAGGTGTGGCGGTTCTTCCTCGAGGCTCGAGGGTGCTGTTCGGAGGTTCTCAGTTGCCAGCTCACCGGGCCGAGTGTTCACTCGTCATGTGGTACATTTTTACTGCTTTAGACTGTACTTTTTGTTGGACTGGACTCTGTTGTAGCTGTAGTTGTTCTTTTACTTCTACTTGTTGTTGTTGGTTGTACTGCTTTATTTCCTATTTCTCTGTGCCTCCACACTCCTTTTAGCGCTTCCGAGCCCTCCCGGCTCGTGGGCGGCGGTTCGAGTCTCGGGTTATCGGGTCTCTCCCGGTAATCGGATTCTTTGGTCGTTACACCTACTCCCCTTGAAAATGTGAGATAAGTGGAAGTGGGGATAGGAAGATGACAAACGACCAGATTAATCTCCCCCAGTTGACAGAACGTAGGAGTTGGAGTGAAAATTGTCATCAGACATTCATATTTAAATCTGATACTAACTGATGTGGAACGAGATATCAACAAAAACACAGGATCAGTTATAGAAAATTTCAACAACAATTAGAACTTGAGCATGGAATGATCAAGAACTGTGAGCAGAAAGTTGAGCACATTAATGACTGGATTGCTAATGAATAGATGAGGTGGAAGGATTTTCAATAGGATACCAAATTCATAAATCTTAATAACCGAATTTTAGACTCTTCTATTATAAGAGATTATGAATGATTCTAAACAGACCAGCATGATTTAAGTATGATGTATACATAGTTTTTCAATAAAATTCAATACTCATATCTGAAATCATGTTTTAATAAAAATGAACCAATTGCACATATGATATTCTTGTTTAACCTCCTTCTATCTTACTCATTCAAATTCAATGACTCCTTTAAGAGTTACACAAGATAGTATTGAGATTAAACAAATATGAGTGTATCTGAACTTATCTTTGATTACACTAATTTTCTAGATTTTTCTTTTGATCAGCACTTTACTTTTTCTGAGCAATCTTGGTTGATCAACACCTTTTTACATGAGTCACAACATGTCTTAGGTGAAGTGACCCAGTTACTTAGTGTGATAACTGCATTGCTTCTCATTCATGAGAACAGAGTTAGCAATTGAAGTATCTTTTTACGTGAGGAGACACCTTGATTAGAGGTCGGAATCTCCAGTTACTCAACACAATCATGCTATTTCTCTACCAGATTTTTAATCATTTTTAACAGCAGAGGTTACTATGGCACTTCATAACATGGGTTTACTCCATTTCTTTGATAGGGGACCCAGTTTCTCGATGACCAAAGTCATTGCTCTGACCAATATTTCTTTCAAGTATTTTCAAATTCTTCAGACATTTCTCAGTACACTGAAATGTTTAAGAACAATACCTACTACATTTATCTTAACCAAAGGAAGCCATGGTTTTTAAAGTTTCAGATTTCAGAAGGTTTTGCATGAAATTACATGAGACAATTGGTTAAGATTCATTAAAATAATGATTCAGATATTTTCAAGTCTTTTACATCCAAACTTAATGAATACATTGGACTTAAATCAATTTGATTCATCAGACATTCTTAAACCAGTATAATAGAAGATTCTTCTTTTCGAAAGATGTTAGATTTATGATTAGGGTACACAAATTGAAATCTTTCCAAGTTCAGATAGATCAACATAATCAGTATCATCCAATCAGTAGAAACAATAAGAAATTTTGTTTAGTGAGCAGCAGAAGACATTATCAAGCATGCATAGAAAGTGAAAGAAGTGGAACACATGCTTATGCACCAGACAGAATTTCAGGAAGCAGTGAGTTTACAAGGATGCAGTAAGCAATATGCACTTGAGTAATTCAGTTCAAAAACTAATAGCTGAGTCTAGAGTTCAGTCAGACTAGCTTGACAATAGTGACAGGGATGAGTTAAAGTAAGACTCTCCTTCAACAAATTATAGGGTAACAAACTGAATTTTTCAGCTTTAAAGCAAGTAAGAGTTCAGATGATGATTGTAGAAACCCGGTAAATAAAGATGAGAAATAAAATTTTCAATTTTATTTTATAATTAAAATCTTCATGAAATAATTAAATTACATTTTTACTATAACAAATAAACTAGATAAATGTATTTACTTGAATTTACTTAAGGTAAATTGAAAAATAAATATTTTAACCCTTGGAAAAATCATAGGAAGCCCAATAAAAGTCCATATAATGGACTAGAATTACAATTGGTCCATTGGATAATCCATAATGGGTTAGATTAATAGATTATAGGAATTATTAAAGGATAATTAGACCAAAATTCGTAACACATGTTTAATATGACATTTAAGGGATTAAAATAACCCCATTTCTAGAAGATTGACCCAAGAATCAACCCTTACCTAACATACAACTTTAGACCAGCCAAAATTACATTATTTTCACACCAAAAATGGGCTAGATTAAGAAGAAAAATTAAATTTTTCTTCTAATTCGGACTTAATGGGTTAGGTAAAATTAGGTGAGGAATCTTGACAAAATTGACCAAGTTTTGGCTATAAATAGAATCCCAATCAACCCTCAAACCATCCCCGGAGGCCTAAGCTATGCTGGTGTGAAGATTGAAGGAGATTTGAAGAATCAAAGGCTCTTTTATTTATTCTAAATTATTTCCCCCCTTTCCTTTGGAAGTAATTAAAGGTAGGTATCTCTCAGGCTAAATTCTAATTAAAGCATGCTAGATTGTTCCTTTTTCAATTCTCTTTCCATTGATACCTTATTCATAAAATTTCACTGAGAAATGAGTGAGTTGTAACCATTTTAGTGAAGAAAAATTGAAAGTAGCAGAAAAAGTGTCGACCTCCCAGGTCGACACTTGGGATCGAGTTTTCTGCTAAAAAATCGAAACTTAGTGAAAAGTGTCGACCTCCCGGGTCGACACTTTTTCACGGCTGAAAAGTGTCGACCTCCGAGGTCAACACTTTTTTACAGGTCGACACTTTTTCACGGGTGTTCTGATTTAAGGAAAAACCGCACACAGGGATATAAGTGTCGACCCGCAGGGTCGACACTTTTTCACGGGTGTTCTGGTTTAAGGAAAAATCGCACACAGGGCGCAAACAAAGGTCGACCACTAAGGTTGACACTTTTCCTGACTTAAAAAGAATACATATGTGTACACACTTATATGAAAAATTGATACCTCACCTCACCCCGACCCGGCCCGGCACAAATAAATAAATATAATAATATTTTCATATCTATTTAATTCAACACACAACTCGAGCCCACATCCCCTGACCTAAGGGTGAGCTCTCCAACATATAAAGCCGAGGAAGTTTTTCTAACTTCCAATGTGGGACTAAAAAAATTAGCCACTATATAATAGGAATTATAACATTTGAAATCCACGTTAATTGTATGCATTTAGTCACCAAAAGTAAGGAAATGCAATATTAGCATGTTTGAATTCTTACGGCATGTTAAAAAATTATTTTTGTAGAATAAAATTATTTTTAACATGTAAAAACCTATTTTTAACCATAATATTAGTAAATTAATGCATGAAAAATATTTCCAGCATGTTAAAAATGACTTCCAACATGATAAAATTATTTTATTCATACTAAGATATAAAAACTAATTTTAAGGATATTAAATCCATTTAAATCTATTTTTTTGCATGATAAACCTAATTTCCTATTAAATAACTAGTAAATTGATGCATGAAAATTACTTCCAGTATGTTAAAATTACTTCCAGTATGATAAAATTATTTGCAGCATGTTAGAATTATTTTTAGCATGTTAGAACTATTTCAGCATATTAAAGCTATTTTTCAACATGATAATTCTATTTTTCCTATCAAATAATTAGTAAAGAAATGTAAAAAAATTATTTTCAGCATGATAAAATTTATGTTGTTATCAGAGAATTTTTATAATCAGCATGGTAAACTTATCTTTATCATCCTATCAGTAAGTTAATGTATGAGAATTATTTTAACATGTTAAGTATTAATTTTAGCATGTTAAATATTAATTTCCAATATGTTAAAAATTAAATCCAGCATGAAAAATTTATTTTTATCATATTATCAGTAAAGTAACGTATGAAAATTATTTTCAGCATGATTAAAATTATTTTCAACAAGTTAAAATTATTTTTGACATAAAAATCTATTTTCATAACAAAATTTTAATTTTTATAATAATAAATCACCGTTTTGGCTAAACTAATGCATCTCTAATGTACAAAAACTTCCTGAAAATATGTCTAAATACTTGTAAACCAAATGCACACAAGATTAAACCATGGAATTTAATTAATTCTATTAAACTCTAATTACTTAAATTTTCTTCCTAGTTACCGTTCTTTCTTGAATTCCACGACTTAATGTCGTTAAACATGATGCCTTAAAATTATTATTCACTCATCTTGCTAGTTTTGAGATTTTTGCCAGATCTATACTTTTTACAAAAGAGCTTATTCTTGAAATTCATTGGCCATAGTGTTAAGTGGATGTCTAAACGTACTTGGGATCTTATGATCCACCGACCCAATGTCTGGCATTAATGGGGCCCAGTCTGATTTTCGGAGGAGTGCCCGAAAGTACTTGTGCCCATGGGAGTTGATTGACCACGGTGTGACATTGCACCGAAGTGCTTGACTTGCTAGATTATTTATAACATTCCACACTTCGTTATTGTACTTGTTTACTTGTTACTTGAAATTGCTTGAAATTACATGATATATTTGACTTGCATGAAATGACCAAATTCTTTCATGATATTCTTTACGTGTTCAATATTCAATACTTGAAATTATATTGGAACTTTTTATCATGTTATTACTTGAAATTTCGTATACAATTTCCTACTTACTATTCATGATCTTAAACACTTCCCGATTTACTTGGAAAAAATGTCCAAAATGATAAATACTTAAATATTACCTGATTATAGAGATATAAAATCCTACTGAGCTTTTTGCTCATCCTACGTTTTGGAAAATTATTGCAGGAAATGAAAATGACCAAGGGAATGGACAAGAGTGAAAGAATGTTTTTCTTTTCCCTATGATTTATGTAGGTCATTGGTGATTTTACAAGAATGTTGTATTTTGGAGTTTGAAGATTGTAATTACCTTTATGGCTTATGAATTAGTGATGTAAACTTCATTTAATGGAATAAAAGTATCATTTTCTCATCTATCTTTCTCTTTAGAAATCAAATTGTACATACTCTGATCGACACGCTTGTTTACGGCTCGCTCACGTTCCCGATATTCCGCGTCGGGACGTGACAATGATGATAAATCAGAAACTAGTCAACAGAGGACATTTGATTAAATGAATCACTAGAATGACAGATTTGGCGAGATAAATCAGATAGTTGGACAAGAAAAGTTCAAGAAATGACAAAACTGAAGAATTTAGAATGCTCCCCCTGCCTATATGCAGTGAGTCACTTCTTTTTGGACTTTTCAAAATAGGTGCAATGCAATTAACTATATGCATGCATATGCAGTGACTTTCCTAAAATCATTACATGATCATGAGTGGCATGAACATCATGCAGTGACAGCCAGACTCCCCCTGATTATATGCAACAGAATTTAGAATTCTAAATGCCACAAATGCATGACCATTTTTGCATCTAAATTTATCAAGGAAGTCAGCAATAGAAACAATCACCAGGAGTGAGTGAAGTTTTCAGATATGCATCAGAGATGCCCAAGGATGAGAACAATTTAGATAGAATTATGAATTGATAGAAGATGTTCTCAGAAGAATCGACTTCGGGTGTCGACATCATTCAGAAACAGAATAGAGACTTATTCTGATTCAACTTTAAACACAGAACACCCCCTCTCAACATGTATGCAATAAGATGATTTCGAATGATGCTGATGATGTGAATGATCACTCAATGACTCCAATGACTCCCCCTGACTAAGTGCAGTCAATCAACTCTTTTTGTATATTCAGAAAATGATTTATATGCATAAGTATGCAAGAATGAGAAACTATGCAATTTAATTTATTTCATCTGTATGAGTGGTGCCATATCTCAATCTATGTGTATGCATATGAAAATTTATGCAACAGAATCTATGTAAGATATGCATCATGACATTTACAGACACTTTAAAAACGCATTTGACATATGCAAGCATCAATCAGTTCAGATTTTTAGAAAGTTTCAATTAGAGCAATGCAAGTGTCACACAAAAATGCAAACATGTATTCTTAGATGACAACTTTATCAAGACATGTACCATAGAGATAGAGTTAAGGAGAATTCATATAGCTAACCTGAAAGATTGTGAGAATGGGGTTTACCATCTTCTAGTGCCTTGGCTTATTTACCCCCTTTTATTCCTCCAGCCCCAAGGGACACCTGCAAAAACTTATCCTCATTTTGCATGTTGAGGTACCCAAGAATTCTTGGGTCCTCCATGGTGAATAACACCTCTCCTAGATGCATTCCATGAAACATCAGACTTTTTGTTCTCATTATACACATTAGCATGAGCATGAAATGTTTTGTTGTTTACATGAACATTTTGTCTGTTATTATTATCCGCCAGCCAACATTCAGCAGCTCTGTGACCTGGCCTTCCACAATTAAAACAACCAATGAATTTTCCTTTAACAACAGATTTGTTTCTACCAAGAATATTTTGATTTGCAGGGAAATTTATAAGTTTAGAGTTAAATCTTTTCCCTTGGGCATGCCAACAGTCCTTGACTGTGTGACCATGCTTTCCACAGTGAAAGCACCCATCATACTTACTTCTAGACCCAAATTCATATTTATCAAAAACATGTTTATTAACAGGGAAATTAACACATTCAGGATTAACTTTCTTTACCTGTGCATGCCAACATTGAGCAACAATGTGGCCCAATTTGCCACAATTAAAACAATGACCTTTCTTATTCAGATATGCATGATTTTCAGCATGAAATTTCTTAGCATTCAGATCATCATGTTTCTTTAGTCTACAGTCATGCATAAGATGACTAATTCTGTGACAGTAAAAACATTGAATCCTTTTATTCTGAACTGAAGAGGATTTCTTAACCTGAGAATTCCTAGCATAAATTCTATCAAGTTTCATATCATCCTTCTTCATCACAAAATAATTAGCCATCTCATGATCAAATTTCTCACAGTAGAAGTAATTAAACATACTTAGCATGAGATTTATTGTTAACCTGAACTTTCTCAGTATGTTGATTGTTCTTTTATTTTTCAGTTGTTTTTGATTCTCAGTCGTAGTAGACTGTTTTGGGGATTGTCTTGAAGTTCCTTCTACTTTAGAGCTTCGAATAAAAGTGATATATAGCTGGTTCCTCTTGGCTTGCTTAATTTCAGAAATGTTACCTGTCCCTTTTCTTTGACCACTTATATTATCTTTCAGAGGCATTTTCATTTTTCCTTTATCCTTCACAGATTCAGACATGGAATTTTTTAGATCGTGGATTTCAGACTTTAGAGAAATAATGTCAACCTCATAACAAGAGATGTCAGATTCACAGCTGATAACTTGTTGACGTAAAACATCATTCAGACTTGTGAGTGTATTAATTTCTTGTCTCAACCTTTGTTCGGTGTCAATTTCAACACACTTTCCCTTTTTAAGAGTTAAACAATTCTCTGACATGACAGTATTTAGTACCATCGGTTTTTTATTTTGTTCCTTCAAGATTTTCATTTCTTCCATCATTTTTTCTTTTTCTTTTATTAGTTCTTCATTCTGAACTCGCTCATTTAGTAAGATTTGATCATCATTAATTGAGCTCAGTTTTTCTTCAAGTTCAGAGATCTTATCTATGAGTTTCTGATTTTTATTTTCTAACAAAGAAATTTATTCCTTACTCATATTATCATCGGCTAAGCATATATCATGAGATTTTCTCAGTTTTTGACAATTTTCACAAGGAGCATTCGAATTAATCTGATCACATTTCTTTTTCAACTTTTTATTTTCAGATTTTAATTTCCTACATCTATCAGTAAGTTTTTCATTCATATTCCATAAATCATCAAGCGAAATTTCTTCAGATCCAGAGCTTACCTTGGATGACGTTTCTTCATCATTATCTCTCCGGTTGGCCATCAGACAAATTCGTTATTGCTCCTGATGAATGGTAGTTATTTTATCCATGATCTCCTTTCCAGAATGACATCCTGCAATACATGGAAACATTTAACTGCATCTCTCAAAATATTGGGAACTCTAGTATTCTCGCTATGCTTAATTCTATCCTCTTTAGACCATCTAGTCTCATTTTGAGGTAATTTGTGTGGGCCTTTTGATACAAGATTCCATAGATTTGGATCAATGGAATTCATGTGAACACATAGGCCGCCTAACCCATTATTGAAGTTAGAACCATCAAAAGCCAAAAGACGAGCCATTCAGACAAATAGCAAACAGGTTCAACGCACAAAGCAATCGATAAGTAATGCACCAAAAGCAAGGTAACATGATCTTCTGCAGATCGTTGGATCTGATGAACCAGAACCCGCTCTGATACCAATTGATGAGTCTATAAGATGGTGCAAACTGGATTCAGAGGGGGGGTGAATGAATCTCCCCTTTAAAATTTTTCCCAATTAAAACAGTACTGGACAATGATGCGGAATTAAAAACGTACAGATGCCTTGAATGACTCAGATGCTCTTCTTAGAATAGCGAATGAAGATCAGATAAACTGAATTTCTGATCTACTCTTGTTAGGTCCCGTGGTGCAGGAACACGGATCTAGAGGGGGGGGTGAATAGATCCTACTACTAAAAACTATGACCAATTAAAAACATAGACAAGCGCACAGCGGAATTAACAACCTTGACGAGATTGAAGATTTCACTCAAGCAAGATGATTAAATTCTCTCAATCTCACCGTTCACACACGATTAAGATAAACACATTAAGCTGTTAAACATAACAAGGCAAACCACAATGCAAACCATAGGACACTGAGATTTTTAAGGTGGTTCGGGACCACGACGGGCTCCCTACGTCCACCCCTCACCAAACCCGGTGAGACTTCACTCGGGGATAAATCCCCAACACGAAGACGACGCTCCAAACACACACGGGGATGAATCCCCACACACACACGGGGACACGCCCCAATAAACACACAGACGGAGACGAAGTCTCCCCGCAACACACACACACGCTACAACAACCGCAGCACAATAACACAAACATGATCGCACGAAGATGATCAAACACGACCGTATACACAAACGGTCACACACACGAGTATCTCTATTGTTCAGAAAATAAACACAAATACTCAAGCATGCTCAAACCCAAAATATAGATCATAGAACATATCACAAAGAACTGATAGAAGACATAGAAGAAGTCCCCCTTTGATCTTCAAGGCCGGTTGATGATGTTCCTTGAACCACGAGTTGGAGAGAAGTCGGATGAAGACGATTCTTATGTCCTCTTGATCCTCTCTTCGATCCGCTCCTTTTCTTCTTCTTCCACGAGCTCCAGATCTTCACGGATGTAGATGATATCCTCCTTGGAAGAGCTCCACCACATTTTCTCCCTTTTCTTCACCTATACGAAAGAACAAATGAGCATTAGGGTTAGTCACATCCCAAATTCGTAACTCTTATATAAGCAACTCAAGGGGTGGGGAAAAGACTCATAAAACCCTCCTAATACAAGTTAAAAACACCTTAATAACAATAGAAACTAATAGGGGGTAGTATGGTAATGTTTGAAAGGGTTTTCAAAGGGTTTTAAACATGTTCGGATGTCCCGTCCGGAAGGGGTCGACCCTTGGGGTCGACCCTCGGACAACAGGTTGCTGGAATACACAAAAAAACACCCTGTGTTACAGGGGTCGGCCCTTGGGGTCGACCCTTGGAAGGGTCGACCCCAGGGGTCGACCCTTTCAGGCAGATTACACAAAAAATAGCTCTGCGCGCTTCGGCGACAAAAATTAATTCTCCTAGCTTCGAACTCCAATCGAAAGGAGACTGGAGGCGTTGGAAAGAGAACTCCCAGAGCTACAACATAAAATTTTTAGAGGGGAGATCCAACGGTTGGATTGAAAATGGTGAAGACTGTAAGACAGTTTGAGCTTGAAAAACAACTAAAACCTCCATCAAACCAAAGGGAAACCATTGATTAAATGTTACCATAATCCCATGAAGATCAACAATGATTTTGCATCCTGAAAAACATGATAAACCAAGAGGTTAGTTGAGAATCAAAATATATGAGTTATGCATTATCACTGTGAACATGTTCACAATGAAATACATCATTGAACATATTCAAACATGCGTTTTGCTTCTCAAATCACTCAGCAAAAATACATTTGACCAAATGACAAGGTTTTGAAATGATAAGCATGAATCTATCATTCAATCAAATATAATAACATGGAAGCTCAACCATTCAATCACATTCTTGAATCAACTAAATCTTCAACATCAAGATGCTTCATTACACAAGTGTTAACAATCATGCCAAATGCAAAGCATACATAATATCATAGAACCACATTCATTCAAATGGCATTCTTGTTGATTAAAAACTCACGAGAAGCATTGATATAAACAGGGGATCCTCCAAGACGTCTCAACCAAAAGTTAACAACATATCCCATGCATTTGAATAACATGTATGACCATCAAACCTCATGTAGGAAATGCATGAAAATTTCCAACCAAGACTGTGAAAAGCTATTTGATGAAATGTATGAAATATAGAAGAGTCAACACAATGTAATGAGTGATTCAACTCCCTTTTTCAATAAGCTCTTCATTGATGCACTCCTTTGAGTTCCAAACATGAGTCATGGATTTTGATCCTGCAAATCAAAATATTCAAAGCATGAGACCATTAAATATACAAAGCATTCATATGACTTTCAAATATGAACAGAGTTAACTCCCTTTTTCATTAAGATCTTCATTGATGCAATCCTTTGAGTTCCAAACATGAATCATGGACTTTTATCCTGCAAATCTAAATATTCAATGCATGAGATCCTTAAAGATAAATCATTCATATAACTTTTAAATATGAACAGAGTTAACTCCCTTTTTCATTGATGGACTCCAGTTAACTCCAAGTATGAGCCATGAAGTTGTATTCCTGCAAACCAACATAAATATAACGTTAGTTCCTTAAACATCAAGTGTAACTCCATCTTTCAACCCATCAAATCAAGATATGAAACATGTTGTTCAATGAAACATTGCTCAATGAAACACATACACATACAAGCACAATCGTTTTGATATCATCAAAACCAAACACGAACTAGGGTGCAACAATCTTCCCCTTTTTGATGATGACAAAACGATGTGTGTGATAATACAAATATTGAGCTATTCTTCCCAAGACAACATCAATTATCAAGCATACAACATTAAACAAACACCAAACATTAACACACACCATACACATTAACATACACATTAACACACACCAAATATTCTCCCCCTTTTTGTCATCTCCAAAAAGACAGGGGGTTGAGTGACATGATAGGAACGTGTGAGGCCAAAAGAATGATACCAATACAAAGACCAATGGATGCTAATCAAAGGCCCACAATGTGATACCAAATGTTGTTCAAATTAAAGGACCAAAGATTTGCAATCTCAATACTTGAAGAAGTGGCCCCAAAGATTTGATACCCAATGTTGGAAGAACTCATTTCAGCCTGGTGCAACCTGATGTGTCAAAATGATGCATTTCAAAAAGAATGATACCAATTGTTGAAACGTATGACTTGTACAAGCTGACATCAAGTATGAACTATATGCATGCTGAAAAATGTCAAATATGCAAATTAGCACTGAATATGCACTATGTGAATGCTAATCATGCAAGTTATGAAGCTATGCACATGGCGATTTCTATCCTTTAAATGTAAGATTTATGCTCAGAATTAGACTCAAGGGGAATGCACGAACATGCAGGCACTTACAATCGTCATGCACACAAATATAACATATAGTAACTCCCCCTTAATGAGGCACGGGTTAAGAAAAGAGCACGTGATTCAAATTCAAGAGTATAAGACATGAAGCATAACTAAGAGGTTTTATGCATACACAACTAGGAGTACTACATAAACCATGAGTGTAGGCAAATTCATAAGATACATACATCACAAAAATGCCCATGTGAAATGTGAGGCAATGGCTAATGAGCTTCAAAACATATGGATTGTCAGATTTTCTAAAGAACACTAGAAGGTAATCTCCTCTCTACACTTTCACTTTAGATTCTCGACTTTCGGTAGCTTTGCACAACCCCGATTTTGTTTCTTTTAAAAGACTTCACCTTTCGGCGCGAGTTTCCTCATATGTCTCAATGGGGATTCCCGGCTACTTGGATTCGTCACACATATGGATTTTTGTTTCTCCTTTTGGCACGAGTTTCCTTTTTTGTTTCAGGGGAGATTCCCGGTTACTCGGATCCACATTCCACTTATTGAATTTTTGTGGGGTAGGCAGCTTTTTCCTCACGATTACTCTTTAATGTCCATGTAGAGATTCAAGTTCCCTTTAGAGTGTTGGAAAGAATTTCTTAAATCCTTATCAATAAAAGTCATTGAATTCATTAGTGCAAGAGTGTGGGGGTAAATTTTTTTTTTGCATGTATAAAATGAATTCGACAAGCCATAGCTATGACTCCCCCTAAATGTATGCACGGTCGGAATCAAATCATCCCCCTTAATATATGACATGTATCACATATGAATAAAATCACTGCATTACTTTTTATCAAGGAGGTGAGGTCTTAGAAAGATCAAGAAATGGTTTCATAGTATAAATACTTACAAGCATGCAAGGATTCATGAAACATTCATGCAATCATTCATGAGTCAAGATATGCGATTATCATGAAATATATGCATATGTTCTATATGCATGAATATGCAATATGCATCTTTTTATACTTTTATATACATAGTGTGTGAATGATATGCAAAGATGTTAATGCGATGCAGAATGTCAGATTTTTATAGAAGCATGAGAATGTAATGCAGGATGCAAAAAAAAATAGATATTATTTTTATTTTAGAACATCATGACAGAATGCACAAGGAGACATACATATTCAAATGATGATCAGCAACCATTTTTCAAGACTTGCCCTTTTTGAACAAGGGTACACAAATGATCAAAATCAAATAGTGAACCCAAATTATTTTCAGAAATGTTCAAAAACAGATTTTCAATAACATTTCAAGAGCTTAGAGTGTCATCCACAAACCAAACAGATTTTATAGGTTCTGGTACGAGGTGGAGGTGAAGGTTTTAAAACCCAACTCACACATAGTGAGAGCTTCTAGGTGGACATAATCCACCTTTCCACTACACACCATTTTATATACCAGATACTCAATTACTCTCAGATGCTCATGCATTTCATATTGAAAAATATTCAGTAGGCAAGGACATCATGCTTGTTCCTCAAAATTTTCAGATTCATTCAACCAATGAGACATGTTCATCATAGCAGAATACAAGAACAACAGATCAAGTTCAGAAACAATATATGTCAATGAAACAATTCTGCATATCAGAAATTTTGCCTTCTAGAAACAAGAATGAATTTCAGAATCAATTTGAACGCACATGGTATTTCAGAATTTCAAGGTAAATTGATTTTCTTTAAAAGACATGTTTCCACATTTCAATACCAATTGGTGCATATGATCAATCAATTCCACAGTTCAAAAATTTTCCCCTTTTGAATCAAGAAGGGTTTTCAAATTCAATTTGAAAGCACATGCAAATCAACGGGCAAATTGATTTCATTCAAAACACAAGGTTCCTTATAAGCCAAATAATTCAATTTCTGAATTTTGGTACTAGGCGGAGAACATAGGTCCGGAGACCACCATCACGCTTAGTGGAAGTATCCAGTTGAACGTAGTCCAACCTTCTCTAACCACCATTTGATATACCAAATATTCATCCATTGAAGACATATGTGGCTTGTGAATAATTTAGAGCATAACATGAGAACATACCAAGATCTCATTCCAAAACATCAAGACCACCAAGTTTGACAATGAAGGAGCAAAGTTGGAGTTTTACCATATGAGTGTGCCTTGTTCCATTTTATTGGAACCCCTTTCATTCTTTATTTACCTCAAGACACACCTTCATCACAACTGACTCATTTGTTAGATTTTGGGCACCCAAGCCTTCTTGGGTCCTTGGATATTAGAAGCATTTCTTCCAAAAGTTTCCTTTGACATTTTCATTGCCACATTGTCATCACTTTCTATGATCCTACAATCCTCAATAACATGTCCACGGTTTCCACAATAAAGACATTGAGGAGAAACAGTTTTACCAAAAGACTTTCTTTTTGGAGTAAAGGAGGTTTCAAATCCATTTCATCTTCTATTTTCAAAAGGTCTAGATTTAACAAAATTAGACCTAGCATGCATTCTAGAACCATGGAAATTTTCTGTTTTCAAAAACCAACATTCTTTCATTACATGCCCGTACTTCCCACAATGATAGCAACAAGGAGATGTGGGTCTACGGAATGACTTTCCATTGTTTGCATGAGTGTTTATGAACAAGTTTCTCTTATAGGATGAAGACCCTTGAGCATTGGAAGCATGTTCAGTTCTGAATTTTCTTTGAAACTTCAACTTAGCATTCATGACACGATAGTCATCATTTTGTTTGACAAAGTAATCATCCATGACATGGCCAAGTTTGTGACAATAGAAACAAGAAACATTTCTCTTTTTCTTGAAAGTATTTTGTTCATCTTTCTGTTTTGAAAAATAATTTTTCATCGTGTGGCCTAACTTACCACAATGAAAGCAAGAACCATTTCTTTGTGATTTGAAAATATTTTTCTCTTTGCATGTAAATTTGTCATCCTCTTTCATGACAACACAATCATCCATCACATGTCCAAACACACCACAATAGAAGCATTCAACATTGAACTTCGATTTTTGAAATCCATTTGGCATGGTTGGTTTGACATTCTTCATTTTCTCAAATCTATTTTCAGAATTCTTCATTTGTGCAATTGGAGGTGGTGCTTTGGAAGTGCTTGGAATATCAGATGCATGAACAAATGAAGTTTTCAATTTGGATTCAAAGGACTTTTTGTTGACCGGGGTGTATCCAAGACCTTCTTTTTAAAAGTTCACCTTAACACCCAACATTTTATCCAAATTTTCCTTTCCTTTGACAAATCTAGACAAATCATCTTTTAAGCTTTGTACTTCTTCTTCAAGAGCAGAAACATGCAATTCGGCACTCGTGATTTCTTCTTCACATGCACAAACTTTCTCATTCAACAAGTAATTCACAGATTTGAAGCTTTCATTTTCATCTTTGAGTTCTTTATTTTCAACATTCATGGAATGTAATTTTTCAGTCAATTTCTTAAGGACTTTCTCAGTTTCAACAAGTTTTGAAATCCTAGCAAGCATTTGTTCATTTTCAGATTTCAACAAAGCATTTTGCTTTTCAAGTTTATCAGAGCTTTTCAACCTACTTTCAAGTAGAGAAATCTGAATTAGCATAGCACCATTATGCTTTTTGAGCTCCTCATTTTCAATCATGATCCTCTTGTTGTCAATTTCATTGTCAAGCAATTTATCAAACATTTTATCATCATCAGAAAGAGATGCTAGCTTACTTTTAAGATGTTTTTCTGTTTCTTCAAGCAATGAAATCTTAGACAACAAGTGTTTGTTTTGATCAAGCAAATCATGGGAATCAGTATCAATTTCAAGAGCAGTATTAGATTTTCTAAACATCTCAAGCTCCTCATTCCTACAAGACATCTCATCTGAAAATAATTCAACTTTGGATTCTAGAAGTTCTTTTTCATATTTTAGGTTCTCAATCTTTGACTCCAAAGTTTTACAATTTTCACATGAAAGATTATCATGCACATTCTCATTAATCTTCCTTTTCAAGGTTTTATTTTCAGATTTGAGTTTCTTGCATCTATCATACATCGTAGCATATGCCATTTGCCATTCCTCAATCGAGAGTTCTTCGGATTCAGAATGTACCTCATCATAATTTTCTCCATTTAGTTGATCATCATTGTCGGCCATGAGACAGTTTAGTCCTTTCATCTCTTGAGCTTTGATCAACTGATCCATAAGCTCCTTTGCCGTTGTACATGAAGAAACAAATGGAAACATATGAGTATCAATGACACTTTTCAATAAACTTAAGATAATGACATTTTCATGGTTCTCCAATTTATCTTGACTAGACCACTTGGTCTCATCTAGAGGCAATATGTGAGGACCATCATAAATCAACTTCCAAATATTAGGATTAATTGAATTGATCAGTCTACACATTTTACACATCCATGAAGTAACATCAGAACCATTAAGAATAGGAAGGTAATTCATTGACATGTGCTCAACAGAAAAGTTCATGATTGTAGAATGCACTAGGATCACTCTATAGATCGTGAGATCTGGGGATAGCAGAGCCTCGCTCTGATACCAATTGTTAGGTCCCGTAGTGCAGGAACACGGATCTAGAGGGGGGGTGAATAGATCCTACTACTAAAAGCTATGACCGATTAAAAACATAGACAAGCGCACAGCAGAATTAACAACCTTGACGAGATTGAAGATTTCACTCAAGCAAGATGATTAAATTCTTTCAATCTCACCGTTCACACACGATTAAGATAAACACATTAAGCTGTTAAACATAACAAGGCAAACCACAATGCAAACCATAGGACACTGAGATTTTTAAGGTGGTTCGGGACCACGACGGGCTCCCTACGTCCACCCCTCACCAAACCCGGTGAGGCTTCACTCGGGGATAAATCCCCAACACGGAGACGACGCCCCAATACACACACAGACGGAGACGAAGTCTCCCACACGATCCGACGACCGGATCACAAAAACATACACGATCCGACGACCGGATCACAACACACACACGATCCGACGACCGGATCACAACACACACACATACGCTACAACAACCGCAGCACAATAACACAAACACGATCGCACGAAGATGATCAAACACGACCGTATACACAAACGGTCACACACACGAGTATCTCTATTGTTCAGAAAATAAACACAAATACTCAAGCATGCTCAAACCCAAAATATAGATCATAGAACATATCACAAAGAACTGATAGAAGACATAGAAGAAGTCCCCCTTTGATCTTCAAGGCCGGTTGATGATGTTCCTTGAACCACGAGTTAGAGAGAAGTCGGATGAAGACGATTCTTATGTCCTCTTGATCCTCTCTTCGATCCGCTCCTTTTCTTCTTCTTCCACGAGCTCCAGATCTTCACGGATGTAGATGATATCCTCCTTGGAAGAGCTCCACCACGTTTTCCCCCTTTTCTTCACCTATACGAAAGAACAAATGAGCATTAGGGTTAGTCACATCCCAAATTCGTAACTCTTATATAAGCAACTCAAGTGGTGGGGAAAAGACTCATAAAACCCTCCTAATACAAGTTAAAAACACCTTAATAACAATAGAAACTAATATGGGGTAGTATGGTAATGTTTGAAAGGGTTTCAAAGGGTTTTAAACACTTTCGGAAGTCCCATCCGGAAGGGGTCGACCCTCGGGCAACAGATTGCTGGAATACACAAAAAAATACCTTGTGTTACAGGGGTCGACCCTTGGGGTCGACCCCAGGGGTCGACCCTTTCAGGCATATTACACAAAAAATAGCTCTGCGCGCTTCGGCGACAAAAATTAATTCTCCTAGATCCGAACTCCGATCGAAGCGAGACTGGAGGCGTTGGAAAGAGGACTCCCAGAGCTACAACATAAAAGTTTTAGAGGGGAGATCCAACGGTTGGATTGAAAATAGTGAAGACTGTAAGACAGTTTAAGCTTAAAAAATAACTAAAACCTCCATCAAACCAAAGGGAAACAATTGATTAAATGTTACCATAATCCCATGAAGATCAACAATGATTTTGCATCCTGAAAAATATGATAAACCAAGAGGTTAGTTGAGAATCAAAATATATGAGTTATGCATTCACACAATGAACATGTTCACAATGAAATACATCATTGAACATATTCAAACATGCGTTTTACTTCTCAAATCACTTAGCAAAAATATATTTGATCAAATGACAAGGTTTTGAAATGATAAGCATGAATCTATCATTCAATCAAATATAATAACATGGAAGCTCAACCATTCAATCACATTCTTGAATCAACCAAATCTTCAACATCAAGATGCTTCATTACACAAGTGTTAACAATCATGCCAAATGAAAAGCATACATAATATCATAGAACCACATTCATTCAAATGGCATTCTTGTTGATTAAAAACTCACGAGAAGCATTGATATAAACAGGGGATCCTCCAAGACGTCTCAACCAAAAGTTAACAACATATCCCATGCATTTGAATAACATGTATGACCATCAAACCTCATGTAGGAAATGCATGAAAATTCCCAACCAAGACTGTGAAAAGCTATTTGATGAAATGCATGAAATATAGAAGAGTCAACACAATGTAATGAGTGATTCAACTCCCTTTTTCAATAAGCTCTTCATTGATGCACTCCTTTGAGTTCCAAACATGAGTCATGGATTTTGATCCTGCAAATCAAAATATTCAAAGCATGAGACCATTAAATATACAAAGCATTCATATGACTTTCAAACATGAACAGAGTTAACTCCCTTTTTCATTAAGATCTTCATTGATGCAATCCTTTGAGTTTCAAACATGAATCATGGACTTTTATCCTGCAAATCTAAATATTCAATGCATGAGATCCTTAAAGACAAATCATTCATATAACTTTCAAACATGAACAGAGTTAACTCCCTTTTTCATTGATGGACTCCAGTTAACTCCAAGTATGAGCCATGAAGTTGTATTCCTGCAAACCAACCTAAATATAGCGTTAGCTCCTTAAACATCAAGTGTAACTCCATCTTTCAACCCATCAAATCAAGATATGAAACATGTTGTTCAATGAAACATTGCTCAATGAAACACATACTCACACAAGCACAATCGTTTTGATATCATCAAAACCAAACACGAACTAGGGGTGCAACAACTCTGAATAAGCTAAAGAGATGACTTAGTTCATCTAATCAACTTTACTCTCTCAAGACCGAAATAAAATGCACGGTGTGCAAACCAATCTCTCACCATATATAATATTAGACTATCATGAACGAGCCTAAGCATACATCTAGCGGAACAGAATAGACAATCAAACCACGATGGACAAGGGATTTTTTAGGTGGTTCAGTCTGCTGCCCGCAGAACTACGTTCACCCCACACTCAACCCGAGTGTGGATTTCTGCTGACTCACAGCTTGAACGGCTGGGCATCACAGCTTGCCTACATTAGCCGGGCCTCACAGCTTGTCATCCGCTGAGCATCACAGCTTGCTATCTCGCTGAGCATCACAGATTGCTGTCCAAGGTAACCACCTTGCCTGCTGAGCATCACAGCTTGAAGTTCAAAAATAAAGGAAAAGAACAAAGGAAAATATGAAGCAAAACCACAGCAACGGAACGCTAGAGATGAAACACAGAATGTAGCTCTCGCAGGAGCAAGTCTGGCTTGGATCTGATCCAAATGCCAGGAAGACAGATCTTCAACGATGGCTTCACACTCACGAACTCCTCACTCTCATTTTCTTTCTCTATATAGCTCTGATCACACACTGGCTCTCTCTTCCTTTCTTCTTGTTCTTCTTCTGCTTCTCAGACTCCGGCTCACTCTTCTCTTCCCTCTTTCTTTTTTCCTTCAGCTCTGCTCTTCTTCTTCTGCTTCGTTGTCTGGCTCCCGTCTGATCGTAGAGGAAAGGTTTTATATATCTTCAGCCTTGGGGTCTCACAGCTCATGCTTCGGGCGTGTGAAGGGAACACTCCCGCCAAGAGGATTCTGGAATTCCTTAGCCACGTGTCAGAATATGGAGATTGGCTTTCCACGTGGCAGAATGTCCAGGCTTGGCTACTCCTTGGATCATGTGCCCCTTTGTTAAGTTGGACTTCGAGTCACATGACTTATCCCCTTGAATTGCTTAAGTTCATGTCAGATGAATAAAAGACATTTCGGCAAACACATTATACACATAAGTAAAAAACTAATGTGCATTGACATTTACATGCAAGGTAGAAAGCATGTACAGACCCCGATAGTGAAATGCACAGACTTGATATGAGTGCAGAGCTAAGAGATGCACAGACTACGTGTGTGCATAAGCAATGAATGCACCGACTTGGTGTGTGCAAAATACAGACACTGTACTGACGTAAAATGCCAAGTCCTATCTTGCACAGACTTTACGCGTGCAAGAGATAAGGGTTGCGCAGACTCTCAATGTCGTGCACTAGTGACTTGCACTAACTTAGTTATGCACATGCGAGACTTGCACAGACTTAGACTGCAGCATACTTCAATCATGCATAGACATTAGACCCATAAACCTCTTATGCACGAACTTATCAAAGAAGTGTGCACAGACTTTCAATGATGTGCACCAGTGACTTGCACTGACTTAGTTATGCACATGTGAGACTTGAACAGACTTGATGTGCCTAGGGCTCAACATGCATGGACTTAGTCACGTGCAACAACGAAGGTTGCACCGACTCAACTAGTGCACAAACAGACATTGTAACGAATTAGTCGCGTGCAGCAATGAAGGTTGCACCGACTTGATGTATGCATGCACATACCTTATTCAGTTGAACTGCAGCATATGCACGGACTCAATACAGAATGAACAAAGTGTTGCACCGACTTTTATTCCACGTGCAAGACAGGACATGTATCGAGTCACAATATGCATCATGCAAACATGCACTGACTTAATATAGTCTAGACATAGACATGCACTAACTTAATATGGTCTAAGCAATGAAATGCACAGACCTCTACACGCGACATGTATGTTTATGCACAGAGTTAAACAATGAATGCACTGACCTTCACTGACCAATCCAAGAGCAAATGTGCACGGTCCTTCAATGCATGCATAAAAGTGTCGACTCATGGTGTCAACTCTTACCATATGCATATGAACAGTGAATATGCATGGACCCTCTACATATGCAAAGGAAAATATGTGTGTGCCTGCAACCTGTATGATGGAATGCAAAGCGTGCATGCACCTCTGATGAAATTCTATGCAACATAACATACAGAAACCAGATTCATAAGCAATGTCATATGTTATCATCATTCAATCTTTCATACAAACACATGATGACTTATAGTGTTTGCTATCGTCAAAACCACATGGACACAACAGGACTTTGCTTCCCCCAAGCATGGCCAGAGGAGAAACGGTGTTTACACAAAATTGGGGAAACCCGACCAGGGATGTCGTGAAGTGTGTGATTGCCAAGCTCGTAATCTTCTCTGATGATCGAGGAAAGGACACCTTGCTACCAGGCCTTCATTAGCCTGACTCTAAGGGGAAAAGCGTTTAAGATACAACCCATTCCAGGCGTGAGATAGCTCCTCACCTTCTGCGTTGACCAAGCGATACGCGTTCCCTGGATAAACCTCTCTAACGACGAACGGCCCTTCCCAGTTAGGTTGTAATTTGGACCTAGGACCTCCAGACCTAATGAATTTGCGTTTCAAAATCATATCACCTATTTGAAATTTGTGTTCGATTACCTTCTTTTGAAAATAACGCGAAACTCTTTTTTGATACACGGACACGTGATCAGCCGCATTCATCCTCTTCTCATCCAAGAGTTCCAGCTGGACGAGCAACGTCTCTCGACGTTCATCGAGATTAAGTTCCTTATCGAGCTGTACCCTTAGGGAAGGGATTAAGATCTCATATGGGAGCACCGCCTCCATCCCGTAAGTGAGAGCATAGGGGGTTTGCCTCGTAGGAGTATGGACGGATGTGCGATAAGCCCATAGAGCTTCCACTAATCGTTCAGGGTAATCAGAGAATTTGTGAGATTCGCATGTTTTCTTTATGATTTTAAGAAGAGTTTTATTAGTAGCTTCAGCTTGACCGTTACCTTGAGGATAATATGGAGATGAATGATGCAATGAAATATTGAACTTCTTACAAAGGTCCTAGAGCTCTTGAGAGATGAATTGAGGTCCATTGTCGGTGACGATGCTGCTTGGCACTCCGAACCACGCGATGATGTTCTTCATGATGAAGCGGCACACCGTGGTAGCTTTAATCTCCGTGTATGCTTCTGCTTCAGCCCACTTGGTGAAGTACTCAGTGGTGGTAAGGATAAAGGATTTCTGTTTGGTCTGAGAGTTAAGATCACCGAGCGGGCCAACAATATCGAAAGCCCACACAGAGAATGGCCAAGGAGCAGAGATAGGATGAAGAGATGAAGTAGGAGTATAGATTTTTTCAGCATGGAGTTGGCATTTAAGACACCTCCGGACATAGAGGGAGCAATCTTCCTCTAGCGTGGGCCAATAGTAACCCTGCCTTAGGATTTTCTTCGCTAAAGCCTGGCCATTGACATGACCTCCACACTTACTTGAATGGGCTGCTTTGGCCACCTTCCAAGCTTCATCGTCATCGAGACACCTCGTGAGCATCCCGTTGAGAGCGCGCCTCTACAATTCCCCAACAATAATAGTATACTTCGAGGCGGTTCTTCTAATAGCCTTACACTACTCGGCACTTGCCCCTTCTGGGAATGATCCATCTCTGCAATATAGCTCGATTTCATGGTACCACGACAACTCTTCTTCTTCTAGAATCTCTGCTAACTCAGTTAAAGACACCTCCTTCAAATCTTCCTTCTCAGCCCTAGCCTCTACAGTCTTTCTAAGGTTGTCATACCAAGGATCCTGAAGAGAGGGGGAACCCAGTCTCTGGACGACGATGGTCTCAGTGCTCTGACTGAGAGGAAAGGACAAAGAGGAAGCGAGTGATGCCAGTGCATCAGCAAGGATATTCTGAGATCGAGGAGTATGGATGTAGATTAATTTACGGAATTACCTAGCCAAGAGAGTGACCAAGTCCTGATATGGCTTGAGCTTTGCGTCACGGGTGCAGTAAGTGGACAGAACTTGCCGCAGAACGAGCTGAGAGTCTCCTATGATGTTCAAATAATGCGCGCCCAAGAGATAGGCGTGCTTCAATCCAGCCAGGAGAGCTTCATACTCGGCGATGTTGTTGGTAGCAGGGAAACGAAGATGATAAGCAAAGGGAATCGTCACTCCTTCTGAAGTAAGCAGAACAACACCTATCCCTCGGCCTTGGGAATTGAGTGCACCATCAAAGTGTAGAGACCAAAAGGGGTGGTGAGTGAGAACAGAGAGATGCTCATTAGGGAAATCATCCTGAATAGAGTCCATGCAGGGGATAGGAAGATGGGTGAGATGCTCAGTGATGGCATATTCTTTGATTGCCTTCTGAACGACGAATGTGATATCAAACTGAGAGAGGAAGCTCTGCCAATGAGCTAACCTACTATAAAGGACATGCTTTTCTAAGAGATAGCGAATTGGGTCCATTCTAGAGATTAACCTAACTGGGTGGGCTAGAAAGTAGTGTTTTAGCTTCTGAGCTATCCAAACTAAGGCGGCACAAGTTTTCTCCACGGTAGTATACTTGGCCTCTGCGGGGTTAAATAACCTGGAGAGGTAATAAGCTGCCCGCTCTTTGCCTTCATCATCTACATGTGCCAAGATAGCCCCTAGGGAGTCCTCAATGACAGAAATGTATAGGATCAGGGGTTTCCCAGGGACAGGAGGTTACAAAATCGGGGGATTAGACAGGTATACCTTTAAATCCTCATAGGCCTTTTGACAATCTTGGTTCCATTCGAACTTGACCCCCGCCTTTAATAGTTCATAAAATAGACGGCACCTCTGAGAATGCTGGGATATGAATCTTCTAATGAATTGTAAACATCCAATCAATCCTCGAACTTTCATGATATTCTTGGACGGAGGCATGTCCATGACGGCCTTTGCTTTGTTAGGATCAATCTGAATCCCCCTTTTACTAACTATGAAGCCTAGCAATTTCTCTGAAGAGACTCCAAAAACACACTTTTTTGGATTCATTTTCAACTGATATTCCCTAGCTCTCTGAAGCACATTAGCTAGAATGGCGGGGTGTTCCTCTTTAGTCCTTGACTTCACCAAGATATCATCCACGTAAGCTTCCATGTAAACATGCCTCATATCGTGGAATATAGCCATCATCGCCCTTTGATAAGTGGCACCAACGTTCTTCAATCCAAACGGCATAACCACATAACAATACGTGCCCCAGGGCGTGGTGAAGGAGGTTTTCTCTTGATCATCAGGGGCGAGACGGATTTGGTTGTAGCCTGAATGACCATCCATGAATGACAATGCTTCATACCCGGTGGTATTGTCTACCAACACGTCTATATGAGGCAGCGAGAAATCATCTTTGGGACATGCTTTGTTTAGATCCCTGAAATCAATGCAAATGCGCACCTTTCCATCCTTTTTGATGATAGGGACTATGTTTGCCACCCACTGGGGATATAAAACAACCCTAATAAATCTGGCCTTGTATAATTTATCGACATCTTCTTTTATCCTGAAGGCCATGTGGGGGTGAAATCTCCATGATCTTTGCTTTACGGATGTTGCCCGTGGCTTAAGCACTAATCGATGTTCCACCAAAGAGGGGTCAAGACCCGGCATGTCCTCATAAGACCAGGTGAAAGAATCGCTATACTCCCTTAGGACTTTGACTAAATCTTCTTCAACTGTTGGAGGGAGATTAGCAGTAATAATAATAGGCCTGGGGTCCTCGTTAGTTCCCAGATTTATTTCCTTCGTAGGTTCATCCACTGCTGACAATGGCTCATCAAATCTCTTTAAACTCTACGCATACAAATCGGCAGTGTCGTCTACGTTGCTGTCCTCAAGATCCACCGAGTCCATTTCATCCATGACTTCATAGACTCCCAATCCGTCGTCACTCGACACGTCGCCTTGATCCTCGTCTTCTTCTATCACAATCGTTGTAGCTATGAACTCCGGACATTTAAGAAGAGCACGACATCGCTGAGCTAGATCCTGCAAGAACCTATCAGGAATGGATTTAGAATGTCATGCCAGCGGGCGCGGCTCAGGCAAGGATGGGTTGGATGACCTAGAACAAGACCCTACTTCTCTAGACTTAACAGACTCTACTACCCTAGACTCAACGGACCCTACGTCTAACCTAGGAGAGAGAAAATCTAGTGGGAGGGAGATAGCAGGAGCCTCATGCCCCTAGGAGGAGGATGGAGAAAAGATAGCGTAATCTTCCACTAAAATCTATGTTTCAAATCTGACGTTTTTTTTGGTGATCAGTGGAGATCATGCAGCAAGATGGAGAATAAGGCGGAGGAGGGAGCCTAAGGGGATACTTGGATGGACATAAAATGTCGAGGAAGGGGTCGGAGGAGGAGAAGAAAGGAGTAAATAGATCGACAGGTGGACAGCAGTTGCATGTCTTGACGATAAGAAAATCAGTAGGAAGCTCGAGCAGTAAGGAACTGATTAAGACAGGAGGTGAACGAGGTATGGATACCAACTTTTGAAGAAGAGACATCAAGCGGGAAGGGAACCAAGTGAATGAGACGAGCGAGCTCCCCCTTTCCTGCGAGCGATAAGCTGGCTTCTTCTGCTCATAACGCACAAGCTGCACTTCCTGGTTTGTTTGGCAACTGTCTTCTTCATGGAACAACCTTGCAAATACCTAGTTGAAATCAAGCATATCATCAACCGGCCCCTTGGGCAGTAATAGCGGGCTGCCGATTGTGTAAGCTGTATCTTCTTTCTTGGGTGGATTTAATGATGCTTTTAATGTGCCTGGCTGGAGGGGACCCTTGACAAAATGCTGGCGGTAGTCCCACGTTAATGGTCCCGAGTCGCCAAAAATTGCGAGTGAGGATTCTCGAAAACCAAGACCCCTCCTATTCATCTTTCTGCCTTTGGGGACTGGTTTAGTCCGCCCCTATAATTGTGCGTCGAGACCTCTCCCCGGCTGATAGCCCAGCTTTAATATCATGTTCCAACCCTTAGAATCTCGTATCTAGGGCTTCACTTTGATGTTCACTGGCGCGATGGTGGGCTTGCACAGCGCATAGGCCCACAGAAAGTTTAGATCCAGTACTGAGATGACAGGACGATTGCTGGGCCATAGTGTTGGCAAGATCTTCTCAGAGACGGCCTTGATAGACTGGACCGTGGACATGCTCTTCACCTTGACCACCCTCCCTTAAAAAGGGAATTTAAGGCACTGGTGAGTAGTGGATGGTACGGCATTAAGATTATCAATACACAGATGACCCAAGATAGCCTTGAACATAGGATCGATATCCAGCACATAAAACTCGATAGGCATAGTAAGAGGCCCGAGCTCAGCCTAAATGGTGACTACCCCGTGACATGCTCTTCTGGAATTGTCATATGCTGCAATAGTGGTCGGGGTCGGCCTTAGTAGATCTTCTGAAAGGTTGTAGGCCCTTAAAGTGCTGAGAGGGCAGATATTAATAGAGGCCCCTGTGTCTACCAACGCTGCGTCTATGCTGACTTTGTTTAGAGTAATAGAAATGCATAGCGGCATTTGTCATGCCTCAGGAGGTGCCAGTTCAGTCTCAGAGAATGTAATCGCTGGCCTTTTGGAGATTATAGCCAAGGCTGTTGGTAAACTGTCTACTACCATGTCTTCGTTTACTATCACCTTCTGTAGGAAATTTTGGAGTGCATCTTGGTGAAGTGTGGACCTTTTAGTCAATTCTAGCACAGAAATCTTAGCGGGCACCCAGTCTAGATGATGTAGAAAATCATATTGTGTCCTTGTCAGCGGATCTGTCTCCTCTTGATCAGCGGCTTGTTGCGAGGACTGGGGATTTGGTGCAGGTGCACCAGTGGAAGGGTAGTTTATGTGGAACAAACGCCCGCTCCTTAGGGCAAGGTTTTGGGCTGGCATGGCGTCAGGTGGGTTTAGGATAAGCGGCTTGATGGGCCCGGTGGGGTGGATGAATGATGTGGTAGAGGGCGTAGGGGTGATAGGTGTAGTGGTGGTGATAATGGGTGTTATGGGAGTAGTGGAGATGACAGGCTGCGAAGGGATGACAGGTGAAGGGTTTGGTGGAGGGATGGTGATGATGGGTACGGGTACTGGCGGTGGAGTGGAGACAGGTGGGATAATGGGGAAGCGGATGGTAGGATGAGGGGTTTGGTGATTGCGGGGGATGGAGGGATTTGATGGTTAAGTGGGAGGATAACGGGGGTACAAGGTAAAGAAGGGTTGCAGTAGTTATGGTGGAGGGCCATGAGCCGCTGTACTGAGGCTTCATCATCATAGGACCGTGCACCGTCAGGAGCCGGGGGTTGAACAAGATTAACCTGAGCCGGTGCCAGTGGTTATGATTGCGGAGCGAGTGGATGATTCGGCATGGGGTTTTGGTGGATCCCCAAGTCCTGAACGGGTTGTTACTGCTGTTGTGGCTGCTACTGTGGCTGCGGTGCTTGTTGCTGCTGCACTTGCTGCCTCAGCGCCTGCCTTCTTTTATCTTTTATCTCCATAATGGCCTTATACATCTTGGCCCAATCAATGTGCTGCCCTTCATGTAGGTCATATACCAAATCTCAGAACCGATAACACCCTTCAATAGTGTGCCCGGGCTGCCTTTGGAACATGCGGTATTTAGACTGATCAACGGTCGGGTTCCAATTGGGCCGTTCCGGAGGAAGCTGAATTGCACTTATCGACATGAGAGCAGAAAATATGTCTGTGAGGGACTCGGGTAAAGGAGGATATTGCGCACTCTTCGGAGCCAGGCATTTACTAGTGTAGCCGTTGGGTGGAGGGACATTGTGATATTGCGGGGGTTGTTGCGATTGTTGTGGAGCGGGAAAGGCATTTTGTGGAGGGAAGAAGGTAGGCTGGGTGTTTGGTTGAGCGGGGAAGATAGGTTGGGCATTTTGAGGAGTGGAGAACTGGGGATTGCGGGGAGTTTGTGGGAAGCAGAGCGGGGGGGATTGATTAGGGAAGGGGAATGTAACGGCTTGTACCTGTTCATTGGTCTGGACTCCTTTGGTAACGGGCCCCTGAGACTTTTTTGTGTATTTGGGCTTTTGGATCTCAAAGAGAGAATGGATAGGGGAGTCCTTCAACTGGGTTTGAATAAATCTCGCCCGGCTATAAAGTTGGTGCATGTTGGCAATATCGTTCATGGCCAATATGTTGCGAAAAGTGGGTGTAGCATTAGAGATAAGCAACTTGACCTTCTCCTCCTCCGGAATATGACCCGGCACACGGGCGGCCATCTGCCTCCATCTGTCGGCATAAGTAGCAAAGTCTTCATCTGCTTTCATCTTCTCGGCCACAAGATCTGTAAATGAATATTCCAGGCCGACCCAGTCCTGGAACCTTTGAATAAACTTTTCTTTTACCACCTTGAAACTCTCAGTATCTTCTAGTGGCAAAGCATAGAACAACTCCAGAGCAACTCCATCTAATGATCGGCAGAATAAATACGCCATAAGGCGATCATCATACTGAAACTGTGCCGATTCATACATAAAATCCCTCACATGAATGAAAGGATTGTTGTTCCCGTCATACTTGCGGTATGTGGGGAGCTCAGATTGGGGAGGGAATCAAATATTATGGAAGCTGGGAACTGGGACGTCTGCCAAAGATTGTGGGCCAACCCACTTTTGAAGGAAGTAGAGTTGGTGTTGCATGGTGGCCCATTTATCAAGGAGTTCCTGCTCCCGAGATGGAGTAGGTGGAGTGAAAGGAGTAAGCTCAAGGCGAGGAGCCGAAGGATAGACAGAAGGAGGTGGAGGCCCATAAGAAGGGTATTGGGCCAGAGGATGACCCAAATTGGATTGAACATGGGACGCCCCTTGCTGAGGACGAGTGAAATTGGCCGGGCCGACAAGGGCTTGTGGCATTGATGGAATGGGCCTATAAGACTCCATCTGGGTAAATGAGGGAAGAACGGTCTTCCCTTTATCAAGGACTTGATGGGCCGAGCCGGAGGACTGGCCCGCCTCCAGATTGGAGAATAGAAGGACCTTGGGCTGAATCGGGGTGAGATCAATAGGAATGGGTGGAACCCTGGGCCCATCAACCCTAGACTGAGAGATGGAGGTAGTGGACAGACCTTGTGCAATGGTGGGAGGTGGGGCACCAGACCCCTGCAAAGTCTAATAAAGGGCCTGAAGTTGGGCCGGATCCAACTGGGCCATCATCTGCAGGATGTGACTAGTAGGATTATTGGATGAGAGGGAGGGTTGCGCACCCTCCATGAAGATAGAGGATGGAGGAGGGACGGACCCTTCTCCAAATGAAATTTGAATGACCCTGGACGGGTCCTCTAAGAGACCGTGGGGAAGAGATTCCTCATGGGAACGGGGAAGATCATAGGAAGACATGTTGGACTCGAACAAGGGATTGAAATAAGACGTGAAAGAAGAATTGCCCCTAGGAGATGAATCTAAGGAACGAAAATAACTCCACATGCAATATGGTACATTTAACAAAGCAAACAACACAAACAACTACAAATAAGTAACTAGACAAGATGACTGCAAACTTATGCAAATAAGAGAGGGATAATAGGCACCCAAGGACAACCAAGTTAAAAATGATGCGCAAATTTTACTTGTTTCTTCCTTTAGAACCTTAATGATTTCAAAAATGTTCTCTCCAACAATAGGTTCCTAATAGGAAGGATATTTGAGGACTTGGTTAACTCTAGGTGTAAATTCTCCCTCACTTATGCAACCTAGACACGGGGTGGTGAAGGTACAATCGGCCCGACGTCCGTGTGGGAATCTACGGCTCGCAGTGACTTATGGAGGTCCCTGATGTGGTCACCTAGTTGACCCCAAGGAATATGGAGGCGAGAGGATCATGCACCAAGGTGGGAATGCAACTATGATATGAGAGATGAATGACCCTATGTGCACCAGAGTGCATGCAATTTCTAGTCTAATAACTAGCAAACAATATGCAAGCAATGATATATATATATATATGTCACAACAGAGGAGGAGACCAGACAACACCCAGGAATAATAAACACAATCAAAAACTATAGAAATAATAGCAACCTTGGGATGTGCACCTATAACTGGAGAAACGATCATCCAGGAGACCGCAAGAGATAAGACGGTCTATTGCTAGACCGCTTTTAAGCCATAAACGGCCAGGGAGGAGACCGCCAGGGAACCAGAGAGCAGAAAACAACAGGGAACAAATGAGAAAACCGAGGAAAACACAAGGGCAACTGAGAACAACTAAGAACAACATGTCAGACAGAAACTCAGCACGATTGGCACAAGATGCCCCACCGTGATCGCCAGAAAATTAGGGGTGTTGATAGTTTTCTTATGAGTGTGATTGTGATGGTGTGAATATGTGGTGAGTGATGTGAATATGTGAAATATGTGTGAACAAGTGGTGCACTAGCTCAAGCAATCAACATGAAATTAAAGTATGTGGGTATGTCATCTCAAATATCGCAAAAATAAGAGAAAGGAGGAATAAAAACACACGGCAGGGCGTAGAGCAAAAGAATAAATAAGCAAATGAGCAAGATGATGAACAATGCCCAAATAAGGAATGATGTGATCGCCACCAAGGTAAATAACACAGTAAGACCGTAATATGTACCTTAGAAAGAGACGAGTTGAGTCACCTACCCGCGGGAGAGAGAAAACCAGGTGCTGCGGAAGGAAAACGGTCTTCCAGACGATCGTAAATAGAGTGCAAACGGTCCTACGATAGACCACCTAAGATCTGCAAACGGTCCTCCAAGAGACCGCAAGGGCACCCAGAAAAGCAACGCGGAACTTTGAATCTCCACCCCTCTTGGCCGGCCAGAAGAGTTGGGCCTCGTGCAATGAACTCTGTGAACCTGTAAAATAACGTAGACACAAAGAAAAACGACCCAATAAGCCCTTGGACTAGTGTAGTATCTATAATGTAATTAAGCTAAAATGCATAAAAGGAAGGGTGAATACCTGGGGTTGGTGGTTTTTTAACCCCTGTGGGGCATGGAAAAGATATGAGGATGTTTTAAAAACGTGGTGTGAGTGCAGAGAACGTGAAAAAGGGAGTGGGAATATGCGATGATGATGCAAAGAGAAGGGAAAAAACTAAGAAAGAAAAGACTCAAACTAAACCAATGGAACTTAATACTCCCTGGACCAGAAGTCTTATGGAGGTAGAAACGACTTCTCCCTGGTTGGTACTTGCTCCCGAACGTAGCAGCACTTCGTGGCAAACTCCAGAAAATCTCCCCCTCAAGCCATGAAGTTAAGGGTTCTATTTATAGACCCCCAAACCCTAGATTCGAGTTGGAGAGATAATGACACGAAAATAGGCCTGAAACTAGATAAATCTCAAAGATAATACTCCCAAGAGTCTATAGAAACAAACAGAAGGTTCTGAGAGCCTCTATCTAGAGAGAAATGAAGAGATCAAGGACCCTAGCTCGACCACGGTGAAGCAGAGGAAGAACAGACAGAGCATGACTCTCTGTCTCCCTAAACGGTCTTGCGATAGATCGCAAGGGACAATAAATGGTCGACCGATAGACCGCATGGCTTAGTTGTCCAGAAAAGATAAGATTAAAGAAACCCAACAGGACTCTCTGCCTCCTAGCAGTCTAGCCAAAGACCGCCATCGTCCACCATACGGTCGTGCGATAGACCGCTAGGCTAAAGGACGTGGCAAAAGAGATAAAGACTAATACATCTCCAAGTTAATCCACAATAAAATCCTTATTAGCCCTTATCCAAGCCCAATAAACTTAAATGTCGAGAAATCAGAGGAGCTAGGCCCAACCAGGGAGAATAACCCATAAAATAAGCCTAAAATTGACCAAAAATGGCCTAATAAGAGGTGAATAACTCGGGACATCATAAAAATAGATAAGGAGATGACCCAACTCATTGGTCATAAAACGGATGTCAACAGGTCCCTTTTGCGGGACGGCGATACGTAACGCCACGGAAGTAAAAGATCCCAGGGGACGGCGGTGCGTAACGCCCTGGTTTAAAATCCTATTGATTCAGTCTTCGGTCCCATTGTGGGACGGCCTTTGTGGGACGGCGATACATAATGCCACTGGGCCACAAGAATCTAGGTGGGAGTTCGCTCTCGGGTCTGTGCAGTACTATTTCGTTCATTTGTGTGTGTGGGCCTCCTATGTTTGTGGTAGCTGTCCGGTTCCCTGAATGGCAAAAATATTTGAACAACTCGTGGAAATGTGATACTGTTAACAGCTTATTTACTAAGGTCTGACTGCATGCATGGGTTCCTTATACTTCAGATTAAAGCTGTATTTTCTTGCATAAGCTAACTTAAAAGGATGATGATAAAAGGATTATGCTATTGATAACACCTGAACGCTACATACAAATGAATATATAGATGCATGTTAACCCCGGTTTGATCAGGCTGCCTACTGAGCGTCACACTCACCCCTTGTGACACACGTTTTCAGGGGACATAGAGAAAGAGGTTGAGGAGGAGGCAACCGTTGAATAGTAGAGTTAGCCACAGTTCATCTGGGTATGCTATGGTCGAATGTTCTATTTTATGTAGGGTTGTGGAGTGGTAATCCCATGCGGGCTCATGTGTAATCTGGAACAATGAACCTGTACTCTTCTGGAGATCATGAATAGTTGAGATGTTTGCCTACATTTCTTGTAACCTGTGGTTTCTCTCTCTCTCATGTGAATGAATGCACGTTTATTTACATTGGTGCTTCCGCGATATGTACGAAGTAATTGCGTCGGGGTCCGATAAAGAAAAAAAATAGACCCAAAATTTGGGACCGGATCCTGGGGCGTTACAGGAGATGCAACGAAGATGAAGCGACATGGAATGGAGATGCAGCGAAGATGAAGTAGCATAGACTGAAAAGCGGACATGAAGGTAAAAGACATCGGTCATCACCAACAAGGGATGAGAATTATCCAGAAAACGTCGAACTAACCACAAGGAACAGCTAGCACCGATGACACATGTCTAGAAGAAGGTTAACCAAAAATAGATAAAAACATGATTGACCCTATTAGTGGACTTCTCACAAGCGTGTGATTCACAGCTAATAAGCATATCGAAAAGAAAAAACTGAAGTGTAAGGTGAAGGGAAAATCCAGACAGGATCATGTTGACCAACTAGACCGAGCAACTTGCTCAGAGAAGATGTTCAAATTTAGAGTGGAATAGGGATCTCTTATTCAAGAGTTGGAGTGTAATTAGCCATTGCCAAGGAAAAAATTTTGAAGGATTATGAGTCGTGAATGCTCAAAAGAACATGTTGCATGCTGGGCTAAAATAAAAGAAATCATAAAAACGAATGTAAAGAAAATAAAAAATAGAAAAATACTCAATGATAATGATGCTAGACCAAATAAATTGAGGTCAAGAGTCTTCCCGCAACCACAACATATGAGATAGAGTCCATCGTCCCCCAACCGATCCAACCTAATAGCCTATCCAACGATTAACTGCATGCTCTTTGATCATTATCATTTTTGTTGAAGGGGAACATCATATCTCCTAAAACATACAGAGAACCAACCAATCCTTGAGATAATATAATAAAGTAGAATAACACATAGTAATACAGAGAGAGATAGAGAAGAGATACTTACCTGATGATGTGACACGGGAAAGGGGGGGGCTATGCTCTGATACCAATTTGATGTGACCCCACCTTGGGGTGGCAACCACTAGACCGATGCACGTTGGACCTATACTCACAAGCAATCAACTTTGAGCGGCGAACCCACTCTAGCGGACTCACCCGCGTAATGCACACATGTGCCCGTGGGCAACTCGGCGGTGATGGAGAGGGTCCGGAGCGAGACCTTGTTGTTCCGGGGTTGTTGACACTAAAAATATTTCTAATTTTTCCTAACTTCTGCTTCTACAGGCCTTAAGTTCTGATTGAGTGCTCCTATGTCGGCAGAGAAGAAAAGAAAGAAAAGAAAAAAGAAGAATGGCAGAAGCCGAATGAAAGATGAGACCGAAGAAAAAGAAGAAAAAGAAAGGATGCCCGACCCCAACGGATAACTGCTAAAGCAAGTCCCGAGAGCTGGAAAGAATATTCGGGACCATCCCCGAAGAAACAAGCAACAACCCAGACAACAAGTACAAGCCGGTCGACTGGCCTTTACAAAAGAAGAAAATAAACACAAAGCGGGCCTAGACAAGCTAAATGGGCCAAAGAATGACCAAACTATTCAAGAGGTGATCAAATGGGCTTAATGGGCCAAAAGAATAGTCCAATGAGATCAAAGGGCAAGAATGGGTTGTATCATCCTCCCATCCGGCGCCATGGTAAATCCGCGCGTAAAAAGCTCCAAGGTTGATTAATCCGGTGCGCAAAGTCTCACGCCGTTCTAGGCTCAACCCCCTTCGCTATAAAAGCCTTCCGTCTCGAATAAGAAAGGAAGAAGACAACAAGGAGAAAAGAAGAGAAGAGAGAGAGCGGAGAAGGAAGCTTCGAGAGGGGATTTCAGGGAGACTTGGGAAGGAAGAAACAAAAGGGGAGAGAAGAGTGCGAAGATCAAAGGTGGGTCTCCGTTCATCAATGTCCAATCCTAGCTACAATTCCCTTCCCCTATTGTTATCTCTCCCCGTGAATCTCATGTAATTTCTCTGGTTCGCCAGTTTTTATAGCATGTATAGTTTCTTCTGAAGTTTAATAAAAGAGCAGGAGTTTATCCTGAGTGTTGATCGTTACTATTTGCATCTTCTCCCTCTCCGATTGCATCCTTTGCTTTATGCATTCGTCGCGTGTTTCTGTCCGACCCTTTATGTTGGCACGGAACATGCCCTGGGCTACCCAAGGGCGACATCAACGCCATCCCCCTCCCCGGGATCCTTTCAATGGAATGGATGTGCCGAGCACCTCATGTATTTTCTGTGGGTTTCACCGCCGTTGGGAGCATGCGTGTGTATGTACTCCTGACCATCCCTTGGGATCAATTCCTTCATGGTTACCTCGCTCGCAACCATGAGCAGAGGAGAGGGTTTTCGTCCCTATATCCTTGACGTAGCCCGTTAACTGTTTGAATGTTTGCTTTACCTAACCCCTCTGTATGTCACCCCTCTCTGTGAGCTCCATAGTTCGTGTGCCCACTGCTAGCCCCCTTAAACTAATCACCGTATTGCTTCTTTCCTATGTACGAGTCGTAGTATTGTGTTTTGTTGTCTTGAGGATTACAGTCCAGTGACCGGGGAGGGGGGACATTCCCCGTCAAACATTCATGTTGCCTTTCTCTGAATCACCACAAGGCCATAGGATCCTGTTCCCCTGTGACGTGGAGTCCTATGAGCCCTCGAAGGTGCATAGAAATGGGTCCTCGACCCAACATTAAATCCACATTCCCTCAGGAATGGTGGTAGCTGTGGGTAAGGTACCTCTTGTAGGCTAGCCCTCGAGGTTTTCCCCCCATTTCGACCTTCCCTTTAAATAATATCTCTGACTCATGGAGTACTGGTGCCCCTCGTAGGCTAGCCCTCAGGGTTTCCCTCCATCGAAGTCTGTCGATCACCATTTGGCATTCCCAGCTTTAAGGAGCGTACCCCAGATGCTATGGGACTGTCTCCACTTCGCCCCCGCAACCCTCCAGGCATGGGGAGGTGCAGCCCAATTTTTGACTGAGCACTTAGTCTGAATTATGATGAACTTTAGGCTATACGTCTATTTTGGACTATGCTTAAGTAAGAACCTCGCATGGGTCTGGACTGGTCATATCTGCTGGATAATTGGGACCTAAATTAGCTCATTGACCCCCTTAATTAACATCAAAATGTTCATGGCACCTCATAAAGCCTAAAATCAACCAAACCTGCCCTAATCCGGCGCGCCCCTAAACCTGCACGCCATTTTCCAACGCGGTACCCCCCACTCCATTTTAGCCCTACACTCAAAAAGCATTTCAACCCAATTGGCCTTAAACTGGCGCGGCCTTAGCGCACCGGTTACACCCCTTTGGAGCGCGCCGTTTAACCTACAATAACCTGCGTTGTTTTAAGCCATCTCCACATGCATTGACCTCATCCTAAACATGCATCGACTTCATCCCAAACATGTACCAACCTTATCCCTCCTGCATCGACCTCGACCCGCTGTTGCACCGACCCGAGCCCTTGCTGCACTGACCCGAGCCCTTGCTGCACCGACCCGAGCCGCTGTTGCACTTGCATTTGTATTTGAACATACTTATCTTTGCTGCCTTGCTTGCTCATTCCGTGTGCATGGTTGCCGAATATCTGTCATCATCTCGGGCATCAGTATATCGAATGGTGATTAGCAGAAAGTCAGGTTACGCCTGGCCGGAGGCTTTCACTATGTGTGATGATGGTCCTCAGACCTAGGTTCTCTGCCCTGTACCGGGAACCGGCCTAATAGATAAATACTACCATACTATGTGCTTGCATGCAATCACATCTTTTATATATTCTATGGGCCCCATGGCCTTTTTATTTTGGCGATTAATCAAGGGTTTTCTCTCTTCTAGAGAGATGTAATTAACGCCGTAACCTTTATGGTACGATGGGTTTTGGGTCCCGACATGATCACCTATAATCGTCTGGTTAGTCAGACGGTGCGCATAATAAACTTGTCACTCAATGACTGGCACGCCTACGCAAATAAATCGATAAACAAATAAATAAAACAAATGAAATAAAATGTTCCACCAGGGGTTTGGCTAGCTTGAGGTTGAACCCCTAAAGGTCTGGGATGCCCAATTTGATGGGCGGGCAGCACGCCGAGGGCGTGGGATGTAGGGTCTCTCTCACAACTCACCCCGCGGTGGTACTCAATTAGATGAGAATTCGGGACCGCGCACTCTCTCACCGTCCGACGGAGGTAAGAAGCAATACTAATTAAGCAAGATAAACCAGAAATGAGAGGGGGCCAGAAGCTCACCTGATCAGCGTGAAGATGCTGATCCCGACCGAAGACGATGGCGAGCGGGGAGGCGTGGGTACGTATGCACCCGCACGCCGCGTCGATGTAGCTTCGGATGGCGACCTACTAGTACAATCACTATGCCCTCGTAGAGGGGTTGGACTGAGGGTGGGGGAATTTATATTACATCCAAACACTACCTCCCACAGGGAGGGGCTTTAAGCCGGTCAGGCGGGGGTGGAGGAAACTAAGCAAAAGTCGAATTGTCGAACTGTGCTGGTCTTGGCCGCCCTGGATCAGCAGGACAGGAGGTCGGTGTTGTCGCCGCCACGGACTCCTCCCACTTTAGATGATGATGGGACTAGCGCCAAATTGTCCTGGGTTGGCCCAGAAAGATGCCCAAATTTCTGAAGATTATTCTGATGTCGACGGAGGCCGAGGTGGGGTCGGGACCAGGGCTGGTTGGACCTGGCTCTGGATGTCCCAGAACTTCTATTGCTGGAAGAAGTGGCCGCCACGAACACTCCCGGGGTCAGATGAGGGCGGGACCAGAGCCGTTGAGATCGTGGACGAGTCCTCTTCGATCAGAGATCAACGGGGTCACCGGAGGAGGTCGGAGTAGACCGTGAGAACCAGAATGGTGGGAAGGGGTCGGATCTATCTCAGGTGGAACTGACATGCGCACTCCGGGGAGAAAAATTGGAACTCTGTGCTCCGGGGTCCAATTGGCGCCCTACTTCTTGGAGATGGTAGGGGACTTGGAGGAGAAGATCACAGCCAAAAAAAATAGGTCCAAACTCGCACAGGAGCGGCCGTGGTGGCTTCTTATCTTGGGCTCTGGTTTCCTGTCGGAGTAGCTTTGCGCAGTCGAGAGATAATCTCTCTCCCGGGCAGCATTGACGTTGGATGGATGCGAGACCACCTCGCCTGTGAAGCTGCTTCGAAGAGCTTTCTCGAAATATAAGATACACCACCAGAAGATGCGCGATGAAGGCGTGGTAGACTCTGCAACTTCATAGTAATCTGCTACTGCAGGTTCCAGGCTGGTAGTAGGGGAATAGAGGGGAAGAATGGAGGGTTTAGGGGGAGCAAATGGTGGGAGATGGACCTGGGGCCTTTCCTGGTATGAGGGGGATGGGGGAGGAGGGTGGTGGCAAGGAGAATGGGGAGGGGAGATGCTGGGGATGCAGCTAGCATGTGGAGGGAGTGAGAGGTGCGGCCTGGATGGAGAGGGAGAGAGGTGGGGGCGCACTTGGCCTAGGGGAAGGTGGGAGAATGGGGGTGTTTGAATTTGGTTTAATGGAGGGTGATTATTGCTGGCCTAGGGGAGGGGAAAAGGTGTGTTGGGGAAGGGAAGGGGTGCATGGGGGGAGGTGTTCTACCTTGGGAGAAGGAGGAGGTGTATGGGGAGTGCCAAGGGTCACCTTGGGAGGGGGAGGGAAATATTGATGGGAGGATTTATTGGGGCCTTGGGATATGAAGGGGTGGGTGATGTGGCAATTGAAGAGTGGATGAGGTGGAGCTGAGGTGGATAGAGGAGAGAGGAGAGAGAGAAAATTTTGGCCAAGAGAGAGGAGAGAGGAGAGAGAAGAGAGAAAGTGGCGTAGGAGAGAGAGAGGGAGAGGTAATGGGCTTCTCACCCAGGGCTTCTCACCCACTCTATTGGCTTCTCACCAAAAGAAGAACACTTAAGTTGGACTCATAAATTCTCAAATATTCATTAGCTCTCAAATGAGGGATTGGGGTCCTATTTATAGGAATCTCACATTTTACAATAAGTCCCTGACCTTTGGACTAATGACTGGACTTACCAACGGGAAAGGGGCGCCCCTGGGCCTAGCCCACTAAATTGGGTCCAATTAGCTAATCTCATGGCCCAATTGACATATGACTAATGTAAATGACTCTCTTAACCTAGGTACTTGATTTAAATAAAAGGAAATTTACATAATTGTGACTAAATAAAATATAAAAATTACATTCCATGACTCAGAAAAATGTGGCAAACAAGATGACGCACAGCTGGCAAGCAATGAGATCCCCAAAAATATGTGGAGTGGTCGGAGATGTCCCCATCATACTCTCGGGGTACGGAGAACTCGACTTCGTCGAGTATGGGTCCACCGGGGAAGTGGTCCTCCAAAGCAGCTCCAGGCGAACCATGGCCTCCAAACTCAACCCTGCGTCCTTAGTCGGGGGATGGTGCTTCAGCTTCTCATGGTGGCACGGGCACACCCTCTTGCCAGCGATGGTATCCTGCTTGCCTAGTATTCCCTCTGTGTGCACACGTCGGGCTCTCAGGCTGATATGAGGTGGCACTCCGAGGGTGTCTCTCTCAAAGGTAGGCGTAGGCTCGTGGCACTCACTAGGATCCACCGCGGTGCCCTTAGAGGGTGTCGGGTCCGCCACGTGGGAAGTGGGGTGAATCCCAAAACCCATCGGTAAGTCCAACTCGTAAGTCGGGTTGCCAAAGCCACTCGAAACTCGGGAAGGTCCAAGTCATCGTGGCCTCGATTTGGAGGTGACCCTAGGGTAGAGCCACTCCAATGTCACCATCACCAAGTTGCCTACTTGGAATCCCAAGTGGCGCTTACGAGCTGTTGCCCGCTCTTTATGATCCTCACCACTCGTTGCTAGATGCTTGCGTGAATGTGTATGCCATGCACTATGGGTGTGAAAAGTATGGTGTGCAAAGGTGGACCGGGACAGCCAAATGTAGATCGATCATGTTTTGATGCCATCAAGACTTTGACAGACTTAGGAGGGCCGGGGCATCCATGGTGAACCTATCATGCATGGGTGTGACAAATGTCGGGGGAACCAGACATCCATGTATGCTCCTTTCATGCGTAAGACCAATGATGAATGGGGGAGGACCAGCGCATCCAAATGTGAGCCAGTCATGCATTGGGCTTAAAGTGTGTGTGACATGTATGAGATGACCGGACTTGTGACCCATGTCAGATGATGTGATATGCCAAGATAGGTGCACTCTTGTCCCAGAGGTGACGGCCAAGTGTGTGGGTATGGGGTGGTCCTTGAGCTCCCACTCATAAGAATCGAAGGGGTCAAAGAAGGTGTGTATCATGGAGTGGGGCACTTCCTTGTTCCCTAGGTGTAGATCTTCCTTGGTCATGGCTACCCTTGTGTCGCTCGGGACTTGGGAGAGGTGGGCTTGGTACAACATGGTGGGTTGGGGTAGGGAAAGGTGGGTGGTGAGTAAGGTGGGTGGGTCACATGGGTATAGAAAGGGGTCGAAGGGATTATGGTAAGGGCTACCAAGAGAGAGGAACTCCATGTCCTCAAGATCCTCACAAGGTGGTGAGTCATCCTCCTCCAAAGTAATTGGTCCAAGGTCTCTAGTGGGTTGATGGCTCAAGGCACTTGGGGTCTCAATGGGTGGGGAGTAGACCGAGATGGGTTCTTCCTCCAAGGGGAGAAACAGGAGGATCTCGCTAGTGCATTGCGCAATCGTGCAAATGGAGGTGATGGAGCTGATGGCGGGGTGGGCAAAGTTAATGGTGCTAGGCTCCGATGGTCCCATGGCTAGCAAGCCGATCAAGTGGACTTTCCAATGTAGGGAATCCACTAGGTCTCCCAAGTCTTCCACGAAGTAGAAGGTTTGAAAAGTCACATGGGGAGGCCGGGTGGGCACAATTTGGGATTGATATCCCAAGAGTGAGAGGTATGGTGGTGAGCTAGGAAGGGTTGGACTTTGCTTGAGCCATGGTAGGATAGTCTCATCTACGGTGAGGGTGCCATGTGTGATGGTGTGTGGCTCTTGAAGATCCGGGCCATGAGGGGTGGGGGAAGGTTGAGACTCTTCTTCCCTATTGGTGAGAGCTTGGGCTTCCTCTATGGTGAGAAGAGGGTCCGGATGGGCATTTGACCTCACGTGGTCAAGTGTGTGGGCCATGACTTCTACCTCCAATGGGGAAGGAGGGTCCTTGGTGGGTGGGTTGGTGGTAGCCGGTGCATGGCGCATCCGGGGTGATGAGCAAGGGTGGACTTGGATTGGGGTAGGTAGGGGAAGTAGTGGGGGCCTAGGTTGGGGTAGGATTGTGGTTGGAGTGGAAGATGGGTTGGTGGAAGAGGTTTGGATTGGGTGGTCTTGGGAGGTGTGTCCCCTTTGAGGGTTGACGGAGGGGTAGTGGTGGGGGCCAATGGGGTTTGAGTGGTATGGGTTGGGTGAGTGATTTTGGGTTGGCCGGGTAGGGTTGGTGGAGTGGTAGTGCTCCTCAAGCTAGGATTCTCCGAGTGAGAAGGGAAGGGTCGGGGAGCATAAATCTTCCTAAGTTCGATCCTCATCTCATTCCAAGAGTCGATGGGCTCTTGTCTTCTAACTTCTCTTAAGCCTACAATGTTCTGCCATTCATTCCTAGCTTGGCGCCAGAGCAAACTCTTGGCATAGTTGACTTGCATAGGCCCTGACAAGGTGAACCTCGCAAAGTGTCGATCTATGGAGCTCTCCCACTCTAGATATATGCTTGGGCGGGATCCGTCAAACACAAAGGCCTCTAATGGGTCTAAGGCAGAAGAATATGCCAAGTATGAGGTGGTCATGATGATGGACAAGGGTGATGCACCGGGTGACTCAAAATGCAATTGCGCCCTAGGACCAACTTGTAGAGACAAGTTGTGAACTTGCTCTGATACCAATTTGATGTGACACAGGAAAGGGGGGGCTATGCTCTGATACCAATTTGATGTGACACCACCTTGGGGTGGCAGCCACTAGACCGATGCACCTTGGACCTATACTCGCAAGCAATCAACTTTGAGCGGTGAACCCACTCTAGCGGACTCACCCGTGTAATGCACACATGTGCCCGTGGGCAACTCGGCGATGATGGAGAGGGTCCGGGGCGAGACCTTGCTGTTCCGGGGTTTGGCTAGCTTGAGGTTGAACCCCTAAGGGTCTAGGATGCCCAATTTGACGGGTGGCTAGCACGTCGGGGGCGTGGGATGTAGGGTCTCTCTCACAACTCACCCCGCGGTGGTACTCAATTACATGAGAATTCGGGACCGGGCACTCTCTCACCGTCCGACGGAGCTAAGAAGCAATACTAATTAAGCAAGATAAATCAGAAATGAGAGGGGGCCAGAAGCTCACCTGGTTAGCGTGAAGACGCCGATCCCGGTCGAAGACGATTTCGAGCGGGGAGGCGTGGGTATGCACCCGCACGCCGCGCCGATGTAGCTTCGGATGGCGACCTGCTAGTACAATCATTACGCCCTCGCAGAGGGGTTGGACTGAAGGTGGGGGAAATTATATTACATCCAAACACTACCTCCCGTAGAGAGGGGCTTTAAGCCGGCCAGGTGGAGGTAGGGGAAACTAAGCGAAAGTTGAATTGTCGAACTGTGCTGGTCCTGGCTGCCCTGGATCAGCAGGACAGGAGGTCGGTGTTGTCACCGTCACAGACTCCTCCGACTTTAGATGAGGATGGGACCAGCGCAAAAATGTTCTGGGTTGGCCTAGGGAGACGTCCAAATTTCTGGAGATTATTCTGATGCCGACGGTGGCCGAGGCGGGGTCGGGACTAGGGATGGTTGGACCTGGCTCTGGATGTCCCAGAACTTCTACTGCTGGAAGAAGTGGCCGCCACGAACACTCCCAGGGTCCGATGAGGGCGGAACCAGAGCCGTTGCGATCGTGGATGAGTCCTCTTCGATCAAAGACCAACGGGGTCATCGGAGGAGGTCGTAGTAGACCGCGAGAACCAGAATGGTGGGAAGGGGTCGGATCTGTCTCAAGTGGAACTGACCTGCGCACTCCGGGGAGAAAAATTGAAACTCTGTGCTCCGGCGTCCAAATGGCGCCCTACTTCTTGAGATGGTAGGGGACTTGGAGGACAAGATCTCAGCCAAAAAAATAGGTCAAAACTCGTACAGGAGCGGCCGTGGTTGCTTCTTCTCTTGGGCTCTGGTTCCCTGCCGGAGTAGCTTTGCGCATTCAAGGGAGAATGTCTCTCTCGGGCAGCATTGACGTCGGATGGATGCGAGACCACCTCGCCTGTGAAGCTGCTTCGAAGAGCTTTCCAACAATATAAGATACACCACCAGAAGATGCACGATGAAGATGTGGCAGACTCTGCAACTTCATAGTACTCTGCTGCTACATGTTCCAGGCTGGTAGTAGGGGAATAGATGGGAAGAATGGAGGGTTTAGGGGGAGCAAATGGTGGGAGATAGACCTAGGGCCTTTCCTGGTGTGAGGGGGATGGGGGAGGAGGGTGGTGGCAAGGAGAATGGGGCGAGGAGAGGCTGGGGACGCAGCTAGCAGGTGGAGGGAGTGAGAGGTGCGGCCAGGATGGAGAGGGAGAGAGGTGGGGGCGCACTTGGCCTAGGGGAAGGTGGGAGAATGAGGGTGTTTGAATTTGGTTTAATGGAGGGTGATTATTGCTGGCCTAGGGGAGGGGAAAGGGTGTGTTGGGGAAGGGAAGGGGTGCATGGGGGGAGGTGTTCTACCTTGGGAGAAGGAGGAGGTGTATGGGGAGTGCCAAGGGTCACCTTGGGAGGGGGAGGGAAATATTGATGGGAGGATTTATTCGGGCCTTGGGATATGAAGGGGTGGGCGATGTGGCAATTGAAGAGTGGATGAGGTGGAGCTGAGGTGGACAGAGGAGATAGGAGGGAGAGAATTTCGGCCAAGAGAGAGGAGAGAGGAGAGCGAAAGTGGCGTAGGAGAGAGAGAGGGAGAGGTAATGGGCTTCTCACCGAGGGCTTCTCACCCACTCTATTGGCTTCTCACCAAAAGAAGAACACTTAAGTTGGACTCAGAAATTCTCAAATATTCATTAGCTCTCAAATGGGGGATTGGGGTCCTATTTATAGGAATCCCACATTTTACAATAAGTCCCTGACCTTTGGACTAATGACTTGACTCACCAAGGGGAAAGGGGCACCCCTGGGCCTAGCCCACTAAATTGGGTTCAATTACCTAATATAATGGTCCAATTGACATATGACTAATGTAAATGACTCTCTTAACCTAGTTACTTGACTTAAATAAAAGGAAATTTACATAATTGTGACTAAATAAAATATAAAAATTACATGCCATGACTCAGAAAAATGTGGCGAACAAGATGACGCACATCTGGCAAGCAACGGGATCCTCGAAAAGATGTGGAGTGGTCGGAGATGTCCCCATCACCTGACTTACCTACAAGGCGGGATGGTTTTTTTTATTTTTCAAAATGAGACAGCAAAGAGACAAGACTAAATTAAACAAAATATCAAGATAATGCCCCAAACATAACTTAAACAAATAATAGACAAAACAGAGCAATAATTGTGGTAGGATTGTAAAAAAACGTTGGGACTGTAAAAGAACATGGTGGGACTGCAAAGGAACACAACAAATGGAGTGGATAACCAGGCAAGAAACAACGGGGAACAATAAGAAGAACATAGAACACGACAAACACAACAAACTTAGATACTTCAGCCCAAAAAATAGCGATTGAAATGAAGCATAGATAGAACTGCTGGGTTCAAAAGCATAAGGAGGAGCTCTCTCATGGAGTCATGTGATCAGCAGAACAACGAGCAAGAACTGAGAAGGACATATGAAAATAAGAAGCTTCGAATTCAGATCAAGGGTTGGAGCTAAAGAATCGAGACAGATCAGAAAAGAGTGGGCAGAATAATTAGGAGAGAACAAAAGTTTGAGCAAGGAATGTTGGGGACCTGTAACCTGCACACTTAATAAACACATCAGATCTGTTGTCGAAAATAATAGCTAGAAAAAAAAGAAAATCAAAATTCATGGAAAATAAAGACTTTCTCTTTTTTTTTCTTTTTTGTTGTTTGTTGTTTTTTATTTGTTTTGAAATAAAAACTAAAATTGGACTAGCTATCGACAGCACCAAGGCGGGTTCAAACTATTGGCTAAGGGTCGTCATTCCTTCCCCTTTTGCTAAGGATTTTTCGTGAGCACGGTATGCATTTAAGGGTGGCGCACTATAACCAACTATCCCAAAAACTTGTGCCCCTACTAAGGCCATACCCGGGACACAACTCAGCCTTAGAGGGAGAAAGAGAAGAAATTTGGTGATAAGCCTCGTATAGGTATAGAGATGTCAGGGCTCAACTCCCTTCCATAACACTGCCCCTAGAGATTCGGTCTGTTACGTCGGGGATTTGTGTCTTTATTTTGGACATGCTTTATTGAAGGCATGCATATGATCAGACTCATAATGTCCTGCGGGGAACTGTGCTACGTGCCATTCTTGCCATACCTTTTCTTTCGTAATTTTGCATAATTTTTCTCATGATTTTGCTTTGTACTTGAATGCTTTTGCATGATACTTTTACTTTAGGTCTTTAAGACTGCCCCTATTTGAGATCTCCTCTCACCGGGGAGTGCTTAGGTTTCATCTCCTGCCCCTACACTTGGCCGAGCAAAGAAGAGAAAAGGCCTTCATGTGTACCCAAGTATGGCCAAAGCATTGATGGTATTCTTCAAAGGAAGACAACTATAGCTTACCGTGTAGTGTGTGAGGGTCAAGCTCAAAGTCACCCTTAATGATTGGGGAGGGAACTTTGTACTCCTAGCGTAGAGTTATCACCAGCCTAGGGTGCTGTAAAAGCCTAATTTATGTAACCTCGGACTCTTATCCCACTCATTCATGTTAAGGACGCCTCATTCGTGATTGTGTGTAATAATGAATAAAATAATAAAAATGAAAGCATGATCTTACTGGACTGACTGTCTCGTAACCCAACAGATGTTGCTGATGCGTTAAATGAGATATATTTGGATATTTCACCTTATTGGACATGAAAATAATTATGTAACTACTTTTTATCCATAAATACAAATGAAAATATTTAGAGAGGTAATTAGTTCATTTGCGACACTTAATACCGTTGTCAGCCATGAGAGACTTGATGCAGGTAATTTACTTGTATGGTTGGACAAGTAATTATTGCATCTAAATTTCATAATGTTTATCCTCCGCCTTACTAACAATTGAGTGGTGGCTCAACTACGAGACAAGCGCACCGACATTAAGGAAGATTGCAATGAAAGTTCTATCCCAAACATCCTCCTCAAGTGGGTGCAAGCGAAATTAGTCAACATTCTCTTTCTTACATGCCAAGCTCAAGAATAGGCTAACACATAGAAAGCTGGACAAAATGGTCTATGTTCATTACAACATGAAATTAAAGGTTAAGCATGTGTAGATTGATGCAAGGAGAGAAGAGGGAGACTACGAGCCAACAAATGCTATGTACTTACGAGACGATGATGACCCTATGGTTTCATGGGTTGCAAGAACAACAACCGAGCGTGGTGAGGCAAAACTTGATGAGGAGGTCGAAGAGCTAGGAGAGACACCCCGGCCTAATACTTTTCTCGTAGTAGCTGTGCAGCAGGCAGTGGAGGAGGGAGATGACACCGATGTGCAGATGGTTGGAGGCGAGTCAGTGGAGGGACGTGATGAGGAAGTTAACTTGGATGAAGACCTCATCATTGGGGGCGGGGACACATCATATGCGTACGATGATGCAGCATGGGAGCGATTGATGTAACCTCCAATAGACCCATGTCTACCAGCCTCTCAGGTGCAATAACTTATACATATTGAATGGCACATTTGTTAGAGAGCGTAGGCATATATTTATGTAATATGATGTAAGAAAAAAATTACAGGTCGATCCGACACATGAACAGTGCTCTCGGGTTGTTGCACTGTGACATTCAGTATCTACAGAACCCATAAGGACATCTACTTCTAGAGAGACTAGGAGGAGTTTGTCATTTAGAGAGGTGAAATTATATTAAATGAGAAGATTTACATGTTAAACTATATTTCATTGCTAATTGAATCCGTTGACTTTTCAATTTTGTAGCATTTGGTAGCATCCAAACAACCACCTCAATATGTTGTACTACGACACTAGACGTCTAGGGCACCCACTCAGTCGTCTCAAGTATACTCATACCTATTGAGTTACACATTACGAAATTACTTGAAGTTCTTATCAAAAATGACCTCCACTTCTTAGGCATTCGGAGGGAGACAACATACTGCAGAGAAGCCGCCGCCTGCTCCATAGAAGAAGAAATCATCATGGACCACATTATTCAAGAGCAAAAAGGACACGCAGCCACCAATAAATCCAATGGACATTGTAGAATTGGAGACGTTAGATCGTAATATAGATGACGATACTCTCGAGCCATCCTTAGAGCCCCGCATCAGTGGGAGTCTTGACTCCGGTAACAACAGTACACCGGTAGGTTCTTCGTCCCATAGTGGTGGCAGTTCTCATGGTGGTCAACGGAGTCGTCATGGGGATACTAGTGCTGGTGGCCAAAAGTATAGTAGTGGCCAAGGTAGAGGTGATGGGGCCCACGAACGTGATCATCACAAAGGTATGGTATGGACAGAGGAGCAACACTTCGCACATGCCACACAGGATGAGGACCATAGTGCCCCACCACCGAGGGCTAGGCAGGCAGCTGATTATTGGGATCCTTACTTTAGAAGTTGTGTTGTAGACAATACTAGCTATAAAGGTATGCTGTCTGATTTTGAGAGGATGAACATACATGACTCTTAGGGATCTGATAGTGAGTATGGACGATCATGGCAACAGTAGCCCACATATCATAATGATTCTGAGAGTAGTAGTTCATTCTTCCCATCGTACCCATAACCTCATGACTATGCTTCAATGTCGCAATATACTGAAGGATATGGTCAGCTCTTAGCTGCGCCACCGCCAGTCGTGTACTCATAGGGTTTGTAAAGGCCCAAGATCCGGGTATCAAAAAGTAACCAGTGCAACTCGAATCCCGACCCGCCACCCACGAGCTATAGAGCTCGGAAGGGTTAGATTGTGGATGTGGGTGTATACAATAATCTAAAATAACTACAAAAATTAAAGTGCTGAATTTAAAATTTAATAATTAACATAATTAAATAATCAACAGTCCAGAGTCTAAGTAGAGTATGACAGAAAAGAAAGTACCTCGTCAAGGGACAGACCCTGATCTTGGCAAGATGGTGACTAAGGACCACTACTGGTGTTGCACTGTGCACCTGAACCTTCACCTGAAAGAAAAAGGGGGTGGGTCTCAGTAGGGGTCTCGCAGATCCCCACTGCACAACCACAAGCAACAACAGTAAGTAATAATGATAGTAACAATGAGTAAGAGGCGGAAAGGGAGGCAAGAACAACTAAACTAACCACAAACCACATGATACCTCGAACCCTAAGAAAATCACTCTACTTGGTGAGTCACCTACATGCACACCGAATACCTTGACCACCATGGTCGGAAGAGCCACGACCTCGCTGTCGGGAAAAACCTCAGTCTCAATCCTAGGAAGAAACTTTGTCTCGAGTGACAAGAGAACTGCCCACTAGAAGTAAGGTCGGATGCATCCACTAACGACTTAGTCCGCGTCTCGGGTGTCTCCCTACTCGCCCCAGGCAGAAATTGAGACATTGTACACAAGGAACACAGACAAGGGTCTAGTCGAGGTCCTGCTCGTCAGCACGAGTCTGTAGTCCCCGATCACGTGTACACACACTGACTGACTATGCTACGTCAGGCCCTCTAGCTGATTTTCCTCCCGGCCTAGACTCGAGCTGCCATAGTGGGAGGCCCTACGGAAATCAGTCCTAAACTGTCGCTCTTGGGTCTAGCTCTCCACCACTCCCAGGTGGGTCAACACACACGTGCTCAGACAAGCTACGACTAGTGGGGAGGTCACTCAAGGTAAGAGTGCACGAACGAAACAAAAACCACCGGAGCACCACCGGCTCAGCACACACTCAAGCGGTGGCTAAGACACGGCCAAAGGCCACCAAACCACGAAGACTCAAGGCCGAACAGTGAAGCCAACCTTCACCGGCCCACTGAAACCATGCGGGAATAACCTTCCGCGGAACTATGGTGACTACGAACAACTCGGGGAACTTATTTCCCTTTTGTTCACACGGTATCTATTTCTAAGAAAATATCCGATAACTCTATTAATCTCATCCCGCAGCTTGGGGAACGAGAACCACGACACGTCCTATTCATATCGAGCGAGGGACAAGCATAGGTAAAACTCGGGAATTATTCTCCGCCTCCTTTACTTCATAAATCAGCGATTAACCCATTTACATACAATAAATTAGTAATTCACCCCCTGAGCATTATATTAATTTTTCCATAAATCACATTAATCGAGGTAAATTCATAGGGAATGCTTAGGGGTCGATTCCCTGACCTCTGGGGATAAGCTAACCATCTGACTGTCCATACTACATGGTAGAATAAAACAGATAGAACCCCGACCCCATGGGTTCTAAATCACGCCCTATCACTACCCTGCGATCGGGAAAACACTGGGGAACTCTTTCCCCCTATGAGACGGAAAACGGGCAGAACCCCAACAGTGAGGGTTCTAAACAACGCCCTATCGCTACTCTACAATAAGGAAAAAACCCCTCCATACACATTACGAGTAGGCATTAATTAAATTAAATTAACTAAATTAAACTAAATTAAAAACCCCAGCCCTCTAGTATGGAATCGGCCCTAAAGCATGCATCAAACCCCGATCCAAGCCCAAATCGACGTAAATGAAACACGAGAGTTTAGGGTTCCGTCCCCCTACCTCCGAGGGTGAGAACTGTAAGGTTCCGACCAGAATGCACAGCGAAAATCATCGAAACCTTAGATTGCATATCGTTGCCAGTTTTTCAAAATCGAACAAGTTCGTTAATCCCGCGCGGTGAAGAGCGATTCTTTACCTTTGCGGGGTTGAGAATCTCTCAAAACCTCGAAGATGAACGAGAGGAAGATCTCGGAGTCGCGAGCCATTTAAGCGTCCGGTCTCTAGATGTATCCACACGAGCAGTGGAAGCAGACGGGATCTCCTCCACGATCTCCACGCGTCGACCCGATCTCAACACCACCATCCATCGGGGAGGAAGGAGAGAGAATAAGGGGGGCACCCCTTGGAGAGAGAGAGAGGAGAGAGGGCGGCCGGGGTTTCAACCTTGTAGCTTCGCCAGGGTTTCTCCCTTCAGTGAATATTTATAGACCTTTGACGTTTTTCACAAAAATCCAATAATAGTCTATAAAGTCCACCCATCCCGGTCTATCCAATACTCTATTGTGTGTGACCCTCTAGGCCCGATAGTCTGTTTAGTTTTCCAACCCATTAAGTAAAAAACACATTCTTAACTTAATTAATTATATCCATTAACTCTTAATGGAATTAGTGGGCTTTTCGATCATGAAAAGCACCAAGCAACGCTTCGTGATCCCAAATGACATTGGGGATAAGCAACCCACTCAGGAACCTTTCCGTCTATAGATTCCACACAGTTATAGATCCTCATTCATCCAATGCCCCACCAGGACTAGGGTATGGTCAAACTGTCAAACCCTGTTAAGTCCCGGCTCGACTGAATCATGTACTCTAAATTGGTTCATTAGAAAAACTCCTTTTTCATAATGAACTCCCGTACCCTGGCCAGAGGATTTCCCGAGTACAGATCCGTAGGGCATTCTCTCTCATATATCATACTAAGAGTGAATGATCCCATGTTGTCAAACTAATTGCCTTCGCACGAGTTCCACTGAGTCTGAATAACTAACTATTTAAAGACCACTTAACAGAAGTCCATAAGTTAGTAATCAAATACTCAGCATCCCTTATGCAAGGCATCTTTAGTGACTCGGGTTTAAGATCCAACTGTGCTACTGAGACATAGAATACCCTGATTGACAGTTAGTATGATTACCATTCAGGGATTCCATATCGGGTCAGTTCAGTATACTCATTCCACTAATGAGCACCCATACACATACTTCAGTGTCTCCACACTGATGACTATGAGAATAATCATACTCATCATATAAGTAAGTATCATGTGTGCCAGTCTATCCGGATCTTCAATGTCCCTTCTTGAAGATCCTATGACTGAGAACATTTAGAACATGTGCATCTGGATGACTAATCTCATTATCATAATCTCATTATGATCTAGTCATCATCGCACAGGTTCATGGACTTCATCACATTCGAACCATTAACACAAATTAAATGCAATGAATAAATGCCATTAATATAAATATGAATAAGATATTACAAGAAGTGTCACCATCACATCTCATGTGATTGGCTTGTAGGGCATACATTTCTATCAATCTCCCACTTGCAGTAAAGCCAATCACCCACATGCTTGATCCCCATCAGCCCTAAGTGACGCTCAAAAACACTTTAAGTCAACGGCTTAGTTCGTGGATCTGCAATGTTATCACTGGAAGATACTCTATCAATTACAACATCTCCTCTGGCTATTATCTCTCTGATCAAGTGGTAATGCCGTAGAATATGCTTTGATTTCTGATGAGACCTCGACTCCTTTGCTTGTGCAATTGCCCCATTATTATCACATAATAAGGGGACCGGATCAGAGATGCTCGGGACAATTCCAAGCTCTTCGATGAACTTCTTCATCCAAACCGCTTCTTTGGCCGCCTCAGCAGCAGCAATGTACTCAGCTTCGGTCGTAGAATCAACAATGGTGTCTTGTTTGGAACTTTTCCAACTCACTGCCCCACCATTCAGGGTAAACACATACCCCAAATTTGACTTGGTGTCATCTTTATCAGACTGAAAACTTGAGTCAGTGTAACCTCGAAATTTCAAGTCCTCTCCTCCATAAACCAGAAACATATCCTTAGTCCTTCGCAAGTACTTAAGGATACACTTCACAGATATCCAGTGTTGCTCACCTGGATCTGCCTGAAACCTGCTCGTAACACTTAGAGCATATGCAACATCAGGCCTTGTACATAACATGGCATATATGATGGACCCTATGGCAGAAGCATAAGGTACCCTACTCATGCGCCCCCTCTCTTTAGGAGTCTTAGGGGACATTTCCTTAGAGAGGTAAACTCCATGTCTCATCGGTATGAGACCTCTCTTGGAGTTTTTCATGCCAAACCTTTTGATAATGGAATCTATGTACATAGATTGGGACAAGCCTAGCATCCTCTTTGATCTATCTCTATAGATCCTGATCCCCAATACATAAGATGCTTCACCCAAATCCTTCATGGAGAAGTGCTTAGACAGCCAGGCTTTAACCGATGACAACATACCTACATCATTCCCAATGAGTAGTATGTCATCAACATATAGGACTAGGAAGGTGATTGCACTACCACATGTTTTCTTATACACACACGGCTCATCTTCATTCTTAGCGAAGTCATAAGACTTGATGGCTTCATCAAATCTTAAATTCCAACTACGGGACGCTTGCTTCAATCCATAAATGGATATTATCAACATGCATACCTTATTTGGGTGCTCCTTGGATATGAATCCTTCAGGCCGTATCATATACACCTCTTCCTCAAGGTTTCCATTGAGGAATGCAGTCTTCACATCCATCTGCCATATCTCATAATCATGGTACGCAACGATGGCAAGTAAAATCCTGATGGACTTAGTCATGGCAACTGGTGAGAAGGTCTCGTCATAGTCAACTCCTTGTCTTTGACGATATCCCTTCGCAACCAACCTAGCCTTATAGGTATCAACCATTCCATCTGCTCCAACTTTTCTTTTAAAGATCAACTTGCATCCGATGGGTACTATACCCTCAGGTGGATCTACCAAGTTCCAAACTTGGTTGGAGTACATGGAGTCCATCTCCGATTTCATGGCCTCTTGCCATCTCCAGGACTCAATACTACTTATTGCCTCCTCATAGGTATTAGGATCATCATCCTCATCATAGTGTGCCATGTCCCTACCATTAGAGATATGTCCCACATATCTATCTGGTTGGACAGGTACACGGCCAGACCTATGCACAGTTTGTATGTCATCCTGAACTGGTTCCTGAGACGATGCAGCTCCAGTTTGTGGTTCTAGAATCTCTTATAGTTCTACCATACTCTCACTGTTTCCTTAAAGGATATACTCATCCTCTAGGAACACTGCTCGCTTAGCTACAAACACTCTTTGATCGCTAGGCTGGTAGAAATAATATCCATAAGTTTCCTTAGGATATCCCACAAATTTGCATCTTTCAGCCATGGATGCCAGTTTATCAGGATTGTGTTTCCTAACATGAGCAGGACAACCCCAGACCTAAACATTCTTAAGGTTTGGTTTCGTTCCTTTCCATATCTCATATGGAGTGGAAGACACTGATTTGGAAGGAACTTTATTTAATAAGTGAGCAGCAGTGTCTAGGGCATAGCCCCAGAGCGACAAGGGCAATCCAGCAAAGCACATCATGGATCGTACCATATCTAATAAGCTATGATTCCTCCTTTCAGCCACACCATTCAGCTGAGGTGTGTAAGGAGGAGTCCATTGGGATAATATACCAGTATCCTTTAAATATTGTGTGAATTCCGTACTCAAGTATTCCCCTCCTCAATCAGATTGAAGAGTTTTTCCTATTTGTTTCTCTACTTCATTCTTGAACTCCACAAATTTATCAAAGGCTTCAGATTTGTACTTCATCAAGTACACATATCAGTACCTAGAGAAATCATCAATGAAAGTAATGAAGTATGAGTAACCCCCTTTGGCTTGGGTGGACATAGGTCCACATACATCAGAATGTATGAGTTCTAATAACTCACCAGCTCTCTCTCCATGTCTAGTAAATGGAGAGTTGGTCATTTTTCCCATGAGACAAGATTCACATGTTGCAAATGATTCATAATCAAATGGATCAACATATCCATCTTTGCACAACCTTTTCAATCTTTCCTCACTAATATGACCAAGCTTACAATGCCAAAGGTATGCTTGATTTACATCATTCCTCTTCCTTTTAAGAGGTCCATCCAGACACATAACATGAGTATCCACATCTAGTAAAAATAAACCATTAATTAAGCTCCCACTGGCAAACAATTCACCATTTAATAACAAAGAACATGTTTTATTCCCAAAGCTCATAATAAATTCACATTTATTCAAGCATGAAATGGAAATAATGTTCTTAATTATAGAAGGAACATAATAACAGTCTGTCAATTCCAATGTAGCTCCTGAAGCAAGCTTGAGGTTTGCACTCCCGACAACAAGTGCAGCAAGTCTTGCTCCATTTCCCAGTTGAAGATCAACCTCTCCTCTGTTCAATCACCTACTACTTGTCAGAACCTGCAAATCATTGCAGATATGAGATGCACATCCAGTATCTAATACCCATGATGTGGATCTATATGACAAGTTAAGGTCAATCATGAACATACCTGAAGCTTCACCAAGCTTCTGCTTTGCTTTCTCTGTAAGGTACAACTTGCAGTTCCTCTTCCAATGTCCATCCTTATGACAATGGAAGCACTGGCTCTTGTCTTTGCTTGCCTCTTCTTTCTTTGCACCCTTTACCTACTTGTCCTTCTTCTTTGCCTTGCCTTTCTTAAAGGCTTGCTGAAATTTCATCTTCTTGTTGGTCTTACCAACAAGCATCACATGAGCTTTCCCATTGTTCATGGTGCTCTCAACAGTCTTCAACATGTTTAGAAGCTCTGCCAGAGAGCATTCTATTTTGTTCATGTTGAAATTGACAATGAACTGGAAAAAAGAACCAGGGAGAGATTGCAGAATCAAATCGACACAAAGATCCTTATTCATGTCGAAACCTAATTCTACCAACCTTTCGATCCACTCAATCATCTTGAGAACATGTGTCTACACAGATGTTCTCTGAGACATTCTTGCCCCAAACAGACTCTTAGATATCTCATATCTTTCTGTTCGACTTTGAGCTCCAAACAGCTTCTCGAGGTGAAACAGAGTGGATCTAGCATCCATTTTTTCATGTTACCTCTATAACTCATTAGTCATAGAGGCAAGCATATAGCATTGGGCAAGCGTGGCATCATCTTTATGCTTTTCGTAAGCAATGATCTCTCCCTCTTCAACATCATCGGCAGGAAGAGGAGTTACAGGCCGATCAAGAACATAGGCAATCTTCTCAGCGGTGAGAATAATTCTCAAGTTCCTGAGCCAGTCACTATAGTTCAGACCAGTAAGCCTGTTGGCATCAAGTATGCTGCGTAACGGGTGGTTAGCCATAGAAGTCTACAAGAGAAGATTTGTAATAAATAGATAGCATGTAGATATTCATTAATTAAAAATTAAGATATGGTCTTTAATCCTAATTTTATAACTCCCACTAATTTTTGACGAATTTGCACAACCCTCATTGTGCAAAGACGGGATACTCCAACAGTATCCTAGTGGGACTAGAATCCCATTAACATTATGGTAGTGGCCTTGTGGTAGCACAACAAACAACCCCATACTTAATGGGTAGGTAACTCTTGCCAATTGCAACTCCTGGTATATTCAGCCTCCAGACCTTTGTTACCTTGTGGCAGCACAATAAATCACAAGATCTGGTTAGGTTAGACCCGTTGTTACGTTATGAGAGCGGGTTCAAGACATGACCCTTGTGGCAGCACAACAAAGCCATGCCGACACCCCATCCCAAAGTTCGGCCTTAGCCTTAGTCTTAGTCGCTGCCCCCTTGCTGTGAGGGCCTTGTGGCAGCACAACAAACCCACACAGTCTAAGAGCAGCTCACTTAGACTATAACAACAGAAGGCTACGTGGGTCATTCTTAATGCCTCACGTTTACAACCTAATATGAGATCGAGAGATTTTGATTAAATTTTTGGTCTCATCAATATAGGTGCTACATACATATAAGAATTTGGAATATCGAATATACTCTAAATATATATATGTAATAAGTAGCACATCCACATATATCATATATATGCAATAATACCAATGGATGATCATGGACCTTAAGCTCCTAAAATACATTACCAGAGCTAGTTGGTAATGCACACAATCATGGCAAACAGAAAACTTGGAGCATCCAATGCTCCCACTAGATGTGAAGAATCTCCCGAGGCCCTCGCATCCGGTCTCCTTCTTTATCTCCATCCGCTCCTCATTATTACAAGTAAATTTGTAATTGGGTACGCAGACCCACAAATGTACATTAGATAATAATAAGAAATCTTGAACTAGTCAAGGGGAGTACAACACAGGTGGGAGATAGAATGTACAACCCAGATTAATAAGAGAGAGAGAAGGAGGCACCCAGGCCCCATTAATCACATCACATAAAATAATTCACCATAAAGAGTATCATCACATGATTTCTAAGCCCAAGATCATCCATCCACACACAAGACACATCGCATGTATCTTATGAAGTCCCGCGATCAATGACACCCAAGAGGGGGGTGAATTGGGTGTTTACCAATTTTAAGAAAACTTTTGGGCTTTTATAAAATATGTTATACAAAGCTAGTTAAGAGATTCAAAGGTATTTGAACACAAATTAGATTTATCAAACTTTATATGATAAGATATAGATTATGCAAGATATACGAAGATAAATCAAGAACAACAATTTAAACTAACGTTTATGTAGAATGGAGATAGAGGAAATGGAGCAAGCCACACAAAACAAGCACAATGCACAGTGATTTTTAAGGTGGTTCGGATGCAACGACGGCAATCCTACGTCCACCCCTCACCAAACCCGGTGAGGCTTCACTTGGCGATAAATCCCCAAACGGAGACGACGCTCCAACCATACACGCAGGATGACGCCTGCCCACACACACTGGGACACACCCTAACACACACACACACGGAGACGAGGTCTCTAACACGATCCAACAAGCGGATCAACAAGACACACACACGTTGCGACAAGTGCAGCACTCTACACACACAAACACTAAGATCTGGATAAAACCACACACACACGCAGATCTAAGAAGACCTACGCACAGATGAAAGGAACACGACGACCACACACGACCATGGATCTAACAACGATCCACACACACACAAGTTCGTAGTTTATACAAAACACAAATATGAACTTGAAACATAATAAGGCACAGTTTAGAATGCTCCTGATTTAGGCTCCCCCTGAGTGTATGCTCCGGATGTTTGCGTTGATTCCTTCTTCACTTGAATGACTTGAGACTCAGCTTGAATGGCCTTGTATTTGATGTAGATCTTCTTACACGAAGTACTGTTCACGGCTACAGTACTCTTCCTTCTTCACTTGAACAACCTTCCTTTGATCTCTTCTTGAAACTCTTGAATTGCTTCTTCTCTTGATCGGAAGTTCCTTGGCTTCAGATGGTGCTAGAATGACTCCAGTTGGATGAAGAACTTACTAGATGGAGTATGTTTATGAGAGTTGTAGTAGCCTTCTTCTTGCCTTGATAGCCTCCCCCTTGATTTCTCTTGTTGGTTGCTTGCTTCTTCAATTCATTGGAGGATGAAGGCTTCAAAATGGACCTTGGATCTTCAGCTGTTGGATGGAGTTTGGATTCACGAACTACTGTTTACGCCACAGTAGCACTCCTCTTCTTCTTCTCCCTTGAGCCACCTTGATCTCCCTTGAAGCTCTCTTGGTTTCTTAGGGTTTATGGCTCCAAATGATATGTTTTATAGCCCTTGAATGGTCCATAAACAAGCCCCAGACCAGATCCACAAAACATGGTGAGATTGGGGTCATTGGGATTAAACAAATGGGTAGAAAGACCTCTCCTCAAGCTTGAAACACGAAGTCAACAAAAGGGGGCTCGGGGCTGGCGGTCGACCGGAGTAAGCTGAGACTGAACCCTTCTGGGGGCAGGGGCCAATAAAGCCAAACTCCCAGAAAAAGAAGAGACGGCCCAAGTCCAAGAAGGGAAAGAGGGTCGTAACAGTACAATGTAACACCCTGTCAGCACTCTTTACCTCGCCCGGGGAGGGTGATGAGGATGAAACATCAAATGCCCCGCTAGAAGCCAACCATGCCGAGGCCTCAACCTCGGCACATGCAACACGCTCCGGAAGAAGGTGGGGGCGCCCACCACCAGCCAATCATAACATTATGTCCAGAGGGGAACAACCCTACCAGATTCCTGAACCAGAGGTGCGGGGTGTCCAGATTCCTCCCCCTGCTAGCTTATACCAAGAAGAGAAGAAGGGAGGTCAAATTCCAACATTTCTGGAATTTTTATCCAGTCTGAAAAATGGGCAGTCGGTACAGGCTGGGCCAGATAAAGGCAAGAGACCTCAGCAATCGCCATATGTAGCCTACGAGCAGAATGAGAAAGAAGGGGATAACCCTCTGACGGCACCAGGGGCCGTTGCTATAGAAGAAGCCCCCCAAGAAATCAGTCCAGGGGATGAAACCAGCACTGGTCAGCAGAGGCCACGGGCACCACATGAACCTCCAAAGCCCCGATGGGTAGAGGAAATGAGACTGTCTAATGTCAGGGTGGGCAGCCGGATCATGAAAATGCTAAAGAAGCTCCCTACCAGGTTCTCCATCTGGGAGATTCTCTCTCTGAGTGAAGAGGCTCGCCAAGCAATTGTTGATGCCTTGCAGTCGTCGGCACAATATGAAGCACTCTTGACAGAAGTGAATTCTGGGCCGTCAGTTACATTCTCAGAGGATGACATGCTGATTCCGAATACCGGTCATAACAGACCGCTGTATATGAGGGGCTCCCTGAACTGTCAGCCACTGAACAGGATACTGATAGATCCCGGGGCTGCCATGAACATTCTCCCATACCGCATCTACCAAAAATATTACTTTGATCTGCAGCTTACTAAGGTCAGAGACATGAAAATTGCAGGATTCAACCAGAAATGTGAGACGCCCCTTGGGGTGGCTGATTTTAACCTCACATTGGGGGATCTCACTACCGTGGTACGATTCTATGTAATCGACTCCAACACCACATATAAGGCCCTGCTGGGGAGACCGTGGCTGCATGAATATCAGATAGTGCCGTCCACGCTGCATCAGTGCATTAAATACTGCCATGAAGGAAAAGAAGAGAGGGTGTTTGCGGATCTGCATCCCTTCGAAGTATTCGAGTGCCATATGCTCGATGCATCCTACTACACGGAGGTGTCGCGAAAGGATGAAGAGAAAGAGGCTGTGGTCAGCCAGGAAAAATCGGCGACGAAGGCAAGAAATTGGTCCCCACCGCCACCAAAGGGCTATATTAAAAAGCATGAGGTATCGCACATCTCTTATGCCGGTGACTTTGCTCGGATCACTCCTCCTAGCATTCACCTGGATGATATCAATGAAGAAATGAAAGAAAAGTACACACAAGTGGAGGTGCCGCAGGGTTTATTTAAACCCATCGTCAACCTTGAGTACCAGACGGTGCTACCACTGAAGACTATGGAAGTCCCTCGCTTCTGCGAGCCTCCTACCATATTCTACACCGGGGAGTCAGTCGAGGAAGATGATCAAGACTGCATGGTCCCTGAAGAGGCTGCAAGCCGGATGGTGCCGATTACAGGCCTGGATTATACTACCCAACAGGTTTCGCAGATGTTCTCTAAGATGCAAATGCCGTCATTGCAACCTGCTGCCCAGAAGAAGGCGTTCAAGGAGCTATGGGATCCGTCTCGGGATGATAAAGAACTGAGAAAGATCACTCGGCACCCGGGATTGGGTTACACCCTTCAAGAATACTATGAAGCGGAGGTGGATGTCATATATGTCTCCTACCAGCATAAAGACCCTCCCGAGGTGGGATATGACAAGTACCCCTCGGAAGATGAAGAAATCATTTATCAATCCATAATGAACAATGAAGCCCCAGACAGTCAGCCGGAGACGGGGACGTCTGATGAAGCAAAGAAAGATTGGTGCTGGGAAGACCTACCTTGCAAAGAGGATCTGTTCCATGCTGAAGCAAAGTTCGACACGGGAACCCCGGATGAAGACCAAGTAGCCAAAGAGCTGAGGGAATGCCTGGAGTTTGAGCGCATCCTGGAAGAAGTCCGGGCTCTGCAGAACGATGATCTCTCAAAGGAGTCTGCATCAAAAGAGCCTCTAAGGGCGGAAGACTCCATCTTTGAGTTTCCTGCTGATCCAGTTACGTCCTCGGGACAGACTGAACAGAATACAACAATATTGGCCGTATATGATGAGCCAGCAACCGCTGATGACCAATATGATGAAACAGAAAATCATGAAACTGAAGAAGATTATATCCCGGGAGGCTTCATTGACTTGCAAGAAGCCCCGCCCGAGGTCGAAGATGGAGGTCAGGCCACCGTCGATGAGCTCGTAGAAATAAATCTGGGAACCGCAGATGAGCCAAGGCCGACATTCCTCAGTGCACTGCTGGAGCCAGCTACCAGGGAACAGTATATACAGTTTTTGAAGGAATTCCGAGACTGCTTTGCATGGACATATGATGAAATGCCGGGACTGAGTTCTGATGTGGCACAGCACCGATTGGCAATAAACCCAGAGGCTAGCCCTGTAAAGCAGCCTTCCAGGAGAATGCGCCCTGAATTAATAAATCAGATTAACAAAGAGGTTGACAAGCTAATTGATGTAGGCTTTGTTGAAGAAAATCAATACACTACATGGCTAGCTAATATAGTGCCCGTAAAGAAGAAGAATGGGCAGATCAGAATATGTGTTGATTTCCGGGACCTTAATAAGGCTTCCCCGAAAGATGACTTCCCAGTACCAATCACTAACGTGATGATCGATGCGACTACTGGTCATGAGGCTCTATCATTTATGGATGGGTCATCCGGATACAACCAAATCTGGATTGCTGAGGAAGACAGAGTGCACACTGCATTCCGTACCTCGAAGGAGATATTTCACTACAAAAGGATGCCGTTCGGCCTCAAGAATGCCGGCGCTACCTACCAAAGAGCCATGACAAAGATCTTTGATGACTTGCTCTTCAAGAAAGTAGAGTGCTACATTGACGATCTGGTGGTGAAAACCAGCAGAAGAGAAGACCATTTGTAAGACCTGAGGATAGTGTTCCAGAGGTTGCGCAAATATGAGCTCAAGATGAACCCTATGAAATGCACCTTCGGCATGTCCAGTGGAAAATTCCTCGGGTTTATTGTCCATCATAGGGGCATTGAAATTGACCCGTCCAAAATTAAGGCTATTCAGGAGCTCCCTCCACCAAGGAATCTGCACGAGTTGAGATCCCTGCAAGGGCGTCTGGCCTACATCCGACGATTTATATCAAATCTATCGGGTAGATGCCACCCCTTTCACAAGCTCATGATGAAAGATGTGCCGTTCCTCTGGATGATGGCTGTCAAGAAGCCTTTGAGAAGCTGAAAGAATATCTCAAGACCCCTCCAGTGCTGGGGGCACCTATTAAAGGCAGGCCCTTGATACTGTATATCGCAGCCACATACTGTTCCCTGGGGGCAATGCTGGCACAGATAAATGACGAAGGCAAAGAACAAGCCTTGTACTACCTAAGTAGGAGGCTGATGAGAACTGAAGAAAGCTACAACTACATAGAAAAGACATGCTTGGCACTAGTCTTTGCTGTCAAAAAGCTCCGACACTATATGTTGTCACATGAAGTCAGATTAATATCTGCAGCGGATCCACTCAAATACATATTGACTCAGCCAGTGCTAAAGGGCCGGTTGGGCAAGTGGGCAGTGATCCTGATGGAATTCGATATTACCTATACACCCCAGAGGGCGATAAAAGGACAGGCCGTGGCTGATTTCTTCGCAGAGCACCCTGTGCTGGAAAATGATATGCTAGGGACTGAGTTACCCGATGATGAGACACTCGAGGCCTGCCAGACCCAGTCAGTTATGTGACAACTATTCTTTGACGGAGCATCTAGAACAGAGACAGACTCCGATGGAAAGACCAGAATACGGGCCAGAGCCGGTATTGTGCTGAAATCACCAGAAGGGGAGGTCGTGCATACTTCCTGTTCTATAAACAAGCCATGCACCAATAATGAAGCCGAGTATGATGCTCTGATAATTGGGCTATGTATAAGCCTCAACATGGGTATCCAAATGCTCGAGGTATTCGGCGATTCGATGTTGGTGATAAAGCAAATCCAAGGGGAGTTCGAAGTGCGAAAGCCAGAACTGAATCCCTACCACCAAGAGACAAAGAAGAAGAGACCAACAGAGGGAATAGGCGTACCACATCAACTCCTCGACACTCTGTCGGCACCGACGAAGAGAAAAAGAGACCAGTACACCCGCGGGCACCGCCCGGCTCATCCTTCGCCTGCGCTACCCGTGGGTGGGGGGCATTTGTGGACACCGAAAAATTGCACATCCAAATATCATGCCCGGCCTCGCATCAACAACGGCGCCGAGTGAAGAAGCCTCGGAGAGATTGATCGTCCGGGCACCCCAAATATGCACGCTGCCATGAAGCCGTCCCTGGAATCACGACGGCGAAGAGAAGCCAACCCCCCGGGGCCCCACGATCCATGGGCCTCGAAGAAAATCAAACGGGCCACGACTCGTGCTCGCAACGGGCTTAAAATTGCCCACTTAATACCCCCATGGGGCTTCAGCGGCACGCTCCCTCAGGACGTCCCCAGCGGCACACCCCCCTTGGGGGGGTCTTCAGCGGCACACTCCCCCTTGGGGGGGGTCTTCAGGGGCACACCCCCCTTGGGGGGGTCTTCAGCGGCACGCCCCCATGGGGCTCCAGCGGCACACTCCCCTTGGGGGGTCTTCAGCGGCACACCCCCCTTTGGGGGGATCTTCAGCGGCACACTCCCCCTTGGGGGGGTCTTCAGCGGTGCACCCCCCTGGGGTCTTCAGCGGCACACCCCAGGGGTGTTCAGCGGCATGCTGCTTCAGGCCTCCCACGGTACGCTTTAGCAGCGTTCAACGGTACGCCTTTTTGGCCCTCCTACGACACACTTGTGCAGCCCGCCAGCGGCACAGCGTTAAGCCTTTTCAACGGCTGAACGACGTGGTGCCCATGCCCTACGCATCTTCGGCGCGCAGTGGTCGGTCCGAGGTGTCAGCCAAGGATTGGGCCACGTAGGCTACTCCCCTGACAGCCAGGACAGGGGAAGTCAAACCCCATCATGATCGGCTGCTTCCCGCCTCCGACTGCCGTGCTCAAAGGCTCCCGCCGCTGTGAGTATAAAGGAGGTCCGCTTCGACAAGAGGGAAAGAAGAGAAGGGCAGGGGAAGAAGAGACAGAAAGGCTGGAGAAGAAGACACGCGCAAGGGAGGAAGAGAAGAGGGAAGAGAAGAAGAAGAGCTCCGGCGTGAGTCCCCCCCCCCCCCCCCCCCCCCCCGACGACCACCGGGTAGAAGCAAGAGTAAGAGAGAGAGAACTTGATGTAGTAGGAGAAGGTGGGGGAAAGAGTAGGGGACGGTTGTCCCCGCTCCGATCCCCAGCACCTCCTTCTCTTTTGTACCTTGTTCTTCCCCTTCCCGTTCTTTCTTTCGTTGGGTTGCCTTCTTGCCTATAGTCTCCTCTTGGGCACTTTTTGTAATGTGGATGTAGGGCTATGGCCTTTGGTCTCCCTTGAATGAAAATCACCCTTGCCGGGTTTCCTGGCTATCCTTGTCGGTTTATGCCAATATTCATAATGCATGGTGTGTTGTTCATTTTCTCCTCTCCGGCATTTTTTTGGGAGTCTCCGTAGCGATGTGATTCCTCCCCCGTGATCCTTGACCTCGTGGGTTCTTTGTCCCTTTCCATGGTCATCGGTTGTGTCCATCCGCTTGAAGGGAGGGAGAGACCCTTACTCTCTTTTCGATCACCCAGTTGCCAGTAGCCCACCCTTGGCCTTGAACTCCTCTTCCTTTCCTAAATAACCTGCAAGCCTCCCAGCCCACACACCCCACACACTTAGCTCCTCTTTAATCTTCCAGCGATACACCCTTTCCGGCCCTTGGCCGGCACACCTTTTCAACCCTCAGCGGCACACTCATTTGAGGTTTCAGCGGCACACCCCATGGTGGCCCTCAGCGGTACACTTTACCCTTTCCAACCCCAGCGGCACACCCTGTTGGTCCTTGGCCGGTACACTCCCTTTTGGCCCTCAGCTGCATACCTTTTAGGCCCTCAGCGGCACACTTTCTGGCCCCCAGCGGTACACCCTTAGCCGCCAACCCCCAGCCCATTCTGTCTAGTATTAGAGGTCTTCCGTTCACGGTTTTTCCCGTGTTTTCTGAGGTTTTATAAAGGTGTTGCTGCCTCCGGGTGCCCACCTCCAGTTGTCGGGTTCCGCCACTCCGTGTGGGCGCGTTCCCTTTATCTCCCTTACGCCCGGGTCAAGGGGAGATGCTGCCGAATTTTTGTCAGAAAATGATAAATATATTAAAAAGGCACAAGGAAGCAACAAACGCATGGAACGATTAATGATGGAACCTTCCAATTGATTAAGCCGCTGCCGGCACCGTGACGAGAACCGGACTAATTGACAACCCGGCAGCCCAAACATCCGATCTGTGAGAAGAAGCCGAATAGAACAAAACAAAGAAAGAGAGGAAATTTACATAAGACTGAATGAAAAATCAACAAACGAAGAAAAGAAAAGCCTTAAAACAAGTAACAGAAGAGCGGGCCTTCACCTCCACCCTTGTTCCAACCTTCATCGTTACCCTTCATTCCCTCCTTCACCGATACACCCCTCAGCCCCTCGCCGGTACACCTCCAGCACCCTTCGCCGGCGCACCCATTCCCTCCTTCACCGGTACGCCCTTTGGCGCCCTCGCCGGTACATCTCCAACACCCTTCGCCGGCGCACCCATCAGCATCCTTCACCGGTACGCCCTTTGGCGGTCTCCCCGGCACATCCTCCTCTCCCTTCACCGGCACACCTTGGGATGCCCTCAGCGGTACGCCCCTCCATGTCCCTGGCCAGTACACTCCTCAGCGGCCCTCTCTCTCTCTGGAAAACACGTACACATAACATGTACTGATGACATTGGCAGTAATAATAATGATAGCAAATAAATTAATAAAAATCATAACGATTAAAGAAATTCGAGTGTATATAGGAAATAAACAAAAATGTGTAATAGTGATAAAAAAGGAAGGGAGGAGGAAATAATAATAATAATAACAAAAAGGGGAAACCATCCGGGACAAATGTATAAAGAAATAATAAGCAGCAGAGGAAAGATAGGAGCATATAATTCAGAAAATCCCAGATAAAAGATCCTAGGGCCCACATTGCAGCCCCATCTCTCTCCGTGACCCGACACGAAAAGGGACAATAATGCCGCCCTCACAGGCCGGGCCCGAGTCTTGGGATTCGTCCTAACATGACCGTGTCCCGACCCAGTCTTGGGTCGACATTCTGATCAGATCGGATTCATTTATCGCCCCAGCTTTTCGTCACGTTTCTATGACGGACCCGTGTCCGAATATGAAAAGGTCCACCGAGGACCGACATGGCAAATGGCTCGTACCTTGATGCGGACTTTGGTGTGACTTATTCCTGCTTCTACCTTGCACAGTTAGTATTATTCCTTTCGGCCGTAGGGCCCCTAATTTCGGCAATTAATCAAGGGTGTTCCCTCGTATGGGGGATGTAAATGACGTCGTGACCTTTACGGCGCGACGGGATTTGGTCCTGACATGAACCATACAATCGTCTGATGAAGTTAGATCGAGCGCACCACGGGTTCTTCGGAGCCCGAATAAATTGTCACTTCGGTGACTGGCACGCCCACGCACATAATAAACCAACCAACGTCCCGGCGACGATCCGTCGAGCGAAAAGTGCGTCCACACCAGCATAAATAACAAGATGAATGAACACAATCATCAAGAACATGTGTAATCAACCATAAGTTTAGTTATCATCACGTAATCACACATTAAGCTTAGTTATCATCAAAATCATAACTTAACAATTACAACAATCATCAAAACCATAACTCAACAATCTCCCCCTTTTTGATGATGACAAACTTAGTGATGATGACAAACTTAATGATAAACTTATGATGATATAACAGAATGACACAAAATATTCTTCTCCCCTTGTTACACACAATCCCCTTGTCACACACAATCATCAATTTTTGTCCCCCTTTGACATAATCAAAAAGCGGGATAATGTAAGTCTTTCTCCCCCTGTAACATGATCAACAATATCAACAAGCTGGAAGAAGCCAAATGAGGAAGAACAAACCTATCTCCCTTTGAAGCAACAAAAGCCCATCTTATCAATTCAGAAGAAGCAAGGGCAGATCATGGGCGAACAAGACAATATGATTCAAATCAGAGGAGACCAATGGGTAATTAGTCTCACCAATCAATATGATACAAACCAAAGTAAAAACAATCACTTGAAGGTGGTTATTGGTCTCAGGGATATGAACCAGTGGAGCAAGATGTTTACAAGATGAGGTGTTCAGCATGATAGCATTCAAAATCAAGATCTCATGGCAGATTTTCACAACAAGCAACAGCAGGAGGGCATACCAAAAGAATTGTCGTTGGTTTTCAAATTTCTGATTTTTGTATTTTGGTTTGAAATGCATGAAATGCAACATATGCAAGGGATGACATGTGGGATGATTAAGAGCTATCAAACCAATATGTATATATACATGCAACACAGCTCCCCCGTACTTATATAAGAAGGGAATGGGTATAAGAAAGATGCAAGAGAGTCATGACAACCAGAATGCACATGTGTAGCACATGGGAAGTTGTGCAATCATATAGGAGATTCATGCAATTGTTAAAGCATTCAATCAATTTTCTGAATACATATTAAATCAAATTTCCAGATGTGTAAGTGAGAAACATGAAGGATGATAGTTGCAATATGGATATTCAGATTTTCAGATTAACACAAGGAGACATTTTACAGACTGCACTTTTATTTGGAGAACAGCGTATTGGAGGCTACGCTCTACCACAATGAGTTTTCACCATCATTTTTTAACTCAACCAATATCACATGACATTCAGAATTTTTCAAGAGTGATCAGGTTCAAATAATCCCTTTTTACGCGAGTAGACGCATGAAGCTCATGCTAGAATCCCCGGTTACTCAGAATACTGAACCATTTCACCTCATTTTGAATAGAGATACTAGTCAACACTTTTCAGATATGAACCACATCACATCTCAGGTGACATGTGCCCAGTTTACTCAGTGAGACTTAGCATTGCTCTGCCGTTCATTTTCATTCGAGATTTTTCAACAAAGATAGGTAGGCAGCTTTTTTCTCAACTGTCTCTTTAACATACATGCAGTAAGTTTAACATCTCGAGAGTGTTAAAAAGAAATTCATATATCCTTATTTTTAACACTCATTTTCACCTTTTGTGCATGAAGTGTGCGAATTTGATTCAGTATGTATATCGAAAATATCATGAATACATAACAGTGCAACTCCCCCTAAATAGATGCACTTATGAAATATAAACTCTCCCAAAGTGTACGAAATGAAACACTCCAATAATAACTCAAATGCAGTATTATTTATCAAGAAGACATAAGGCCATAGAAATGCCAAGGGATGGGGTGAATAGCATATAATATCAAGCAAGCACACAGAGGTTATGTATGCAACATGCAATGTAAATGTGCAATTGATGCCAAATAAATGGATATCAATTGAATGAAGTGAATGCAGCTAATGCATGAGTACTGATGCAATGCAACTTGATCATATAGTAATGAAATGCAACATGCCAAGATAGAATGTAATGTGGTGCAAAACTTCTGATACCAAATGAATGAACTAACTTCAGCTAATGCATGAATTCATCCAAATGCGTGCAACCTATGCCTACTATGCCTAGATGAGCATGTGATGTAAGATGCAAATGTAGTATAGGAGGGCTTGATCTTCAAACCTTGAGACAAATTTGACATTGGAGCATTCACATTATATTAATGTGTCAACAACATTTTTCATGACATGGCCTTTATGAATAAGGGTGCATAAATGATCAAAATTAAGCAATGCAACCCAATTTACAGAATTGTTCAAAATCAGATATTCAAGAGCATTTCACAAGTTTTGAAATTAGAAATCATCAAAAAGCTACATGTTTGAATCATTTGATCAGAAACATATTTTCAATTTAAAGAACTTAGCTCAAGGATTCATTCATAACTCCACCAATCACAAGCCAGTCACGATTTTCAAAATCTGGTACGAGACGGAGATTTTAGTCCGAAGACTCAGCTCAACGCATAGAGAATGCTTCCAAGTGGACACAATCCACTCTTTCACAAATGTCATTTGATATATCAGATATGCAGTTAAATTCAGGTGTGGTTGTGTAATTCAAAATGAGAAATATTCAATACACACTTCTCAAGCCAGTTAGACAAGTTCATCACAGCAGACTAGTGAATGACAATTCAAGTTTTGAAACAATACATGTCATCCTAAAGTGTCAACAAGTGACAAAATATCATTGCATGAATTGACGAGGTTGAATTACCTTAATTTAGATGGCAAGATCGAAAGCCTTCATGCACTAAGATTGCTAACCCCACAACGGTTAGTACTTCAGATTTTACTTTTCATACCTTTGTCTTGAGAATCCATTTTGATCCAAGCCTTCCACTTGCAATCCAAAGACAAATAAAATTCAGTTCATTCACGAGGCTTATAGCAAAATCTCCTTGCAAAAAATCCATGCACATTGTTCAGAAAAGGTATTATTAGTAGTTTAAAGAGTGATATCATCCACATATGCTTGAACCACTAAAGTGTCTTTTACCTGATTTGTCTCATGAGATGTGTTTAATCAACCTTACCCATTCAACCAATTCTCAGTCAAAAGAGATGTGCGCCTTTCATACCATGCCTTGGGTACTCATCAAAATCATTTCCTATCTCCGGGTGATGGTGGAGGAAATTTCTTAACATTTTTATCCTTGCAAGGTGTTCCTTAATTGATTCAAGCCTGGTCATGACTAGCCCATTATCATTTGGCTTTTGGGAGTATGATCTGAGAAATCAAATTCAGTTTTTGATTTTTCTTCCAACCTTGCTTGAGTCACTTGACTCGTATGCCTTACCTTCTTGATGAAAATAGATGTCATACTTTCTATTTTCATGGTACTCCTGCAAAATAGATTTCTCAATTTGCATTCTTAGGTACCCAAATCATCTTGGGTCCTTGTGGGTTAGCAGCATTCTTGGCACGTGGCTTCCACTCCTTAACAACATTCAAATCATCATCTTTCACAAGAAAATAACCATGCTTAACATTTCCAGATTTGCCAAAGTGATGGTAGACGGCACATGGCATCATCTTCTTTCTTCTCATGGGTTCTACTGATTTGTGTGTGTGAGCATGATGCGTTGAGTAGGAGTTCTTTCTCTTCAACAATAACCAGCAATGTGAAGTTGTATGACTCCTTTTACCACAGTGATTGCAATACATGGAAGATTTTGTGGTGACGGCTTTCTTTGCATTTTTTAAAACAGCTTGGTTTCTACATGCTCTCAAATCATCATTCTTCATAATGAAACAATTATGCATAGCATGTCCATGTTTTCCACAATAAAAACATGTGAGTTTCTTTCTAATTGGTTGTGTGTGTGTGGAAGAGGTATGTTCAACATGCATGGTGGTGCTAGCAACATTTTTGGATTTTTGATGTAAATTAATTTTCTTTATGGATGCATGTGTGTGTGCAACATGATTTTTCTTTTTCAGATTTTCATTTGATCTTTTTATTATCTGTGAAGAAGATTGATTTGGGGACCCATTTGATGTACTGGCTATGTTTGAACTGTGCACAAAAGATGTAAAAACTTTGTTTTCAAACTTCTTTTTGTTCACAGGATTAAAACCCAGCCCTTCCCTTTGAAAATTCACTTTCGTCCCCAATAATTTGTCCAAATTTTCTTGACCATTCACAAATCTAGACAATGAAGCATTCAAGTCAATAATCTCTTTCTCAAGAGATGTAATGTGCAATTCATAGGAAGGAAGTTTATTTTCATAGGAGTTGACTTGTTCATGTAAAGTAGTATTAATGGTTTTGTGACTTTCAATTTCTTGCAACAAAGCATGTACTTTTTCAGATTGATCAATATTCATAGATTTTCCTTTTTCAAAAGTAAGCAATCTTTCAGAAATGGTTCTATTCAATTTCTTCAGTTTCTCATTTTCTATTTCAAGATTTTTATCATGAGCAAACTCATTTTGACTATTGTTCATAAGACTTACTCTCTCTCTCAGTTCTTTGTTTTCATTTCTCAAAGAAGAAATTTGATCTTTATGAATTCCAATGTCAAACACATGACCATCAATCAATTCCTTCAAGTGCGAGCATTCTTTACATGGAGAATCACATTTATTTTGTCCAACATTCTTTTTCAATTTTTTGTTTTCAGACTTAACCTTCTCATATTTATCAGCAAGCTCATCATATGCAATCAATAACTCCTCATAGCTAAATTCATCTTCATTATCAGAATCAGAATTTACTTTTGAGCTTGAGTCAACTTGCTGATCACTCCCTTGATCACTCGTGCCTGCCACAAGACATTGATCTTCATGCCCTTCCCGGACTTTGGTTAAGCCAACCAAGATATCCTTCGCAGATCTGCAATGGGAGACAAAAGGGAAATGATTAGAATCAACTGCAGTAATAAGCAATTTTAGAACGAAACAATTTTGATCATGCTTAAGCTTGGAATCTGCGGTCCAGACAGATTTATCTTTAGGCAACTCATAAGGACCATGTGAGATAAGCTTCCATAACTTAGGATCATATGAGTTGACTAGACTGCACATCCTTCCTAACCACAAATCAAAATTACAACCATCAAACACCGGTGGAGAATTCAAAGTGTACATATTGGTAGTCATTGATCTGAATCACTCTAGATCGTTAGATCTATGAAATTAGAGCCTTGGCTCTGATACCAATTGAAGTCCCGCGATCAATGACACCCAAGAGGGGGGTGAATTGGGTGTTTGCCAATTTTAAGAAAACTTTTGGGCTTTTATAAAATATGTTATACAAAGCTAGTTAAGAGATTCAAAGGCATTTGAACACAAATTAGATTTATCAAACTTTATATGATAAGATATAGATTATGCAAGATATACGAAGATAAATCCAGAACAACAATTTAAACTAACGTTTATGTAGAATGGAGATAGAGGAAATGGAGCAAGCCACATAAAACAAGCACAATGCACAGCGGTTTTTAAGGTGGTTCGGATGCAACGACGGCAATCCTACGTCCACCCCTCACCAAACTCGGTGAGACTTTCCTTGGGGATAAATCCCCAAACGGAGACGACGCTCCAACCATACACGCAGGATGACGCATGCCCACACACACGGGGACGCACCCCAACATACACACACACACACACACGGAGATGAGGTCTCTAACACGATCAAACAAGCGGATCAACAAGACACACACACGCTGTGACAAGTGCAGCACTCCACATAGACAAACACTAAGATCTGGATAAAACCACACACACACGCAGATCTAAGAATACCTACGCACAGACGAAAGGAACACGACGACCACACACGACCACGGATCTAACAACGATCCACACACACACAAGTTCGTAGTTTATACAAAACACAAATATGAACTTGAAACATAATAAGGCACAGTTTAGAATGCTCTTGATTTAGGCTCCCCCTGAGTGTATGCTCCGGATGTTTGCGTTGATTCCTTCTTCACTTGAATGACTTGAGACTCAGCTTGAATGGCCTTGTATTTGATGTAGATCTTCTTGCACGGAGTACTGTTCACGGCTACAGTACTCTTCCTTCTTCACTTGAACAACTTTCCTTTGATCTCTTCTTGAAACTCTTGAATTGCTTCTTCTCTTGATCGGAAGTTCCTTGGCTTCAGATGGTGCTAGAATGACTCCAGTTGGATGAAGAGCTTACTAGATGGAGTATGCTTATGAGAGTTGTAGTAGCCTTCTTCTTGCCTTGATAGCCTCCCCCTTGATCTCTCTTGTTGGTTGCTTGCTTCTTCAATTCATTAGAGGATGAAGGCTTCAAAATGGACCTTGGATCTTCAACTGTTGGATGGAATTTTGATTCACGAACTATTGTTCATGCCACAGTAGCACTCCTCTTCTTCTTCTCCCTTGAGCCACCTTGATCTCCCTTGAAGCTCTCTTGGTTTCTTATGGTTTATGGCTCCAAATGATATGTTTTATAGCCCTTGAATGGTCCATAAACAAGCCCCAGACCAGATCCACAAAACATGGTGAGATTGGGGTCATTGGGATTAAACAAATGGGTAGAAAGACCTCTCCTCAAGCTTGAAACACGAAGTCAACAAAAGGGGGCTCGGGGCTGGCGGTCGACCGGAGTAAGCTGGCGGTCGACCTAGAAGTTTTAGACTGTAGCTCGGTTCATTCTGGCAGGGGCGGTCGACCGGACGCCCATGGGCGGTCGACCGCTAGAGGCAGAGCCTGTAGACTTTGGGGTGCTGTTATTTCAGGTCGATCGGGATTGGTCCGGAGGTCAACCAGACTTTGGTAAACCTGAAAAATGAGTAGTTAAGCCCAGAAAACTATGTCCATAAGTCAAGAGCTTCAAGTCCATATCAAATCCATGCATTTTGAGATTGAATTCAACTTAGTTTATGCATTAGAGCATTTGAGCATTTCATGTTGAGTGTGCGCAGGTCGATCCGCGGGCGAGGGCGCACGATGGCCAGAATGGTTTCATGTTGAGTGTGCATGAATGAGGTGTATATATGAGATACACAAGGTAAGATCGATGCTAAGACAAGGTGAGAGTCTCACCAATCGTCCTTGACAGTAAATGACATATACCACCTGTTTTGGGTTGTAGAGGAGCAAAGTTTTGGTTCACCAGGTGACTACCATGAGTTTGATCCTGCATGCCAGATAGTCAGGGTTAATTGTATGCTTGTTGACATTAAAGATGTTATGAAGCCTCTTGCCTCTTGTAAAACCAGCATATGCAACCAGCATAAATAACAAGATGAACGAACACAATCATCAAGAACATGTGTAATCAACCATAAGTTTAGTTATCATCACGTAATCACACATTAAGCTTAGTTATCATCAAAACCATAACTTAACAATTACAACAATCATTAAAATCATAACTCAACATCTTACAGTAATTATCACATAATTACAGCGAGATATAACGATAATTTCAAAATATAATAATTAATTTTAAAATTACGCATTTGAAATATGCAACTAAATAATTTAGTTGAACCAAATAAGTCTAAACAACTTTTGACCACCATCATTCACAATCACTGCATGGGCTCAATAATAATTTTCAGTTAATTAACCTCATAAGAATCACATTCTTATGGTAATTAACTTTAATTAATTATATAATATGAAATATCTAAAACTATTTTAGATTTCCCATTAACTGATTAAACAGGGGCCAAATAATAAAAATTAAATTAGTAAGTTACCAAAATATATTTAGAACCCATTAAAATATTTTTTTGAATTTTTTTGAATTTTTTTTGAATTTTCATGCATTTTAAACTATTTAAAACACATAAAAAATCAAAAAATAAAGGGGGGCGGCTTAATGGGTTCGGATCCGGCGTGGGCTGGATTCGACCCGCGGGAGACCCGCGGGGTTCTCCTTCCCCGCCCGAACGTGGTGTGGCTAGGGTGAAACCCTAGCCGCCGCCGCACCGAACCAAGCCAGGAAGTAGCCCCCGTCGGCCCTTCCGCCACCAGCGCCAGCCCCGGCCGGCCATGCCGCCGTCGTCGCAGCGGCTCACGCACGCCAGAGGTCGCGCCCGCGACGAACGTAGGGCACGCCCGCCCTTCCGCCGCGAACGTCGCCGAGCCGGTCTCCACCGACCTCCCAGCGTGACCGGACGCCGCCTCACACCGTGGAGGACTGTTCAAGGTCCTACCTAGCCCCATGGGCACCGGGAATCGAGGGTTCAAAGCCTAAAACCGCCGTCCTCCCTGGCGCGAACGACGACCCCGATGACGATGGTATGGTTGATTCGGCCGCTGCGATGGGTCAATCAACGCACCAAGATTGGCGTTTTGATCCTCGTGATCCCGGGAACATTTCCCTGACATCAATCGACTGTTGCTCATCCCATGAGCGACCCAATCGAACAACGAACATCGAGCCCCATGCATGAACGAGAATGACAAAAAATAATATAATAATGTCAGTTTTGATCAAACCAGTAACTTGGCTCTGATACCACTGTAAGGTTCTGACCAGAATGCGCAGCGGAAATCATCGAAACCTTAGATTGCATATCGTTGCCGATTTTTCAAAATCGAACAAGTTCGTTAATCCCGCGCGGTGAAGAACGATTCTTTACCTTTGCGAGGTTGAGAATCTCCCAAAACCTCAAAGACGAATGAGAGGAAGATCCCGGAGTCGCGAGTCGTTAAAGCGTCCGGCCTCTAGATGTATCCACACAAGCAGTGGAAGCAGACGGGATCTCCTCCACGATCTCCACGTGTAGACCCGATCTCAACACCACCATCCACCGGGGAGGAAGGAGAGAGAATGAGGGGGGCGCCCCTTGGAGAGAGAGAGAGGAGAGAGGGCGGCCAGGGTTTCAACCTTGTAGCTTGGCCAGGGTTTCTCCCTTCAGCGAATATTTATAGACCTTTGACATTTTTCACAAAAACCCAATAATAGTCTATAAAGTCCACCCATCCCGGTCTGTCCAATACTCTATTGTGTGTGACCCTCTAGGCCCAATAGTCTGTTTGTTTTTCCAGCCCATTAAGTAAAGAACTCCATCTTAACTTAATTAATTATATCTATTAACTCTTAATGGAATTAGTGGGCTTTCCGATCACGAAAAGCACCAAACAACGCTTCGTGATCCCAAATGACATTGGGGATAAGCAACCCACTCAGGAACCTTTCCATCTATAGATTTCACATAGTTATAGATCCTCATTCATCCAATGCCCCACCAGGACTATGGTATGGTCAAACTGTCAAACCCTGTTGAGTCTCGGCTCGACTGAATCCTGTACTCCAAATTGGTTCATTAGAAAAACTCCTTTTTCATAATGAACTCCCGTACCCTGGCCAGGAGATTTTTCGAGTACAAATCCGTAGGGCATTCTCTCTCATATATCATAATGAGAGTGAATGATCCCATGTTGTCAAACTAATTACCTTCGCACAAGTTCCACTGAGTCCGAATAACTAACTGTTTAAAGACCACTTAAAAGAAGTCCATAAGTTAGTAATCAAATACTCAACATCCCTTATGCAAGACATCTTTAGTGACTCAGGTCTAAGATCCAACTGTGCTACTGAGACATAGAATACCCTGATTGACAGTCAGTATGATTACCATTCAGGGATTCCAGATCGGATCAGTTCAGTGTACTCATTCCACTAATGAGCACCCACACACGTACTTCAGTGTCTCCACACTGATGACTATGAGAACAATCACACTCATCATATGAGTAAGTATCATGTGTGCCAGTCTATCCGGATCTTCAATGTCCCTTCTTGAAGATCCTATGACTGAGAACATTTAGAACATGTGCATCTGAATGACTGATCTCATTATCATAATCTCATTATGATCCAGTCATCATCGCACAGGTTCAGAGACTTCATCACATTCGAACCATTAACACAAATTAAATGTAATGAATAAATGCCATTAATATAAATATGAATAAGATATTATAAGAAATGTCACCATCACATCTCATGTGATTGGCTTGTAGGGCATACATTTCTATCAAGAACCCTCGTCCGATAGTTGCCTACGCGGCCGATCGCCTCCACTCGCTCGCTCCTGTGAAGTCGATAACACGAACTCGACCTCGTTAGCCCGCCGGGATGCCACCACTGCTCCTCCTCTTTTGCAGGCATCGAGCTATCGCTGCCACTGCCACTCTTTCTCCTCCCCGCTCGCCCCCATTGCCGCGAAGCCGCCATAGCCGGCCTAGCGTCGCCCATCAGCGCCGCCTCAAGCCCAACTTCCACCGTCGTTCATCGCCGTGGCCATGGGCTGTTGTTGCCCTTCCTTCATGTTGGGCAGCCACCACTGTCGGCTCGTCCTCAGTGTCCCTACTGCTGCTCACGGCAGCCAACGTCGCCTCACAGTGATCGGCCATCCACTATCTATGCCATCGCACCCCAACGCCGCCATTGCACCTCCACCACGTTGCTGCTCACCCCTCTCGTTGACGTTACTGCTCCGCCTCCACGCACCGCCGCTCACCCCTCGCCATCACGGCCCTTGCTGCCGGCGTCGCCGACTGCTAGAGAGAGGAGGGAACGGAGTGATCAGATCGGGAAGAGGGAGAGGGAGAAGAGAGATTGAGAGGGAGAGGGAGAGTGATGGGGGGGAGAAGAAGGTGGGGGGAGAGGGTTAGGGCATAGGGGGCTCACCTCATTTTTTTTTCTTTTTTTTTCTTTTTTTCTCAATTCCATTCTATTTTATTTTTCTGTTTTTCCTTTTAATTTCTATTTATCATTTATTATATTATTTTAAAAATGGGATAAAATTTCAATTAATCTAAAATATCACTAACTCTAGAAAAATTTGCCAAAATGAGGAAAGAGAAAGAGATCAAGCAAATAGTTTTAGGACTCTCTCTCTCTAGATTTTTAGAGTGAGAGACTCCGGTTGTTCGAGTTTTTTTTCCCGCCATTATTCCGCTCCCTATTCTTGTCGAGCTCCCCTCCTTGCCGGCCATGGATGGCGCGGCGGGGGAGGTCAAGACTCAGCTGGATGGTAAAGACATCAGCGTTGCAGAAGCGGTCGTGGCTCCTCGGAAGACATATGCCCAAACCCTCTTGGAAGCTCGACACCGACCACGCCTTCCCCTCCATGTGAAATCCCCTGCGTTTACAGATCAGGGAGAACCTGCGGTATTTTTCTCGCAAGAAGACATTCAGGTATCTTGTGTTCATCTTCAGCATGCGATAATTGCCAAATGTTCTTATGGCCGCCCTTCAATTCCGGAAATAAAATCTTGCTTAATTCAGCGCCTTTACCTTAGTTCTGAGTTGGTTATCAGTCGTATGAACCCTAGACATATATTAATTCGACTAGGAAATGAAGCCGACTTCCTGCGAGTTCTTTTATAGAAAAATCTCTTCATCGAAGGTTTTATGTTCATATTCTTTAAATGGACGCATGATTTTGATTTTGACTCGGACCCTCCCACCATTCCTGTATGGGTTGGATTCCCCTCTTTGCCTGTAAACTTCTATCATGAAGACATGATGCGCTCAATAGCAGGCAATGTCGGTCCAGTTCTTCAGATCCATGACTCTACAGCTGCTATGACGGACACAACAGAGGCATTGGTTTGTATTGAAATGAATCTTGATATGCAAAGGAAAGACAGTGTGACGACCCGAGAATCCGGTTACTGGGAAGGCCCGATAACCCGAGACTCGAACCGCCGCCCACGAGCCGGGAGGGCTCGGAAGGGCTAAAAAGGAGTGTGGAGGTACAAGGAAATAGGAAATAAGGCAGGATAATTCAACAATTAACGAAAATAAATAAACAACTACAACAGAGTCCAGTCCAACAGAAAGTACAGTCTAAAGCAGTAAAAACGTACCACATGTCAAGTGAACACTCGGCCCGACAAGCCGGCAACTAAGAACCTCCATGCAACGCCCTCGAACCTCGAGGAAGAACCGCCGCACCTGAAACGCAGGGGTGAGCCTCCTGTCACTGGCCCAGTAGGGATCTCGCGGAACCCCAACTGAGAAACAACGGCAGAAGGAAAGCTACAACAGCAAGAACAACAGTAACAGCAAGAACAGCAAACCGGTGGCCGGTAAAACCTCGGCTCTACAGCTACTCCTACTGTACCAGCAAACACGACCTATTCTCCCATCGGGGGACAACCAAGCCACGCACCCGACCACCCGATTCCACGATCGGGGACCACTAAACACGAGCCGCCCTAGCCACGCTACTAGGAGAACGCCACGATACCTCCGAAGCGGAGGCCTGCCCTCACAAAAAGGGCCCAAGCCAAAACCACACGGTCAGGGAACACGGCCACGACCTCACCGTCGTGAACACAACACTGTCTGAGGAAAGGCCCTCGGTGACACCCACCGGCAACCCCAGACCTCGACTCCAGGAACACTCCTGAAACCACTCACGAAGTTTCGTCTCGCGGACGGAAACAAAAAACCCGGACACGATAACTCACGTCACGTGACAGGAGCACCACCCACTAGAAGAACGACCGGATGCGTCCCCCGATGTCTTACATCGTGTCACAAGTGTCTAGCTACCACGCCCCAGGCGGAGACTCAGACACACACAGTAACCAGTACCACAGAACAAGGACTAGTTGGGGTCGCACCTGCCGGCGCCGTCCGACGCCCCCAATCTCGTGTGCACACTCAGACCATACGCCCTAGGCCTGTCCTCTAGCTGGTAATTCCCCCTAAGCCAGGACTCGGCTGTACATGGGGGCCCTACGGTAACCAGCCTACTCACCGTCTCTCTCGGGTCAGTCGCTCCACCACTCCGGGTGGGTCAGCACACGCGTGCCGTAAGAAGGCTACGACTAGTGGACGTGTCACAGAACGTGGACACAGGAAACCACGCACGCACCCATTGCGAGTAACACGGAGTAAAAGGTGGCACGATGCCACCAGACTCTAGATGGTCCACTAGACCTACTAAACTCAACGGTCTTTGAGTCACAAGACTCGGGGTCGAGACCGTTGCGCATGACAGCACCGAGCCGTCTATCTGGCCTAATCCCTAGGTCCAAAACCACGATGCGATAACTCACGAGGCAGTTCACAACCGCCGAGACCCATCCCTCGAGGAGGGACTTAGGAAACCTCCAGCCCCAGGCTGGGAGACTGGACTCACCGTTCAAGGCCACACGCTTGGCCCACTCGAAAGCCACCTTACAGAGAAGCAACGACCTGCGGGGAAACCTCACCGCACTCACACCGATACACAGTGACTCGATCTAGCAAGAACCCAGAAGCCCGGAACACCTGGGGTCACCCGGACCCGCCAAGATCACGGGCACGCTTATTGAGGTAACACGGTACTTCCAGACACCCCAAAACATGGTAACGAAACCCACGGGGTGTCCGGGACACTCACGAGGCCAAAGATCGACCACTGGGTCACAACCGGGTCGACCAGAGACCAACACAACACAATCGGAACGCTAGAAGGTCACCCAGACCCTTAAACTCACGGGGACACTAATCGAAGTAAACGGACCTCCGGACACCCAAAGACACGGTCACGGAACTCCACGGGGCGTCCGGGACACACACGGCCCAAGGGGAGCACGATCAGCCGCAGACCGCCCGCCCCGGGCAGCCCGACTGGTCACCTCCAAGAACGCGCTATATGTCCCTAGCGCGTTCAAGCAGAACGCGCTAGGATCCTATAGCGCGACAGTAATGAACGCGCTATAGGTCCATAGCGCGACCAGGCCAGGTAGCGCTATGATCCTATAGCGCGACAATCATGAGCGCGCCATAACCCTATAGCACGACATGAACCGCCATACTGTTCATCTTCTCCGATGAACACGCCCTATCGGGGCGGCGCGACTCTCAAGAATGCGCTAGCCGAGACTAGCGCGTTCTCAGTCCGCGCCTGAAAACGGTGGAAACAACGGGAAAAACCATTCCACGCCCCGTCCACCCCCAGGTGAAGGGGAAACAAAAGGGGAAACCATCCCCAAGCCCCTAGTCATGCATCTAAACCCCTGGATTGCCCAAAAACACGGTAAAACGGGAGATCCGGCTCACACACCCAAAAACATGCATTTTCCCCAAATCGCCCCGTTTAGCCTGCTCGGCTCACCACGGCCTACTAAACTCGCGGGAAAAGAAGTACGCGAGTCGAGGGTCCATCTCCCTACCTCCACCGAAGAAACGACGCGCCGTGGACGCCGGTCCACGAAGAAAACACCGTTGAAGCCTCGCCGTTCCACGAACCCACGGCCGAGCTTCACCACGCCTCCACCACCCCGATCCTCATCCATCCTCGCCCGTGCCTCGCCCGCGCCGTCCCCACCTCGCCCACGCTCGACCCCGTCGGCCGCCGGAGAGAGTGGGAGAGAGGAGAGAGCGTGAGAAGAGAGAGGGAGAGAAAAGAGAAATGAGAGGGGAGAGAGAGAAAAGGAGGTTAATATAGAAAATCTAAAAATTCTCAAAAATACCGAAAAATAGAAAATCACGTTTCTGCGATCCTCGGAACACAGCGATCGCAACGGTACCACTCGCGCCCTGGTGAACAGCCCGGTTCACCCGCAACGAGGTTCCGAAGGAATTACCGAAACACACACCGGGAATCAGAAAACACACGCGGAAAAGCCGCGGAACGCTTCCGGGCCTCCGAAACAACTCCGGATCGTGCCGATCCGAACACGAAAGATGTCCGAAACGAAATTTTGGATACAACGGAGTCGGACACTCCGAGAAACCAGATCCGGGACCCACGAACAAAGATCCAAAAAATCCGGGACATTACAGCCCTCCCCCCTTACTGAAATTTCATCCTCGAAATTCAGGACTAGCACCAAGTCACAGGGAAGAACGCCTCCACCAACTGACAACGCTGTCAGGGCCCCAGCACAGAAAAACCTCGATTCACGTAAAAGCACCGATCGTGAGGGATACGGCCAGACCATAATCACGAACAATGCCACGCTCCGCACACCGCGCACACACCAGCCACCAGAGCAGGCATAACACGAGGGCACAAGTCTGGTATCACCTCAGACACAACGGAAACCACTCACGGCATCGCTGCCACCCTCTCGCTCACCGAGGGAACGCAATCCTCGCCACAAGAACCAATCCACCTGTCAATGCCCACGCTCGGCAGACCAACCAAACACCAGCATCTCTGCCAGCTGACCACCGCAAATTTGTCGGCTCCACGCCGAGGACCGCTCCACACTCGGCAAGCCGAACGCCACAACAGCACGGGGCCAACTCCGCCAAATGACCAACTTCGACAGAGCCCAGATCCCATCCGGAAAAGCACATCTCAGAAACGGCCACCAAAAGGCCTCGCTTGCACGCCGCTCTCTCCATTCTCGAGCCCTTACAACCAGCATCTTCTGTCTGTGAAAGACCATCCATTGGTCACCAGACATTCATCAACGGGAAACCTCCACCGGCCCAGTAGGTATGATCCAACTCATGACAGGCCATCCGCTGACTCTTCGCACAGACCACCACTACATCCAGATGGATCCCTGCGCCAACTCTACCCTTCAGGGGAGCACGGCGGGACCCAAAGACTCCATCTCCCCTCGGTCTTCACGTCACTCGACTCAGACTTACGGGGAATCCTCCCTTGCTGGTCGTAAACTGAGGATCAATATCCCACGCCAACGTCTCATCAGAGACTACTCTCCGACGCCAATCTCACGAAAAAGGCCTCCGCCCACAGGCGTCGCTCTTCCATCTGGTCTCATCAAATCCTTCGATCAATCCAAATGGACACCTGCCAATCCCGACTCCCGCCCTTATCACAGAGCCACGGGACACACACCCTCTTACAATCCACAACACACTTCTCCAAAACACGATCTCATCCGCGAACGCAACCTCCAACGCAAAAACAGGGTACTCATGCGGCGACCTCGCCAGCACATTTCCCCAACTCTCCACCTGCCAGTGCCATAAACCACAATATCTCAAGCAACGGCACGGCAACAACACGTCTCACGCCGCCGGAGACAACACACACCGATGAACCAATCCTCTGTTGCTCTACACTTCCACAAGAAATCCACTCGCAGCAACCAACGCTACGATCCGCGCACTCTGATCCACATACACAGCCACCACAACGCCAACTCGGGATCCACCATCCCAACAACCATCTGCAACCCCGCAGACTCCGATCCTCCGCACATCGGGAACCACAACACCAACAGCAAATCTAAAAATACCGCCCAACCGGCACTAGTCCTTCCGGAATAGCGCCAACACCCTTACACATCAGGGAACGGGCAACGCTTCTCACAGGCAACCACCTTGCCAAAACACGGAACACGTCTCGCACAGACTTCATGGCACACCGAGGCCAACCAATCCGGACACGCAATGCAAGACGACGAACCTTAGCCAAACACAATTCTCTCCAACCAAAGGAGAACAATCAGCAGCTCAACACAAGATCCTCTACTCGCCAAAGCACAATTCTCGACCAGAGCACCCACTCTAACACCTCAAACCACAGCCTTAACACCGCAGGGGCTGGGTAAACCTCATGCTAAAGTGGCCAACTCGATAACAGCTCTCTCAGAGCACGCTCACGGCCACTTAACGACGAACGGTCCTCGCCAGCCACCTGACCTCGCTGTAAATTCCTCGAACGCAGCACCACCGCAACACACCCTGCCGGCAACCTCTGCCCAATGCAACACGACCAGGGCCACCAACCAAGGGAGAAAGCCCTCGACCTCGATCCGCAGACCCCACGCCGGCACAAAAGCCGCGAACAGCAACCACCCTCATCGCGCCATACCGCGCACTCAAACTCTCAAGCGAGAAACAAAGCGGAAAACATGCACGAAACCCTATGCCAACTGCTTACTGTACTGGACCTTACGGACTCTGATCACTGTAATATCTCGAATTCCCATGTACGTCCACAACCTGGCTCTGATACCAACTGTGACGACCCGAGAATCCAGTTACTGGGAAGGCCCGATAACCCGAGACTCGAACCGCCGACCACGAGTCGGGAGGGCTCGGAAGGGCTAAAAAGGAGTGTGGAGGTACAAGGAAATAGGAAATAAGGCAGGACAATTCAACAATTAACGAAAATAAATAAACAACTACAATAGAGTCCAGTCCAACAGAAAGTACAGTCTAAAGCAGTAAAACGTACCACATGCCAAGTGAACACTCGGCCCGACAAGCCAGCAACTAATAACCTCCATGCAACGCCCTCGAACCTCGAGGAAGAACCGCCGCACCTGAAACGCAGGGGTGAGCCTCCTATCACTGGCCCAGTAGGGATCCCGCGGAACCCCAACTGAGAAACAACGGTAGAAGGAAAGCTACAACAGCAAGAACAACAGTAACAACAGGAACAGCAAACCGGTGGCTGGTAAAACCTCGGCTCTACAGCTACTCCTACTGTACCAGCAAACACGACCTAGTCTCCCGTCGGGGGACAACCAAGCCACGCACCCGACCACCCGATTCCACGATCGGGGACCACTAAACACGAGCCGCCCTAGCCACGCTACTAGGAGAACGCCACGATACCTCCGAAGTGGAGGCCTGCCCTCACAAAAAGGGCCCAAGCTAAAACCACACGGTCAGGGAACACGGTCACGACCTCACCGTCGTGAACACAACACTGTCTAAGGAAAGGCACTCGGTGACACCCACCGGCAACCCCAGACCTCGAGTCCAGGAACACTCCTGAAACCACTCACGAAGTCCCGTCTCGCGGACGGAAACAAAAAACCCGGACACGACAACTCACGTCACGTGACAGGAGCACCACCCACTAGAAGAACGACCGGATGCGTCCCCCGACATCTTACACCGTGTCACAAGTGTCTAGCTACCACGCCCCAAGCGGAGACTCAGACACACACAGTAACCAATACCACAGAACAAGGACTAGTTGGGGTCGCACCTGCCGGCGCCGTCCGACGCCCCCAACCTCGTGTGCACACTCAGACCATACGCCCTAGGCATGTCCTCTAGCTGGTAATTCCCCCTAAGCCCGGACTCGGCTGTACGTGGGGGCCCTACGGTAACCAGCCTACTCACCGTCTCTCTCGGGTCAGCCGCTCCACCACGCCGGGTGGGTCAGCACACGCGTGCCGTAAGAAGGCTACGACTAGTGGACGTGTCACAGAACGTGGACACAGGAAACCACGCACGCACCCATTGCGAGTAACACGGAGTAAAAGGTGGCACGATGCCACCAGACTCTAGATGGTCCACTAGACCTACTAAACTCAACGGTCTTTGAGTCACAAGACTCGGGGTCGAGACCGTTGCGCATGACAGCACCGAGCCGTCTATCTGGCCTAATCCCTAGGTCCAAAACCACGATGCGATAACTCACGAGGCAGTTCACAACCGCCGAGAACCATCCCTCGGGGAGGGACTTAAGAAACCTCCAGCCCCAGGCTGGGAGACTGGACTCACCGTTCAAGGCCACACGCTAGGCCCACTCGGAAGCCACCTTACAGAGAAGCAACGACCTGCGAGGAAACCTCACCGCACTCACACCAATACACGGTGACTCGATCTAGCAAGAGCCCGGAAGCCCGGAACACCTGGGGTCACCCGGACCCGCCAAGACCACGGGCACGCTTATTGAGGTAACACGGTACTTCCAAACACCCCAAAATACGGTAACGAAACCCACGGGGTGACTGGGACACTCACGAGGCCAAAGATCGACCACTGGGTCACAACCGGGTCGACCGGAGACCAACACAACACAATCGGAACGCTAGAAGGTCACCCAGACCCTTAAACTCACGGGGACACTAATCGAAGTAAACGGACCTCCGGACACCCAAAGACACGGTCACGGAACTCCACGGGGCGTCCGGGACACACACGGCCCAAGGGGAGCACGATCAGCCGCAGACCGCCCGCCCCGGGCAGCCCGGCTGGTCACCTCCAAGAACGCGCTATATGTCCCTAGCGCGTTCAAGCAGAACGCGCTAGGATCCTATAGCGCGACAGTAATGAACGCGCTATAGGTCCATAGCGCGACCTGGCCTGGTCGCGCTATGATCCTATAGTGCGACAATCATGAACGCGCTATAACCCTATAGCGCGACAGGAACCGCCATACTGTTCATCTTCTCCGATGAACACGCCCTATCGGGGCGGCGCGACCCTCAAGAACGTGCTAGCCGAGACTAGCGCGTTCTCAGTCCGCGCCCGAAAACGGTGGAAACAACGGGAAAAACCTTTCCACGCCCCGTCCACCCCCAGGTGAAGGGGAAACAAAAGGGGAAACCATCCCCAAGCCCCTAGTCATGCATCTAAACCCCTGGATCACCCAAAAATACGGTAAAACGGGAGATCCGGCTCACACACCCAAAAACATGCATTTTCCCCAAATCACCCCATTTAGCCCGCTCGGCTCACCACGGCCTACTAAACTCGCGGGAAAAAAAGTACGCGAGTCGAGGGTCCATCTCCCTACCTCCACCGAAGAAACGACGCGCCGTGGACGCCGGTCCACGAAGAAAACGCCGTTGAAGCCTCGCCGTTCCACGAACCCACGGCCGAGCTTCACCACGCCTTCACCACCTCGATCCTCATCCATCTTCGCCCGTGCCTCGCCCGCGCCGTCCCCACCTCGCCCACGCTCGACCCCATCGGCCGCGGGAGAGAGAGGGAGAGAGGAGAGAGCGTGAGAAGAGAGAGGGAGAGAAAAGAGAAATGAGAGGGGAGAGAGAGAAAAGGAGGTTAATATAGAAAATCCAGAAATTCTCAAAAATACCGAAAAATAGAAAATCACGTTTCTACGATCCTCGAAACACACCGATCGCAACGGTACCACTCGCGCCCTGGTGAACAGCCCGGTTCACCCGCAACGAGGTTCCGAAGGAATTACCGAAACACACACCGGGAATCAGAAAACACACGCGGAAAAGTCGCGGAACGCTTCCGGGCCTCCGAAACAACTCCGGATCGTGCCGATCTGAACACGAAAGATGTCCAAAATGAAATTTTGGACACAACGGAGTCAAACACTCTGAGAAACCAGATCCGGGACCCACGAACAAGGATCCAAAAAATCCGGGGCATTACAGACAGGGTCTGGATCGGAATAGGCAATGGCGGTTTTTGGCAGCCAATTAATTACCACAGAGTGCCGCATCTATGTACCTTTTGTCACAAGATAGGGCATCTGGAAAAGGAATGCAAGAAGAAACAGGATAAATTTGTAGGTCGGAAATTTTTTGGAAATAATATCAGTTTGGGAGCATAGAAAAGCATTCGCCAGGAGTACAAGCCAAAGAAAGCCACAACAATTGAAACGGTCATTGCAGAAGCTAACAGATTTTCAGTTCTGTATCAGGTACCTAAGGAAAAAGATTCGGAAGTGATTATTCAAGACAAGATAGTCTCTGGGGATAAATCTTGCTCTGAAAATTCTAACAATCACTCTTCTATTCCCTCAATTGTAATTCCACCTGACCTATTGGAGGATAATGATAATAATGGCTCCATGCCACCTGCTTGCTTTAATGACTCCACAAAAATGGACACTATTGTCCTGGCTCGAATTGTGGAGGTTTCAGAACAAGAAGAGATGCCTTCAATCCACAATAAAAATGAGGTGCAACAGGAATTTCATTTGGCTCAGACTCATCCTGCCCAATGCTCAGACCAAAGAGCTACTACGGTTGCCAGTTCGGAGGTTATCTCAAAATTGTCAGCAACAGAGAATGCCAGAATGCTATGTAAATTTAACTACAGTTCCAGAAATCAGTCCCAAGATTTGAAGTCCAATAAAGTCTCATTATTGCCTGGAGTTTTATTCAGTGATGCCCGACTGACAAGGGCTAAAGCCAAGGTCTTGGCTGCTCATCCTTCCTCCTCCTTAAATAATGATTAATTCTGTTTTGATATGGAATGTTAGAGGGATTGGGAACAAGGCTACTGTTAGAAGCCTTGCTCAGCATGTAAGAGCACATGATGTTAGTATTGCTGCCATCTCAGAACCTTGCATTGACTTTAAACGTGCTCAGGGAATTGCTAGGAGAATAAATTTACAATCTGTTATTGGCAATAATGAGGATTCTTCAAAAATTTGGATGTTTTACAAGTCTAGTTTGAGCCTTGATATTATTAAGCTTCATCCTCAATATTTGACTATTACTGTAATGCCCTGGATCCTTGGTAGGTCCTGCTGGATCTTCATTGGATCTTTTGGATTGGTTTCGGTGAGTTTCGGTTCGCTTTTGTGGCTTCCGAGTTGAGCTTTACGAGCCGTGTGGGTTTTTCTCTCGTACTAGTTACGGATTCCTACGGTGAGTTTGTTTGTCAGTTCATCGACACGTGGATGCTACAGCGAAGATGTACTCTTCGAGCCGGTCGTTTCGACTATTTTTGCGTATTTTCGGAGATAGGGCCAGAAATTGGATTTTTCAGAAATTAGGAAAATTCCTAATTTCTTTTCCTTTTTCTTTTCCTTTCCTCTTTCTCTCTCCTCATTTCGCCGCCGTCGTCTCTCTCTCTCCCGTTTCCTCTCCTTTTGTGGCTTCTCAGCTCCGGCTGCAGACGGGGTACCTAGGAGCGAGTGCTAGGGATGCTGTGGAGCTGGCTGGGTGCGTGATGGAGCGAGGATCGGAATGGTTTTGGCGCGATCCCGAACGGTGGATTCAAAGCCGGTGTTCGAGCTCACAGCGTGGTTTTCGGCGCGGTTTAGTCCCTTTGGGGCTCGGTTTCTTTGGTGGAGGTAGGGTGATGGTTCCTCACTTACTCCTACTCGTTTTCCCTGCCCTTGCACTTCGTTTGGCGCGGAAACGGCCGAGCTTGGGCTTTTTTAGCCTAAATCGTGATTTTTAGATTTTGTAGGGTTCGCCGAAAAATGGCAACCATTTGTAGCTCGGTTAGTGTTGAACTGACCGTTGGGATGTTAGGATCCCATCCATGCTAGTTTTGTGTTGATCGGTGGTCATTCGAGGCCGGTAGGAGCCCGGGAACCTCGTTGACCCATCTAGGGTGGATTCGTTGGAATCGCCCCGATCTTGTGTTTTTGTGCTTGCATGTGGGCCTTTTAGCCTTCTTATGTTGTTTTTCATCGTCGAGGGTTGTTTCCCCTACGCTTCAGCGTGAATGGGGCGTGGAACGGGCCGATTTGGCCAACCCTCCGTTTTCCCGCCGTAACTGGTGTGGCGGTCGTTCCAGGGACCGTTACATGCCCTGATGGCCCCACGACTGACCGTTACAGCGTCTGGGTTGATTTGAGTTCTTCGGGGTTTTGAGAGTGTGACGGCCCAGGAGTGGCGCGTCACATCTCTCTGACGCGTCCCGTGAGACGCGTTACTCCTATTTTATCGTTTTATGTTTGGGTTAAGTCGGTTCCTCTGACGGGCTTGCCCCTGTGCGTCAGGTGAGTGTAACGCGCCTACCCCAGGCCGTTACATTCTAGTTGACTGACGTTGACCTTTTGAGGCGGTTCCCCTGGCGCGCCTGCCCTAGCGCGCCAGGTGTGCGTAACGCGCCTGCCCCAGGCCGTTACGTTCTGTTTGACCGAGTTTGACCGAGTGAGTCGGTTCGCCTAACGGCCGTGCGCCCGTGCGTTAGGTGTGTGTAACACGCCTGCCCCAGGCCGTTACATGCTGTTTTGGCTGAGTTGGGGTGGTTGCATCGTTGTTTCTAACGGCCTCGTCCCCGTGCGTTAGGCGGTTGTAACGTGTCCGGTCGGGACCGTTACATGCCTCTCAGTCAGTCGTTGTTCTGGGTTTTGTTGGCCCTGACGTGCTTTTCCTAGCGCGTTAGGTGGCTGTAACGCGTTCGGTCTGGCGCGTTACATGGTCCGTGTGTGTTTTGAGTTTTGAGGGTTGTTGGCCCTGACGGCCCCGGTCGGGCGCGTCAGGCTGGTGTAACGCGCCCGGTGCTGGCCGTTACATGCCTTTGCATTTCTAGAGTTGGTTAGGGCGGTGTGTGTGACGGCCTATTCCCCGACCATCACGTAGAGTGTAACGGCCTAGTCTTAGACCGCCAGGTTCATGTAGCGGTCTAAGGGTGGTGCGTTACATGCCTTGTGCTCCGATTTCCATGATTCCGATTTCTGCTTGTCTTGGCTTGGCCTTGTGATCTGCCCGTTGTCCCGTAGATGTCTCCTGACGTCCTATGAGGGCTAGGACTACGGTGTAAGGTAGCCAGGAGTCTTCTTGCTTGTCGTAGGATTCTCTATCCTACTCTTGTGTGTGTCTTTGGTTGGGTTCCGGTCAACCCGGGGTGACCCAGCGGTTGACGGGCGACCTTGCGTGTGGGTGTCTTGCCAGTTTTATCTAGCCCGAGACACTGGTTCTGGATGCCTCGAGATATCGTCTTACCTCAGTTTACGTGTCCAGACGTGTGCTGAGGGTCTTCGGTGCTCCCTCAGGTCTCCGTGAGTTGTTTTCTGCGGAGTGTCGTTTCTTGTGGCTTAGGATTAGACCGATTGGCGGCTTGTTCCGCTGTTTGTGACGATCTTGCCTTTGATTCGTTCGACTCGGGATCGTTACGTGGTAGGTCTAGTTGCCTGGTCTGAGTCGGTTGGCAGTGGTTGTACTGCCAGTGGTGCTTCGTAGTACGTGTGACAGGGCTTCCATAGACTGTCTGTACTCTAGCACTTGTGTTTTGGAGTCCGTGCCTTGTGAACCTCCACTAGTCGTAGCATGTGGCGTAGGCTTTTTAGTACGTCACCCACCGGGAGTGGTGGACGGGCAGTTTCCCGTTACACGGTTTTTAAGCTAGTTCCGTGGGCCCCGGCCAACAGTAGCGTCCTACCTAGGGGAATACTAGCTAGAGGCCTTACCTAGGTAGTGGTTAGTGTGTGCACACGTGGTCAGGGACTGAGGACTTGCGTCGACGGGCGTGACCCTGACTAGTCACTCGCAGTGTGGTACTGCGGTCTTGTGTCCGTGAGGTGCCGTTTTTCCTTGGAACGTCGTTGTTCCTTGGACCTTATTCTTGGTGTGTCTAGTCTCCTCCGTGCTGCACACGGTCTGGTAGACGTGACACTTGTGGCGCAGTGTAAGACGTCAGTGGACGCATCTGGCTGTTCTTCTAGTGTGAGGGTACTCCTATCACTTGACCGGTGACTCTCGCGTTTCTCGGAGCCGGTGTTCTCCTTTCCGTGTTGGCTAGTCTTGGCCTTGCCCAAGATTTACTTCCCTGGCGGTGTAGTTTGTTCTTGGCTATGTCCAAGATGAGCCTGGGGTTGCGTACACGATGTTCCAATCGTGTAGGCCGTTGTGGTTGTTTTATCCGTCCTGGCAGGTCTTCGTTTTGGACCTGGTGTCGGGTCGACAGATCCGTAACTTCTGACCTTGCTGTGTCAGAATCGCCCTTCTGTTGTTGCTTGGAGTAGTTTGGGGTGCCGAGGTTAGTTCGGCCGCCGCTTGTCTGGTGCGGGTTCTTCCCCTTCCGTACTAGTTCCCCACTCCTACTTCCCGTCTGCTTACTACTGCATGTAGCGTAGTTTTACAGCTTTGTAGTGTAGCTTTTCCTGCTTTGCTACACCTGCTGTGTTTGTTGTTCCGTGTTACTGCGTGTTTTTCAGTGGGGATCCGCGTGACCCCTACTGAGCCAGTGACACGTGGCTCACCCCTGCTCTTTCAGGTGGGGTGGCATTGTTCGTTCTGCTTCCGCGTGGTTCCTGGGGTGTGCGTGCTCGTTGCGTGCCGTTGCTGCCAGCTGGTGCCTAAGTCGGGCTGCCCCCGACTTCTTGGTACGTCTTTCTTTTCAGTCGACTGTACTGTGCTAGACTTGTTGTCTTTAGCTTTGGACTGACTATGGGATATAATTGTTAATTTGAACAGTTAATTAAAAAAGTAATTTTATTTCTGCTACTTTAGCAAACCTATCTAATGAAATTTAATTGCTTACTGCACTATCTCTGTGGCTTCAATGTACTCTACACGTGCCTTTTTCCCTTCGGAGCTTTCCCGCTCTGGGGGGGCCTCGCGGGTTCCATGCGGTATCACGCGTATCCGGTAGTCCTACCGGGTATGCCGGGTATCCGGAATCCGGGTCGCTACAGCTTGGTATCAGAGCAGTGATCTGAGATGTTCGGAGTTCTTTTCTGAGCTATCAGAGCATTATCGTGTGAAGTACATGGGAATCTGAGATATACCGTTTCCAGAGTCGTGAAAGTCCAGTACAGTCTTCAGCTGGCTTTGGTGTTGCGATGGTTTATCGTGTTGTTTTCTTCGTATGTTGTCTTGTGCGTGCTGCTCAGGCACTGTACGAGATGGTCCTACTCTCGTCAGGTTGTGACGAGGTGTTTCTTTTCGTCATTGTGTTTCTTTCGATCATGCTGTACTTGCCAGTTTTCTCCGAAAGGCTTGAATCTGCAGTACGTTGTTCGAGGATTTTCTTGTAAGTTGTTCAGGTTTCTGTTGACCTTTGGCCTTGGTTTGATGACCGTACACATTCTCACGTTGTCTTGGTCATCCTGGCTTGAGTCTGTTTAGCTCCTGATGTGTTTTCGCTTCTGTTGAAGTGCTCTATTAGATTCCGTGTTGGAGAAGTTGCTCAGGCAAGCTAGGATCTTCCCTTCCTGGTGAGCTTTTGTGATTGAGCTTCCTGCTTCTCGTCCCTTCTGGTGGAATCTTTTCGAGGTTTGCCTTGGAATTGCTATCTTAGTGATGCCTTTGTCCTGTGTCTGCTTAAGTGTGGACAACTTTATTTTGAGCATGATCTGCTCTCTGCTATACGGTTGCTTGGCTTTGGACTCCGTTATGGTGTTAAGAGCTGCTATGTACCGTAGTTGTCGTGCCGTGTCCAGCGGCCGATGTATTGTGAAGGCTCGTTTATCGTTTTCAAGATGTGAAGGTAAACTGAGATCGATGCTTTCCTTGTGCTTTGTGCTGAAGCTGGTACTCTTCTCCTGGTTGCACTTAGGCTCCTTGTGATTGGTTGTTCGCGAGATCGGTACTCGTGGCGTGTGATTTGCGATCTTCATTGATTGCGATGGCGCCTGGTGTGTGCTGAGGTGCGACTACCAAGGTTGTTCGGTTGCCTACGTGCGTTGTTGAGAGTGCAGCGGAAGTGTGTAGGTTGGCTACCCACGGGTCGAGAGATTTTTCCTTTCTCGATGTGACTTCATCTTAGCTTCTTGTGCCTTGATGTCGTCTGTTGCCATGCCATTGTTGGTGGTTTTCTGGTGTTGGCATTGGCATTTGCGAGTATTAGGGAATTTGTCAGCATTCCTGCTGATTGAGTACCCTTTGCTCTGCATTTCTTTTCTTGGGTGTTGTGCTCTCGAGGCGTGTTGGTGGTCCTTGAGATGCGTCCCCCGAGATTGTTATCGTTTTCCGTTATTGTGGGTATTCTCTTGGTGAGCAGTCTGATGCGTGACCCGTTTCTTGTGGTCGTATGCTCAGCTGTTCTTGTGCCTTGTTGTGACCCTGCTTGCAGTGGTATTCTGTGGCCCTGCGTGTTGTGCGGAGCTGGAATCCTGCAGGTGCTGCCGCTGTGTTGTTTCTGTAAGTGCTGTTCCTCTATGATTTTGTGTCTCTGTGTGGACCAAGTCTTGTCGGTTAGCCTTGCTGTGCTCTTTTCCTAGTGTTAGCTTGTGACTCGATCAGATGTAATATTTGAGTGAGGACTGACTTGATTGTGTTTGTGGTCCGATGCTGCTGTTGTCGTTGGTGTCCTGTGTGCCAGGTGTTCCCTGTCGCCTTTGGCACTGGAGCCGATGATGTCGTCGAGCTGTCAGCGGTGGAGATTGTGTTCCCTTGGTTAAGCTGATACTCGCCGTGCCTGTCGTTGTGTTTCTCGATCGGTTGTCTGTTGTTGTGGCAGTCGTGTCTCCTGTCCTGTGAGACGTAAGCGACGTTGCCTTGTTTCGGAGGTGTCAGAATTGTGCTCACTTGGGTATCGTGCTCTTTTGTGGATTGTTGCCTTGAGATCCTGAGCGTGTGCTCGTGATTATGGTCTGACAGTGTTCCTCTGAATTGTGTTCTCTCGAGATTTGTGTTGTTTTGTGTTGTTGGGTTATTCTTCCCTGCTTCTCCTTTGTTAGTCCTTAATTTCAAGGGCGAAATTTCTTAAAGGAGGGGAGGATGTAATGCCCTGGATCCTTGGTAGGTCCTGCTGGATCTTCATTGGATCTTTTGGATTGGTTTCTGTGAGTTTCGGTTCGCTTTTGTGGCTTCCGAGTTGAGCTTTACGAGCCGTGTGGGTTTTTCTCTCGTACTAGTTACGGAACCCTACGGTGAGTTTGTTTGTCAGTTCATCGACTCGCGGATGCTACAGCGACGATGTACTCTTCAAGTCGGTCGTTTCGACTATTTTTACGTATTTTTCGGAGATAGGGCCAGAAATCAGATTTTTCAGAAATTAGGAAAATTCCTAATTTCTTTTCCTTTTTCTTTTCCTTTCCTCTTTCTCTCTCCTCATTTCGTCACCGTCGTCTCTCTCTCTCGTTTCCTCTCCTCTTGTGGCTTCTCGGCACCGGCTGCAGACGGGGTACCTAGGAGCGAGTGCTGGGGATGCTGTGGAGCTGGCTGGGTGCGTGATGGAGCGAGGATCGGAATGATTTTGGCGCGATCCCAAACGGTGGATTCAAAGCCGGTGTTCGAGCTCGCGGCGTGGTTTTCGGCGCGGTTTAGTCCCTTCAGGGCTCGGTTTCTTCGGTGGAGGTAGGGTGATGGTTCCTCACTTCCTCCTGCTCGTTTTCCCTGCCCTTGCTCTTCGTTTGGCGCGGAAACGGTCGAGTTTGGGCTTGTTTGGGCTTGTTTAGCCTAAACCGTGATTTTCGGGTTTTGTAGGGTTTGCCATAAAACGGCAACCATTTGTAGCTCGGTTAGTGTTGAACTGACCATTGGGATGTTAGGATCCCATCCATGCTAGTTTTGTGTTGATCGGTGGTCATTCGAGGCCGGTAGGAGCCCGGGAACCTCGTTGACCCATCTAGGGTGGATTCGTTGGAATCGCCCCAATCTTGTGTTTTTGTGCTTGCATGTGGGCTTTTTAGCCTTCTTATGTTGTTTTTCATCGTCGAGGGTTGTTTCCCCTGCGCTTCGGCGTGAATGGGGCGTGGAACGGGCCGATTTGGCCAACCCTCCGTTTTCCCGCCGTAACTGGTGTGGCGGTCGTTCCAGGGACCATTACATGCCCTGACGGCCCCACGACTGACCGTTACAGCGTCTGGGTTGATTTGAGTTCTTCGGGGTTTTGAGAGTGTGACGGCCCAGGAGTGGCGCGTCACATCTCTCTGACGCGTCCCGTGAGACGCGTTACTCCTATTTTGTCGTTTTATGTTTGTGTAGATCTACCTAAAAATCCACTTACAAAAAGTATAAAAGGCAATAGATATATGGGTGAAAGCAATAAAAATAGCACGAGGTGCTAATGTGGAGTGTGTGTGATCGCCAGAGACACGAGGGTCTCAAAGAGGAGATTGATATGGGGAGATGATCGCAAAATACCTCTTGAAACGCGGTTGATTGTAGGTGCTTCCTTTCTCTTCAAATCGGCCGGCCGATGAAGAGAGTTCTTCACTTGGTTACCCTTGCAAAAAAGACACACAACAATAATAAAAGGAATTAGAAATAATGTGTGTGTAGCATCAATTCAATAAAAATATATGAGCATGAAAAAGATGAACAATACACACCTTAAGGGGATTGCCCTTAAACCCCTATGCAAAAGGGATGGGAGATGTATGATGAATGCATGAACAATGTGAATTAAAATTAAAGGGAAAGAGTGCATGAGATGCACTTATGGGAGAGCCTCAACGTGGTTGAGAATAATAAAAAAAAATTGAAGGGAGATGTGCATGCATGCATATGAAGAAAATAGAAACGAAGGGAATGAAAAATAAAAGAAAAGGAAGAAGGTGGCCTGTGCTTTGGCTTAAATGCTAAAGGGGGAGGAAGCTCTGCCGTAGGAAGAGAGCATGGGCTTCTCCTTCAGCCAGCAGCATGCAGCACCTGCAAGAAGAAAACACAGAAGAAGAAGGAGAAGAAGAACGCAGGGAGAGAGAGATGGGCGGCAGAAGAAGAAGAATAGAAGAAGAAAAAAAAACAGAAGAGAAGAAGAAAGAACAAAAGAAAAACCAAGGGTCAGAAGCCTTCGGAATCCCACCCGTTAACAGAGCTCGGAAAAACTCTATTAATAAGATAGAAAAGAGATAAGAAGGAAAGAGTCTAAAGGAAGGAGATAAGAACGGGCAAGAGCCCAAAATAGGAGAGGATTAGACTGGGCAAGAGCCCAAACGAAGCAGTGACTCTCTGGGGAAAGGCTACGTTCGTTTGGAACCCGAAAGTGAAACACGACTTGGTTCAGGGCGTCAATTGTTGAATTGACGACCTTCTCAGAGGGCGTTTCTTAAAAACACGTCTTATATCAGGGCGTTAATTCAAAAATCAAATTTTGGAATTTATTTGAAAAGTTGAAAACACGTCTGAGTCAAAGGCGTTAATTAAAAAATGCCCTAACAAAAGACGTTAATTCAAAATATTCAAAATAGGGCTATTTTTCATTTCTCAATATTATTTTCTCATTTTTTAGGTGAAGGTGCATCTCGTCGCCCTGATTCCAACGACTATTTTTACGAATTTTTCTGACACCCGGAAGGCCACCAAATCACCTCTGGAAGGGGTTGAAAAATAATATTAAAATATTACATTTGAAAGAAACGCCCCCACTTGAGGCGTGAATTCATTTTTTTAATTTTTTTATTCAAAATAACGCCTTATGCTAAGTCGTTAATTCCCGAAAAATTCCGAAAAATTCCCAGAAAAATCCAGAAAAATAGGAATTTGATAGAAATGACGCCCTCCAGTATAGTCGTTAATTTTTTTAGAAACGCCCCATGTCAAGTCGTTATTTAAAAGACGCCCCACGCCAAGTCATTAATTCCGGAAAATTCATAAAAATAGAGAAAAATACCCAGAAAATCCAGAAAATTCCAGAAAATTCCAGAAAAATAGGAAAAATAGGAAAAGAGAAGAAAAAAGTGAGAAATCCAAGAAAAGTAGGAAAAAAACACTCAAACACAGCTAATTTGAGGGTCAAATTGGGGTATTACAAGGCAATATGAGGTGTACTCAGAGTAACGTCAATTTTGGCGTGTCTACAGTTTGGGTTAAGTCGGTTCCTCTGACGGGCTTGCCCCTGTGCGTCAGGTGAGTGTAACGCGCCTGCCCCAAGCCGTTACATTCTGGTTGACTGACGTTGACCTTTTGAGCGGTTCCCCTGGCGCGCCTGCCCTAGCGCGTCAGGTGTGTGTAACGCGCCTGCCCTAGCGTGTCAGGTGTGCGTAACGCGCCTGCCCCAGGCCGTTACATTCTGTTTGACCGAGTGAGTCGGTTCGCCTAACGGCCGTGCTCCCGTGCGTTAGGTGTGTGTAACGCGCCTGCCCCAGGCCGTTACATGCTATTTTGGCTGAGTTGGGGTGGTTGCGTCGTTGTTTCTAACGGCCTCGTCCCCGTGCGTTAGGCGGTTGTAACGCGTCCGGTCGGGACCGTTACATGCCTCTCAGTCAGTCGTTGTTCTGGGTTTTGTTGGCCCTGACGCGCTTGTCCTAGCGTGTTAGGTGGCTGTAACGCGTTCGGTCTGGCGCGTTACATGGTCCGTGTGTGTTTTGAGTTTTGAGGGTTGTTGGCCCTGACGGCCCCGGTCGGGCGCGTCAGGCTGGTGTAACGCGCCCGGTGCTGGCTGTTACATGCCTTTGCATTTCTAGAGTTGGTTAGGGCGGTGTGTGTGACGGCTTGTTCCCCGACCGTCACGTAGAGTGTAACGGCCTAGTCTTAGACCGTCAAGTTCATGTAGCGGTCTAAGGGTGGTGCGTTACATGCCTTGTGCTCCGATTTCCGTGATTCCGGTTTCTGCTTGTCTTGGCTTGGCCTTGTGGTCTGCCCGTTGTCCCGTGGATGTCTCCTGACGTCCTATGAGGGCTAGGACTATGTTGTAAGGTAGCCATGAGTCTTCTTGCTTGTCGTAGGATTCTCTATCCTACTCTTGTGTGTGTCTTTGGTTCGGTTCCGGTCAACCCGGGGTGACCCAGCGGTTGACGGGCGACCTTGCGTGTGGGTGTCTTGCCGGTTTTGTCCAGCCCGAGACACTGGTTCTGGATGCCTTGAGGTATCATCTTACCTCGGTTAGCGTGTCCAGACGTGTGCTGAGGGTCTTCGGTGCTCCCTCAGGTCTCCGTGAGTTGTTTTCTGTGGAGTGTCGTTTCTTGTGGCTTAGGATTAGACCGATTGGTGGCTTGTTCTGCTGTTTGTGACGATCTTGCCTTTGAGTCGTTCGACTCGGGATCGTTACGTGGTAGGTCTAGTTGCCTGGTCCTGAGTCGGTTGGCAGTGGTTGTACTGCCAGTGGTGCTTCGTAGTACGTGTGACAGGGCTTCCGTAGACTATCTGTACTCTAGCACTTGTGTTTTGGAGTCCATGCCTTGTGAACCTCCACTAGTCGTAGCCTGTGGCGTAGGCTTTTTAGTACGTCACCCACCGGGAGTGGTGGACAGGCAGTTTCCCGTTACACGGTTTTTAAGCTAGTTCCGTGGGCCCCAGCCAACGGTAGCGTCCTACCGAGGGGAATACTAGCTAGAGGCCTGACCTAGGTAGTGGTCAGTGTGTGCACACGTGATCCGGGACTGAGGACTTGCGTCGACGGGCGTGACCCTGACTAGTCACTCGCAGTGTGGTACTGCGGTCTTGTGTCCTTGAGGTGCCGTTTTTCCTTGGTACGTCGTTGTTCCTTGGACCTGGTTCTTCGTGTGTCTAGTCTCCTCCGTGCTGCACACGGTCTGGTAGACGTGACACTTGTGGCGCAGTGTAAGACGTCAGTGGACGCATCTGGCTGTTCTTCTAGTGTGAGGGTACTCCTATCATTTGACCGGCGACTCTCGCATTTCTCGGAGCCGGTGTTCTCCTTTCCGTGTCGGCTAGTCTTGGCCTTGCCCAAGATTTGCTTCCCTGGCTGTGTGGTTTATTCTTGGCTGTGTCCAAGATGAGCCTGGGGTTGTGTACACGATGTTCCAATCGTGTAGGCCGTTGTGGTTGTTTTATCCGTCCTGGCAGGTCTTCGTTTTGGACCTGGTGTCGGGTCGATAGATCCGTAACTTCTGACCTTGTTGGGTCAGAATCGCCCTTCTGTTGTTGCTTGGAGTAGTTTGGGGTGCCGAGGTTAGTTCAGCCGCCGCTTGTCTGGCGCGGGTTCTTCCCCTTCCGTACTAGTTCCCCACTCCTACTTCCCGTCTGCTTACTACTGCATGTAGCGTAGTTTTACAGCTTTGTAGTGTAGCTTTTCCTGCTTTGCTACACCTGCTGTGTTTGTTGTTCCGTGTTACTGCGTGTTTTTCAGTGGGGATCCGCGTGACCCCTACTGAGCCAGTGACACATGGCTCACCCCTGCTCTTTCAGGTGGGGTGGCGTTGTTCGTTCTGCTTCCGCGTGGTTCCTGGGGTGTGCGTGCTCGTTGCGTGCCGTTGCTGCCAGCTGGTGCCTAAGTCGGGCTGCCCCCGACTTCTTGGTACGTCTTTCTTTTCAGTCGACTGTACTGTGCTAGACTTGTTGTCTTTAGCTTTGGACTGACTCTGAGATATAATTGTTAGTTTGAATAGTTAATTAAAAAAGTAATTTTATTTCTACTACTTTAGCAAACCTATCTAATGAAATTTAATTGCTTACTGCACTATCTCTGTGGCTTCAATGTACTCTACATGTGCCTTTTTCCCTTCGGAGCTTTCCCGCTCTTGGGGGGCCTCGCGGGTTCCATGCGGTATCACGCGTATCCGGTAGTCCTACCGGGTATGCCGGGTATCCGGAATCCGGGTCGCTAAAGCTGCCCTCAAGGAAAATAATTCTCTCATTTTGCTCTTTACTGCAATATATGCCTCATGCTGTATCAGTTATCGTAGAGAGATGTTTGATTCATTGATGGAATTCAGTCAAAGTGTTTCTATCCCATGGATTATCGGAGGTGATTTTAATTGCATAATCTCTCCTGAGGAAAAAATAGGTGGTAACCTCTCTTCTGCAGTTGCCATGACTGATTTCCAAGGCTTCTTATCTGCCATTGGACTTGTTGATGCTAGATATTCAGGCTCTAATTTCACCTGGTCTAATAACCAAACTGGTTCTTCACATATAAGAGCTCGTTTGGACAAGGTCCTCTTTAACACCCATTGGTTAAATACTAGCCACAGATTATCGGTCAGACACCTCATCCGGGGTCCTTCTGACCATGCTCCTCTTTTGCTATCAACCAGCTCTTCTCCTTCTTCCCCGGGGAGATTCATTTACCAGCACATGTGGCACACCCACTCAGGCTTCCTGGATTTTGTCAAAGAGCAGTGGAATAAACAATCTCAGAGGGATTTTCACCCTTTTCATACTCTTCAAAGAAAGTTACAGAATCTGAAATCTGCTCTAAGAATCTGGAATAAAGAGAGCTTTGGTTATATTCATCAGGTTAAAGAAAATGCTGAGCACATGGTTGAGCAGGCTCAATTTAATTATGATGCTAATCCCACAGTTGAAAACAGAATGTGTCTTAATAAAGCCAATGCTGAGATGAGACAAATATTATCTCGGGAGGAGATGTTCTGGTATCATAAATCTAGAGTTCAATGGATTCACTGTGGTGATAGAAACACTCATTTCTTCCATCACTACACTAAGGTGAAAGGCAAAGGAATTATATACAGAAATTAAAGATTGACAATCTTTGGGTGGAAGATCATGTCACTCTTCTTGAAGGGGATGTTGATTACTACAAGACTCTTCTTACCACAGAGGATCAGAGCTTAGATGAAAACCTTTTCTCAGTCATTCCTCCAATGGTCTCTGAAGAACAGAATGCTTCATTATGCTCAATTCCTTCGGCTGATGAAATTAAGAATTCGGTTTTTTTACTATCAGGAAATAGTTCACCTGGGCCTGATGGATACACTGGGGGTTTCTTCACCTATTGTTGGGACATTGTTAGTGTGGATGTTGTCAATGTTGTACAGAGCTTTTTCCAAGGTTGGGTCTCCCCCAAGGTGTGACATCATCTATTCTTTGCATGATTCCGAAGGTTAAAAATCCTTCCACTTATGCGGAATTCAGACCTATCAGTTTATGTAATTTCACTTACAAAATTGTTTCCAAAATCCTAAGTGATCGGCTGAGACACATCCTTCCTTTAATCATTTCTAATGAACAGAGTGGATTTGTTAGTGGGAGACAGATCACAGATAACTTCTTGATGGCCAAAGAACTTTTCATGGAATTAGATAGACCTGTCAGAGGTCACAATATGCTCATTAAACTTGATATGGCCAAAGCATACGACCGCTTAGAATGGGATTTTATTCTTCAGACTATGAAAAGATTCGATTTCTCTAATCGGCTTGTTTCCCTCATTGCCCAACTATTGATGAATTGTTGGTTTTCCATCTCTTTAAATGGTCACATTCATGGATATTTTAAATCATCTAAAGAAGTTCGTCAGGGAGACCCATTAGCTCCTGCACTATTCATCCTTGCAGAGGAAGTGTTGAGTAGAGGACTAAGCCATATCTTTTCTTCTGGCTTATGTAAATCATATCACTTGTCCCGTGGATCTCCTCAACTGTCACATATTCTATATGCAGATGATTCTATAATTTTTATGAATGGAGGTATCTCCTCTATAAAATAGTTGTTGCTCTTCTTGGGGAGATATGAAGCATCTTCTGGACAAAGAATCAATGCCCATAAAAGTTGTTTTGTGGTGGCTAAACGAATGCCAAATTCTTCTATAGATCGAACGAATCAAGCAAATAACCGGCTACCAGTACAGAACTAGCAACATTACTTATTTGGGCATTCCTTTGTTCAAAGGAAGATCTAAGATTTCACACTTTAAATACCTTCTGGATAAGGTGAATGCCAGGTTAGCAGGTTGGCAAAGCAAGCTTCTATCACAGGCTGGTAGGGCTATTCTAATCCGGTCTGTTTTAGCTTCTATGGCTTTGTACACAGCCAGTGCTGCTTCAATTCCCTATACCATTCAAAGACAGATTGGTAAAATTTGTGCCAATTTTTTTTGGCAAGGCCTTGATACTTCCCATAGAAAACATTGGATATCTTGGGATAGAATTTGCAGTCCTATCTTTAATGGTGGGCTGGGCATCCGAAGCCTCTCTGATATTCAAACATGCTGCCAAGTTAAACTTCTGTGGCTTTCTTTGTACAGTAAATCTCCTTGGGCTAACTATGTTAGATGTAAATATTATCAAGGCCATCATATTTCTGACTGCAAAATTCCTTTCCCTGTTGGCATAAAAAATAGTGATTTTGAGAAAGCTAGAAATATTCTATTGACAGGTCTTCGCATGATCATTCAAGATGGTGCTTCTACTAATTTCTTTAAAGATGTTTGGTACAAAGATAAAACATTGGCTGATCATTTATCTCTTCAGAGGAACTCTCTTGAAGACTGCTCTGTCAAAGATGCCATGACAAATCCTCAGCATTCTACCTGGAATAAAGTACATGACTATCAACTGCGGTTGGAATTACAGAGTTTTATGATGCAGGATGGTAGTGACGTTCCTATCTGGTCTTTTTCTAACTCTGGCAAGTTCAGTATTAAATCTACCTACAGGTTTGTAAAAGGGCAAGTGGCTCATGCTAACAATAAAATGTTCAGCAAACTGTGGAATCACAGATTCCCACCGAGGGCTGCTATGTTTTGTTGGAAGCTTTTACAGCAGGCAGTTCCAATTGACAGTCGAATTCAATCCACTGGAGTTCATCTGGCTTCCAGTTGTGTTTGCTGCTCTTCCTCCCAAGACATTGAAGATGAAGATCATCTGTTTATCAAAAGTGAAACTGCTAAATATCTATGAAATAGATTTTGCCCTCTGCTCACTGATTTCAGTTTGGATACAACTAACATTTGCAACTGTTTGAAACAGTCCATCACTGGGATAAACACCAATAAGCCTAAAGGCTTTATTTCTCTGTTGGTGATACTTTTAACCACCTGGGAGATATGGAAACTTCGCTGCCTGGCTAGGTATGAAGGTTACAGACCAAACCTGTTAAAAGTTGCAAATAACATGCTAGTGGAGATTAATCAAATTGTGAAACAAGCCAAGTTCAGTCAAGGGATCAGTTCCGACTATTGCAAATTGATTCAGGGGTATGGAATTGAACTCAGAAATAAACGCCCTGATTTCTTTACTGTTAGATGGAAAGCCCCAGCTGTCAATTACTCACTCAACGTGGATGGTGCTAGTAAAGGGAATCCAGGCCCTTCTGGGGGTGGTGGATGCTTCCGAAATTCCTATGGGCATTTACTACTGGGCTTCTCTTATTTCTATGGTAATGGTTCTAATATGGTTGCTGAAGGTAGAGCCCTATTAGATGGTCTTCGTCTTGCTCAGTTACACTCTATCCCTTTGTCGGTCATTTACACTGATTCCATGGTGCTGGTTGATTTGTTGAGCAGCAAGAGAGATCCTCCTTGGTCTCTCCTCCCTTGGTGGGTCTCTCTACAGCAAGCATTCCTCTCATTTAATTGTCCCATCATTCACACTTACAGAGAAACCAACCAGTTTGCTGATGTCTTGGCAACTCATGCGGTCACCATCGGGCACAATATGGAATTTTATTCTTTTAGGGAGTTGCCTCTATTAGCCAAAGGATATGCCAAAGCTGATGCTTGCTCCATTCCTAACTTCCGTAGGAGACATGTATAGATTCTTTTCATTCTTTCATTGTATTCCAGAGACTTGGTCTCATATGATTTGTACTTTATAGTTTAAAGCAATAAAATTTAGCATTTAGTGGTTTGTTGGTGGAGTGAGAACACTCCCTTCCTCTGGAATGGGGGTGCACTCTCCCTTCGACCCACTAGATGTCTTTTTACCTTAAAAAAAATGAACTCTAGAAATAATTTAATATTTATTATTTTGGATCCGAAGATCTGATATCCGCAGATCCAAACACGAGATACTTGTTATGAAATCCTGGGACGTTATAGGGTTCCCAAGAGTATGAACACTACTTACGCATGTACTAGGAGTACTATGCAAATTCCATAGAATATGAAGACTACTTGTCCTATCTGAGGAGCACACATAATGTCAAATTATTTGGAGATGAGATATGGCCGAGTGTAGGCCCATATGATTAGCAGTATGTATCAATTGCATATATTTGTACGCAACTATAAATTCATCGTTTATTTCTTCGCGTCTTGACTTTTTCACTTGTCCTTCAAGTTACTGATGCAAAACTGTTCATGTAATGCCCCGAATTTTTTCGGATCCTTGTTCATGGGTCCCAGATCTGGTTTCTTGGAGTGCCCGACTCCGTTGTGTCCGAAATTTATTTCGGACATCTTTCGTGTTCGGATCGACTCGATCCGGAGTTGTTTCGGAGGCCCGGAAGCGTTCCGCGGCTTTTCCACGTGTGTTTTCCGATTCCCGATGTGTGTTTCGGCAATTCCTTCGGAACCTCGTTACGGGTGAACCGGACTGTTCACCAGGGCGCGAGTGGTACTGTTGCGATCGGTGTGTTCCGAGGATCGCAGAAACGTGATTTTCTATTTTTCAGTATTTTTGAGAATTTCCTGATTTTCTATATATAACCTTTTCTCTCTCTCCCCATCTCATTTCTCTCTTCCCTCCCTCTCTCTTCTCTCACGTTCTCTCCTCTCCCCCTCTCACTCCGGGCGTGGTGGCGTGGTTCGTGGGATTTGGGGCGATGGGCTCGGGACGAGGATCGTGATGGTGGAGGCGGTTTGTGGGATCGTGAACCGGCGAGGGTTTAAACGGCGTTTTCTTCGTGGATCGGCGTCCACGGTGCGTCGAATCTTCGGTGGAGGTAGGGAGATGGACCCTCAACCCACGTACTTCATTTCCCGCGAGTTTTGTAGGCCGTGGTGAGCCGAGCGGGCTAAACGGGGCAATTTGGAGAAAATGCATGTTTTTGGGGTGTGAGCCGGATCTTCCGTTTTACCGTGTTTTTGGGCGATCCAGGGGTTTAGATGCATGCCTAGGGGCTTGGGGAATGTTTTCCCTTTTGTTTCCCCTTCACCTGGGGGTGAACGGGGTGTGGAATGCTTTTTCCCGCGGTTTCCACCATTTTCGGGCGCGGACTAAGAACGTGCTAGCCTCGGCTAGCGAGTTCTTGATGGTCGCGCTGCCCCGACGGGGCGCGTTCATCAGAGAAGATGAACAGTAAGGCGGTTGCTGTCACGCTATGGGGTCCTAGCGCGTTCTTCTTGGTTGCGCTAGGGGTCCCTAGCGCGTTCTGTTTTGTCGCGCTAGGTGACCCTAGCGCGATTTGTGCAGTCGCGCTATGGGCCTATAGCGCGATCTGACTTGTCGCGCTATAGGTGTATAGCGCGTTCTGTTTGAACGCGCTATGGACCTATAGCACGTTCATGGAGGTGAGCAGCCGGGCTACCCGGGGCAGGTGGTTTGCGGCTGATCGTGCTCCCCTTGGGCCGTGTGTGTCCCGGACACCCCGTGGGTTTCGTGTCCGTGTTTAGGGGTGTCTGGAGGTGCCGTGTTACCTCGATAAGCATGCCCGTGGGCTTGGTGGGTCCGGGTGACCCCAGGCGTTTCGGGTTTCCGTGTTCTCGCTCGATCGAGTCACCGTGTATCGGTGTGTGTGCGGTGGAGTTCCCCCGCATGTCGTGAGTCTTCCTGGAAGATGATCCCCGAGTGGGTCATGTGTTTGGTCGTGGGCGGTGCGTCCGTTTCTTCTCCGACCGTGGTCACCGTGCGATGGTGCTGGTACGTGGGACGGTCCCCGTACTTCGTCAGGTTCGGACGTTGTTTTCCGTTGTCTTGAGAGTCTACTCTCTCAGTGATCCTCCACTAGTCGTAGCTTCCTGCACACGCGTGTGCGGACCCACCTGGGAGTGGTGGAGAGCGCGACCCGGTGAGACGCGGTTTTTAGGCTGGTTTCCGTCGGCCCCTTGCCTTTGCCACCAGAGTCCGGTGGGGGGGAAAACCAGCTAGAGGACCCGACCTAGAGCAGATGGTCTGTGTGTGCACACGTAGTTGGGGGCTTAGGACACGCGCTGACGAGCGTGACCCCAGCTAGTCCTTGTTGTGGTACTGGTTACTGTGTGTGTCTGAGTCTCACGCCTAGGGCGTCGTAGCTAGACACTTGTGACGCGGTGTAAGACGTCAGGGGACGCATCCGGTCGTTCTTCTAGTGGGAGGTACTCCTGTTCTGGACAGAGAGTGACAGACTATCAGTTTCCGTGTGACTTCGACCTTCGGGTTTCGGTCGCGTTGACTGTTGAGTTCCAAGTGTTTCACCGTGGCACGTGTGTCGGCTCTCGCGCCGTGAGACTAGTGCCAGTGGCTTTACCGAGGTTGCGTCTTGTTGTGTGGTACCCGCGACCGGATGGTCGGGGTTGCACTTTGGACTGTGTGTCCAGGTCGGCCGTGTCCGGGGAGACAGGCCTCTACGGCGTGGTTGCCGTGGGTTTTTACTTCGGTAAGCGGTACTAGTGCAGTTCGGTAGCCTCGACTGCGAGATCGGGGTGTGTTTCTGGTACAGTAGGAGTAGTTGTAGCGCCGGGCTTCGACCGGCCACCGGGTTTACTGTTCTGCTGTTGCGGTTGCTCTTGTAGCCTTCCTTTCCGCTACCGCCGTTGTTTCCGGTTGGGGTTCCGCGGGATCCCTGCTGAGTCTCTGTTTTGGAGACTCATTCCCTGCTTTTCAGGTGAGGCGGTTCTTCTTCCTCGAGGTTCGAGGGCGCGATGCGGAGGTTCTTAGCTGCCAGCTTGCCGGGCCGAGTGTTCACTTGGCACGTGGTACGTTTTACTGCTTTAGACTATACTTTCTGTTGGACTGGACTCTGCTGTAGTTGTTTATTTAATTCTGTTAATTATTTAATTATTGTCCTGCTTTATTTCCTATTTCTTTGTGCCTCCACACTCCTTTTAGCCCTTCCGAGCCCTCCCGGCTCGTGGGCGGCGGTTCGAGTCTCGGGTTATCGGGCCTTCCCGGTAATCGAATTCTCGGGTCGTTACAGTTCAACACTTGCACGTCATCATGGACGGATAACGCCACCCTGCGTGGGAGCATGAGTACACTGTTGTGGGTGATCGACATGTGCATTACAAATATTGCGGATATCGCATCACCGACATATACAGATTTACAGAGCACCTAGCAGGAGTAGGACGAGATTGCCATGCATGCTCCTTAATTCCAGAGGATGTCCGAGATTACTTTCGACATAGTTACGGGAGGGATAGATTACTTTGGAACATAGTTACGGGAGAGATATGTTTTTCGTAGCAGAGTCGGGGCATCGTTTTCCACGTCTAGGGTTCCCCCACCATCAGCATCGGACAGATCAGGATCTTCCTTCACGTATAGGGTTCGAGCACCATCATCATCAGTCTCACCAGTAGCAGTTGATAGACATGCATGTACAGATGTAGTTGTAACTTTTTTTAGAGGATTTCATGTACCCTCCACCGCTGCACATGACTCATTATTTGTACAAATGGTTACATATTTTCAGACTCACCCACATGCATCTCCACCCACTAAGATAAAATTAGATTATACGGGTCATAAGTCTCATGTACCTGATTCTGATTGAGATTTGGGATTCACAGATGAGTCAGATAAGTGACTTTCGATATTTTGTACTTTATGAATGGAGTTGAATGATATCGTGAGTAAAGTTAATTATGTATATGTTCACTTTAACAGTTTTTATTTTTTTTGTCTCTTCAAATAAGATGTTTAATTAAGTCGTGTAATAGGTTATTTCAATAAATAAGGTATTAATAATTTCATATATGTATTTATTTATTTATGTGTATAAAATTACGTATTCTTATTAATTGTTACATAATAAATTTAATAATGCGTAAGTAATCATGTTGATAGCTTAATAATAATTAGAAGAGTAAGTAAAATTAATTATACGTAACTTAGTACGAACGTATGATAACAAAAAAAGAACTCAACATTCTATTATCTTTCGGATCAATATATTATTTTATAATCTAAATGAACTAATATTACAATTTTATTTTTAAAAACTTACAAAAATTTTAAAAATTTAAAAATAATTCATAAAAAATAAAAAATGAGCTCCTTCGGTCTATACCGATATGTTGTCTCGTACCGTCCGTACAGTCTCGTACTGGACTATGACCGATACGGTCGGATCGATAAACTTTAGTTTAATATTTTTCATCAATGAAATATAAAATATATGATCACTGTTACATCACTATATGGTCATTATAATTTTTTTAAAAATATATATTATTTTTAAATAATTTATAATAACTCGATAACATAAGTTCAGCTCATGATTCGAAAGCCCATTGAGTCAAACCATCCTCCCAAGGCCTCCTCCGAGAGGTGGTCCTTTTCACGTCCGAGCTCCTAATCTCTGACATCTGACCTCCTCATCTCGTTAACGCCGTTTGACTGGCCACCAACAACTGCCCCCCACCCGCGGCATGGCTCCGCGCCCTGCCCTCCTCGGATTCGTTCAACCGAACGTTGACCCTCCCACCTTTGACCTCCGTCACTTTGTAGGAGCTCAGCCGGCCCCATCTACTTCCATTGATTTTGGCTACGATCTTTACTGCTACGATGCAACATAATAAATGCAAGCTCTATTTTTTTAAAGAAATAGGAAGATAGCAGGCGATTAATAAAGTACGAAGAATGATAGGGAAGGTGAGATTTGGGGACACAAAGTAGTTGGCGAGGTGGAGGAGTAAGAGAGGATGCTTTTGATCGAAAGAGTGGTTATAACTTTAGGAGGTGGTGGTGTTTTTGTCTCCACCTAAGTGGGGATTCGATTTTATTTATTAAAAAGACTACTGCATGGTTGGATGTGAAAGGTCTTCAATATTAGTTGAGAGAGAGAGAGAGAGAGAGAGAGAGAGAGAGACTTTGAAAGCACGGTTTGATCACCCCCCATAATCTCTCCATAATGTATCAACGTCTCGTCAACTTTTAAAGATGAGAGATTTTATCGAGCATAAATGAGATACGAGAAAATAACAAAAATTTAAAATTCTCAAAAATTGTCTAAAAAGATTTTTTTTATCTCCCTAGAAGATTATAGGAAAAAGTTGTGACGAACAATCTTTCCTAAACATGAACTAAAACGTGGGCACATTGCATACATGTGTGCCGTGTGAATAGACATGTAAACGGATCGGATACGGATCGGATAGTATGATATCTGAATTCGTATCCGATTAATAATCGAATTATTCGTCGAATATTTTGTTCAGATAATTATCGGATTAATACGAATTCGAATTCGGTTCGAATTTTAAACAGATAGTTGTTAGGCCTACTTAGAGGTGAGTCGTGTGAGGCGTGCGAGAGCGTTGTTTGTTGTTTTCTCAAAAAAAAAGAAAGAAAGAGTGGAAGTTATTTTTATTTTGGGATATGTTATCAAAAGATTAGACTTCATCCTAAAAAATAGGAGATAACTTACCAAAGAAAGTGGATTTCTTATTTTTAAATTATATTTTGAGATAAAAAAAGGATAAAAAAGAATAATCGAATAATATATTAAGATTTAAGTTAATTATATATAGAATGTGGATATCCTTATATTTTTATCTAAGAATTCATATTCGGTCGGATAATATACGACACAGATATCTCAATATCCGAATTCGTATCCGATTAATAACTGGATATCCGATATTTAATTAAATTATCTGTCTGATATTTTATTGAATAATTATTTGATTAAATAAATACGAATTTAAACTCTACTCAAAATTCAAAGGTATAATTACCGGAGCTGCATGTGAGGACGAGAAGATAATGTTAGATTGCCGGTCATACGTTCTTTTTGAAGTGTGAAGAACATCGTACAGAATTACAAATACCCAAAGACGCGAGTATGAATTCACAATCTTGCGGCTTGCCAACCATGGTTTGCCGGCCCGGTTGACCTGGCCGACCCGGTCTCGGCCTGGGTCGGGTCGGGTCGGGTCGGTCCCGTCTCGGTCCGACCCGGTCCGTCTCGTTCTAAAACACCACTTTATATATATATATATAATATAAAATAATATAATAAAATAAAAAATATACATTCTATATAAAATATAATATAATATAATATTAAAATAATATACCGACCTGGTGACGACCCACAGCCCGGTCGACCCGATCCCGACCTGAGTCGGATGGGGTCGTGCGAGTCGACAAACCATGTTGCCTACCTCGTCCATAAATTATTCTAGACAGGCTGTCGTGTCCGCCTACATCTCGCCCGGTATCCCATCTTTTCAGCGGGAATCTTTTGGCAGCCGCTAACCAACTTGGCTCCGTCTTTCTTTTGTCATCAGTCACCACGTGTCAGAAGGTTTCTTTTCACACTCGTTAACACGGATGCGTAGATATAATATATTAATCCTTAGATTTTAAAAGCTCACGGACAGCTAATCTCGTGTGTGTTTCCGTGCACACGAATCGGGATCCTGAAATGAGAGGAGAAGAGGAATTTTCAAATACAGGCCCCCTACAACTGCCAAATTTGTAATAACTCCTCACAATCTCATTTTTTCCTTCTAAAAGAACTCTCGTAGGGGTTTTTTGGAAAATTTTTAGAAGCTTTTCCCCCCCGCATTTTTCGGGGATTTTTATGATCAAACAACCGAAAATGGTTTGGGATTATAACGAGATGGTTAGATTAAGATTTAAGAGTGGCGTTTCAAAGTAAAACTATTTATTTATTATAACTTTCAAAAAAAAGTAAAACTATTTATTATAGGGGGTCCGAGCAAAAAAAAAACTCAAAAAGATTATTTCCGTAAGCAAGGCGGCGGTGGGCAGACGATAAGAAGACCCCCCTGCGCTGCCTTTGAGGAGTGAGGAGACACCAGTGCCAAATCTTAACCGTCGCCGTCCTCGTCGGCTCCATTCCCTTTGCCTGTCCGAGCATCTCATCCCTCACTCTACCCATCCCAAATCTCTCTTCTCCTCCTCGCCGGGCACGGCCAAATCGGGGCCGCCCGGAGGACATGGCGGAGACCAGCGGCGCCGTGGAAGAGCCGACGGACAAGGAGCCCGAGGCCCTGGGCGCCGCGCCCACTGGTTAGTCCCACGCGACCTTTCTTTTGCTTCGGGGCAGGGGGATTTCTGCAGGAGTGCAGCTTCCTTTCTGTTCCTCGCTGGCCAAGTGATGGACTTCCTTTCTTCGAATAGATGTATTTGAATTGTGTTATACGACGGGTTGGCTGTTCTGTGCTGTAATATTCTTGGGTTTGGTCGTTCTTGATAGTGTTGGTTAATTAGTCAGAATAGGGAATTCTGGGTTCAATTTGCACTTGGGTTTCCGGGAAGGGTCTTTATTTGATCTGACCTGCCGCTGCCACCAAGTCTGCTTAGCAGCATCAAACAAGCTTTTTTATGCGATCTTACATCCCCCCTGTATAGGTGCCCCGTGACCCGGGTTTGAGTTTTATGCACTTCTTTCTGATGAACTTGGGACGATGCCGCGTTTGCTAGTTGCTGGCTTTCAGTGCATTAGGGCTATGGCAACGGATGATGGGAAACTAGCTAGTGGAGCAAAAAAGAAAGACTGGTAGTGTGTCGGTAGGCTTCCGTGAATTTGTTAGGTTTGTGTGCTTTGTGTATTTTTGTTTGCTATGGTATATTTTGGCATAGTCTTATTTTTTTTTCAAGAATTTTGAATGTCTTGAACTATCTGACATACCTATGAAGTTACTTATCCGGTTATCAGTTGAGTCCTCCTTCGAGTTTTGTTTCTTTCCAAATGGAACAATATGGCATTTTAACAAAGAAAGAACCCTACCGGGTTGTTATGATGCAAATAGGGGTCATCAAACCAACCAGCAAGGGGTAGACAGACAAAGTGTCATGGAAGTTTACTCATCTCTGTCATGGAACGGGAAATTGGAGATCTGCCCTGCTTATTTGATTGTTATTGACACATCAGAGTTAGAAGCACGACACTTAATCATGTCACTTTTTTACAATGAGGCTTGAAGTTTTTTTTTTCCCTAAAGAAAAGTGGTCTGTACCACCAATTTTATTGAAGAATGAAGAGAGATGATACAGTCAAGGAAGGAGGAGAGGTTCCTCCATAAAAGAAAGCAAAGTTACATAACTTGAAAAAGGGTTATGGAAGCTAGATCCCTCTTCCAATCCTCAGCTGAGAGCTTAAGAATAAATCTACTCCAATGATATAGAAAATACAGTGCTCTGAAAGATATGTTTTCAAGATAAGGTCTACTCTCTCGAAAAATAATATCGTTGCACTTCGTCCAGATGCTCCAGCAAATAGCATGAGGTAGAATAGAAAGTATGTGGTTCATGAAGTTGCAGTAATTTTTTTTAGGATTGGGTCACTCGGACATGACATATCTCTTTTGTCTTTTATGAAAGATTCTGGGATGTGATTGGGGGTGACCTAATGGTGATGGTGCAGTAATTACATTATAGTGAATCTCGCTTGGAAGTAGGCTATCTGTCTTAGCCTTGTCCCTGAGATGGATGATGCTGATATGCCACCGGACTTCTTGTGGTGTCTGCAGGATCCTTTTGGAACCGATGGGCTGTGGCCAAGTTGGCATGGGTGGGGGTTAGGATGGGAATTGGGAACCACCCAGATTAGAAGCTGGGTGGATTGAGTTTTATGTGATTTATGTGAATTGTCACTGTCATTGTGGCAGAGGCCCCAAACAAAGAGATCTTATTGGAATGCTGACCATGAGGAGGCCTTGGTGGTGGTTGGTCTGATTACATGGATCAAAGTGAACTCTTCTAGAGGAGGCTTAGGAGAACTTAATGTTTGCATACTTGGGTGGAGCCCTGCCTAGATATTAGAAACATGGTGGTCTTGTGCAGGTGTCCCTTTTCAAAGGAGGGGTGGCTATCATCATCCAATCGCACTGATGCAATTAAATGCCTGGGAGCTAGGGTGAGGCAAGGCCACATCAGAGGGCCTGGCCCACCTTAGCATCTCTCTCTCTCTCTCTCTCTAAATTTTACTTTTCTTATTTCAAAATCTTTCATCATCATCATCATCATAGCCTTATCCCAATTAATTGGGGTCGGCTACATGAATCCTGTTCCGTCAAAGATTTCTATCAAGTGCAATATTCGTATTTAAACTCAAGAAACTAATGTCCTTCCTAATAACATCGCACCATCTCATTTTAGGCCTTCCCCGAGCTCTTTTACTAGCATCCACTAAGATTTGGTCACATCTTTTAACCGGCGCTGAGTTAGGGCGACGACACACATGTCCAAACCACCTGAGTCTATTTTCTCTTATTTTACTATCAATTGGAGCTATCCCTAAGTCCTTACGGATACGCTCATTCCTAATCTTGTCTTTCTTAGTCTTGCCACTCATCCATCTCAACATCCTCATCTCTGCTACACACATTTTGTGGATGTGTTCCTTTCGTACTGCCCAACACTCGGTACCATATAACAAAGCAGGTCTCACAGCCGTTCTATAAAACCTCCCTTTGAGTTTCACAGACATACGACGATCACAAAGGACACATGATGCACTTCTACATCTTAACCAGCCTGCCTTAATCCTATGTGTAACGTCATCATAAATCTCCCCATTATCTTGTATGATAGACCCTAAGTATCGAAAGCTACTACTCTTCGGAATGTTATGTCCATCAATTAGAACCATGTCTTCCTGAACCACTCTCCCATTACTAAAATTACAGTGTATAAACTCTGAAGTAAGCCTACTAATTTTAAAACCTTTAGACTCCAAGGCAAGTCTCCAACGCTCTAACTTAGCATTTAGAGCATCAATACTCTCATCAATTAAAACAATATCATATGCAAAAAGCATACACCAAGGGATATCCTCATACAATTGTTTAGTTACTTCATCCATAACTAAGGCAAAGATATACGGACTTAATGCAGAATCTTGATGCAAACCTATAGAAACGGGAAATTCACCAGTCTCCCCAGCAATAGTTCGAACACTAGTAATAGCGCCGCCGTACATATCCTTAATCAAATCAACATATCCTTGAGAGATTCTTTTCTTTCTTAATGTCCACCAAATCAATTCTCTCGGTACTCGATCGTACGCCTTCTCTAAATCAAGAAAAACTATATACAAATCAGGATTTCAAAATCTTTGAGATTGAATATTCAATGCTTCTCCTCAAGACTATTTAGATGGTGGGTATGTGTTATGTGAACTGAATGTAATATTGCTTCCAAGTGACCAAGATTCATATTTTCATCCCTCCATAGGACACATAAATAGAACAGGGATGAATAAATGGTGAATAACGTGTTAGATTCACAGTCCTTGAATCCTTTCCAAGCCTCTTCAGGGTCAAATAAAAGAACGTGGAATAGGCATCTGCTTGAATCATTTTCTTGTTTCTTCATTTAAGATTTTATGCTTATTGTCACTTGGTCTTCTTAACTTGTACTCATACTCTGTGTGTATGAAATGTTAATGGAGCATATATGTCTTTTCTGCTCTCTTTGTTACTGCCTCTTTTTCGCATCCATGCATGAATATTACTTTGTCTAATGGTGTTTCCTATGAGATTGATTGATTTTTATATGGGAGCCTTTGCTTGTCTTTACTGAACACCTCGGTCAAAGATTAGGCAACGGAAATGAATTGTGATTGGTAGATCTTCTGTCTCTTTTTTCATGTTCTCTTGATGTCCTTTTCATATCATATTATTATTCCTTCTTATTTTTGTTTGGTTGCATAACTTAAAGGAAAAAATAAGGAGGAGAAGGCGAGCTTTGTTAATCGCTTTATAGGTTTGATACAAGTCTTCCGTTGCTTTACTTTTTTTATTATTTGCCTTGTGCTAGATGTGCCATAGTAGGAGGGTGGGTTTGTTTTGTAGTTATATATCGAGTCTTAGATGCCTTCAGAGGTTTCGTGCAGAATCTATACATAAATATCTGAAGATGTTCTTTTTGCTGCAGTCATGGATAGGAGTCTGCCTAGATCAAACACTATGCCTGGGGAGACAACAAATGGTGATAGATCAGAGGCATCCACAAGTTGCCAAAACTTGGGACGATCAAAAACTGAGAGGAGAAGGCAAGGTGGACGTGGTGATCCAGCTGCACAAATATTTGATGACAAGATTTCTGACAAAAAGAAGGTTTGAACTGTTATGAGGATTTCGGGGAGGGGGCTATGGCTGTCAGCCCAGCAACATAATTTATTTATCCTTTGCTTTAACTCTAGGATTTCTAATTTGCTTGTGGTTGTCAGGGCCTTTATTCTCCAAGAGTAATATTTTAGGCCTTTTGGCTCTAGATTTTTTTTTCTGTCTAGCTTATGTTAATGTCTTGCCTCCTTTGTTTCCTTTGTTTTGTTTTTGAATAGAAGGGGTTTACAACCTTACATCACTAGCTTTGTCACAGAAGAAAATAGAGTTGATATAACTGGATGTGCAAGAAGTGGGATGTATCTTTTGAACCAAAATCTGCCACTCAAATCCATAATTATGCCTCAAAACACACAACAGAAAACAACTGAGTCAGTGGACATAGCCATTCCTGCAGAAACAATCAACACTGTTGGCGCCACTATGCTTCCTGGCATCTCTGAATCTGTAAGCAGGGAAAAGGCACTCTCTACCTGAATAAATAAAATGGTTCTAACACCTTCTCTCTCCTTTCTCTCCTGTTGATTGTTGGATTGAAAGTTGTCATTGGCAACTCAAATTGCTATTGTGTAAACCTTTTGGTTTTCTACTCCTTGGATGGTTCCCTTAACTTTTGGCCTACTCTGAGTGTCCCCTGTGGGTGTTCAACATTTAAATCTTGCACCAATGTGGGATTGACTCCTCCTCATGTCAATAGAGGTACCTAGATCTTTGAATTTTGTTACTAAATCAACATCATACTGGTGGGGACACCGGGCCCACTACTCGGAGCCGACGCCGCACCGCCCCGACTGCACCGAGCTTATGGCTCGGAGACTCGATTGAAGACCCGGCATACTGAGTAGATATACTTGTGTGTATTTATATCTTTGAGTATTGAGTATTTGTACGTGTGTAAAATACATGTTTTACTACATGTATTCACTTTTGTTTTATTAGGCAAAGCTGGTCAAAGTTATTTGTATTTTAATTTTGTTAAACCCACAAAGTCATTAGTGGGTTGGTGGGTTTGTCTTGTTAGGCTAGAGTATAAAACCCAATTAGTGGAAGTTAGATGGTATTATTGCTATGGCCTTTTTTCCTATATAAGGAGGCCAATGCTTGTGTGTTACGCATGATATGAAGAAATGAATGAATGCTTTGTGTTAAAGGAGCCTTGCCCCTTTGTTCACCCCTCTCCTTCCCTCTCTTCTCATTTTTGTGAGATCTGAGTGTCGCCCGGTGTGAGACCGTCCGGCGTGAGGCTGAGCTGTGTGAGATAGCAGTTATCCGTTCCCGTCCTGTTCGTGATATCGGAGTGCCGTCGATCCATTCCCACGTCGCCGCCGCGTCAGATTTGGTATCAGAGCCTAACAACGGCGTCTCCGTCGTCTCCGGCATCCCCGTCATCTCCCCTCCTCTCTCTTGGTTGCTAGAGTGAAAAAAAAAAGGAAAAAAAAATTTCTTAGCAAAGAAACCTCCCCTGCGTTTCTTCCCCCCTCTCTCTGTTTCTCTATTTCTCTCTCGGTTCTCTCTCGTATTCTCTCTCTCTATTTTCTTTCTCTATTTCTCTCTCTGTTATCTCTCTCTCGTTCAACGCAAAGCAAAAGAAAGAAGTGAAAAAAAAAACAAAAGGGGAGAACAGAAGATATAGAAAAGCGGCTATGAAAGAAGGTGAGAAAAAAAAATTAGAAAAAAAAAGGAGTTTACGCCCCCCCCGGCATCGTCGCCCGTGCCGGGATTCAAATCCCGGCACGCAGCAACGGGCGCGCCCCGCCGTCGCGCTCCGCCCGCGCACCAGGCCACCGCTGCCGCCGCGCCTCGGCGCCCACGCCACTCGGCACCCCGCCCGCCTCGGCTTGCCCAACCGCCTCGGCGCACCCCGCCAGCAGGTGCCCGCACCCGAGCACGCACGACCACCCGCCCGCGCGCTCGCAAGCGGCCTGCGCCCCTGCGCGCCCGCCGCCGCGTCCGCACCCGCACCCAGGGCCGCGCCCACGGCCCGCGCCTGGCCGCACCCGAGCCCGCGCCCGGCCGCGCCTGCACCTGCGCTCGCAGGCGCCCTGCGCCCGTCTGGCCCCTCTCGCGCCTGCGCCCACATCCGCAGGCGCCCTGCGCCCACCGACCCCGCTGCGTTCGCCTGCAGCAGCCGCCTGCGGCCTGCCCGCGCCCACCCGGTGCGCCTGGCCCGCTCCCGGCCCGGGCCCGACCGCGCCCTGCCACCGTCTGCGAGCGCCCCACTCCCCCCTTCGTGCCTGCGTGAAGTCAAAAAAAAAAGTAGTTAAAGTTTGAAAGAAAGAGAAAGTTCGAAAAAAAAAGAGAGAAAAAAAGTGTGAAAATGTCAACAAAAGTAGGTGAAGATTGAAAAAAAAAAAGAGGAGTGTGAAAAAGTCATAAAAGGGAGGCTTGAAAAAAAATGTGTGAATATATAATATATATATGGAATATATTTGAGATATATATAATCTTATATATGTCTATATATATATATTTATATCCTATAATTTATCACTTGTGGCACCCCAGTCCACAATCGGCGGCCAGTCAGGTGCCCGAGTCACCCGGTCACCGACACACAGTCCGTAATTCACGGAGTGTGAGTGTCCGTAAGTCTCCCTGCGCGGAGAAATTGGACTAATTTGTTCCCCTGCGTGGGAAATTTTTAAGTCACGTGATTTTGTAATAATTGCGACCTCCCTGCGAGGAGAGAATTCTTTGTAACCGGTGAAGCTTCTTCGACGCCGTGCGGGCACGCACGTCCTCGCTCGCCTTCGTCTCTGGTCGGAGTTAGACTTTTCAGTCTAGCTAGGTATGTGCTCCCCTCACTTACTCATTTAGTATCTTTTCAATTGCCGCGCGAAGTGAGAGAGAACCCGATCCATGCAGCCAGTCTCTTGAGTGCATCGCTGTGGACGGAAAGCGAGAGTTTGTATGTACCCATTCTTAGGCCCTAGATTGTCGCATTAGGACACCCTAATTGTCAGGAGGTAGTTCCACAACTACTTCGCCTACGGGCGAGCAACTCTCCCTGACCGGTCCCTTCAAATTGGCCATTTGCCAATTAGCCAACAAAATTTGGTTCTATAGCTTGCTAATTATCGGTCCCAGGACTGTATCATTTAGGTCCGAGGTCGTGCATGCCACGTTGGTTTAGGAATTCATCTGGCCGTCTAGAGCGCCCTTCAACTCTACAATCCCACATGGATCAGAAGAGCGTGAGTGCTATGTTGGCTCAGCTCGAGCATAATCTTCTAACCCATTTTGAAGAATCCATAGGCCAACTTCGAGCCGAGCTAGATGAGAGGATCCGAGCCTTAGAGGATCGACTGAAGGGAGAGGAAGGACGAGTGAATGGCTATGGCGATCCCGTAGCCAATCCTAGGGAGGACAGAGAGCAAGTCCGCCCAAATCAGGCTCCCCAAGGTAGAGAGCAAGAGGCACGTACGCCTCGAGAGAGAGACCACGATGATGAGGATATTATCCTACGGAACGTCAAGATTGACGCTCCGAGTTTTGATGGGTCCCTCAACCCCGCTACATATCTTGATTGGGAGACCGGGATGGACCAATATTTTGACTGGCATCGTCGCATGACCCCTGCTACCAAGGTGAGATTTGCCAAAATGAAACTCCTAGGTCAAGCCAAAACTTACTGGTGTAACGTTGAAAATCTCCTAGCCAGGAGACGGGAGGAGCCTATAAGCACGTGGGAAGAAATGAAGGAGAAATTGAGGGAGAAGTATCTGCCACCCTCCTACCACCAGCGTCTATTAGACCAGTGGCAGAAACTCACCTAAGATGGAAAGTCCGTGGACGAGTACATCGCCAAATTTGATGACTTCTTCCTTCGGAGTCGAGTCATGAAGGATGCCTCTGTCACCCTCTCACGGTTTAGGGCTGGCCTACACGAGAGCATACAGCGGGAGTTGTTCCTACGGGAAGTTAACACTCTCGAGCATGCCTATCAGGTTGCTCGGGATGTCGAGCGGTTTCAAAGGGTGGTCCCACCTCGGGTCTCCACCTACCGCCAACCTGAGTCTCGGAACCCCATGGTCCGCTACTCTGAGAGGCCTGGTCCCTCCACTTCCTATGTTCCTACTGCTACCCCACTCCGAGCCGTTGCCCCTACGGCTCCTTTCCCAAGGAACCCTTTACCTGCACCCGCTGCTGTGCCTAGGCTGGAGTATACTCCACCTGAGAGGAGAGATGACAAGGGAAAAGGAGTGGTCCCTAGCACCTCCCAACCAGCCCCTATCTCGGGAGTCCGCTACTTCAGGTGTCATAACCTAGGGCATATTGCCACCAATTGCCCCACCCGAGCCTTGGTCATCACCGACCCCAGTCTATGGAGCTTCCACCTCAGGAAGGAGAACCCCTTGAGAGATATGAGCCTGACTCTGATCTCATTGCCCAGTTTGAGGAATTAGATGCAGGGTATGATGGAACGCATGTCGAGTACATGCAAGTGGGAGAAATTGCCGAAAGTTCAAACCAGGGAAGACTAGGTGTAGTTCGCTGCATTCTCGCACACCCACAGGAGGACGACTGGCGTCGAACCTCCATCTTCCAAACCTACATCATGGTCAAATCTCAACCCTGCAAGGTGATCTTTGACAACGGGAGCTGTATCAATGCAGTCTCTTCAGACTTTGTATCCCGTCTAGGTCTACCTACCCATCCTCATCCGAGGCCATACAACGTGGCTTGGGTTTGTGTCATTCCCATCCAGTTCCAGTCCTACCAAGGACAAATCCTATGCGATGTAGTGCCTATGAAGGTCGGGCGCATCATCCTAGGACGGCCATGGATCTACGATGTAGACTTTACTACATTCGGTCGGTCCAATGAGTGTTCCTTCTCCCACAATGGAAAGAGGATTCAGTTGTGCCCGACACCCCCAAAGGTGGGAAAGAGTCCTACCTCTACACCCGCTGCAACCCCCAAAATTCAGGAGAATGCCCCAACCACCACCAAAGGGAAGCTTCTCATGCCCTTCTCTCCTACACCTGTCATATCCATCCCTAAGACCCTTAAGGTTGACCATGACCCGATTAGACGCCTTAACTTCATAGGTGTCCGTGAGCTGAATAGGGAGGTTGCCGAAGGTGCCCCTGTCTGGGCTGTTATTGTCACCAATACCCCCGAGGAGTCCCGAGTCTCAGTCCCACCCGAGGTCCAGGCAATTCTGCAGGACTTCCCAGACATTTTCCCAGAGGATTTGCCCTCTAGACTCCCTCCCATGCGTGACATTCAACACGCTATTGATCTTGTCCCTGGGTCCACCCTATCCAACCTTCCCCATTACCGATTGAACCCAAAGGAGCATCCTGAGCTCCAAAGGATTGTCGAGGACCTTATCCAAAAAGGTTTTCTCAGGGTGAGCAAGAGCCCATGTGCTGTCCCTGCCTTGCTCACACCCAAGAAGGATGGCACCTGGCGGATGTGTGTTGACAGCCGCGCCATCAATAAGATCACTGTCAAGTATAGGTTTCCCATTCCCCGTCGTGATGACATGCTTGACATGATGAGTGGAGCCACCATCTTTTCCAAGATTGACTTGAAAAGTGGCTACCACCAAGTCCGAATCCGACCAGGGGACGAGTGGAAGACAGCCTTCAAAACCAAAGAAGGTCTGTATGAGTGGCTTGTCATGCCGTTTAGGCTATCCAATGCCCCCAGCACATTCATGCGGCTTATGACGGAAGTCCTCCGCCCTCTCATCGGTCGCTTTGTGGTCGTCTACTTTGACGACATTCTCATCTATAGCCACAACCCTCAGGACCACATCTACCATTTGAGGGAAGTTTGCGAGACTTTGAGGAAAGAAACCCTGTACGCCAATCTCAAGAAATGTGAATTCATGACAGACCGGGTCACTTTCCTCGGATTTGTGGTTTCTAGTCAAGGAGTGTCTGTGGACCCATCAAAGGTCCGAGCTATAGTAGACTGGCCGGAGCCCCAGAATGTCCATGACGTTCGTAGTTTCCACGGGCTAGCCACCTTCTACAGACGCTTCATCCAGGGATTTAGCACCATTATGGCACCCATTACGGATTGCATCTGTAAGGGAAATTTTGAGTGGACCAAAGCCGCCTCCCAGGCTTTTCTTGCCATAAAGGAGCTTATGACCAAAGCCCCTGTCCTCCGCCTACCAGACTTTTCCAAAGTCTTTGAGGTTTCCTTTGATGCATCTGGCATAGGAATGGGTGGGGTGCTTAGTCAGGAGAGCCACCCTGTGGTTTATTTCAGTGAGAAGCTTTCTGATGCAAAGCTTCGTTACTCCACCTATGATAAGGAGTTTTATGCCGTGGTCCAAGCCCTCAAACACTGGAGACACTATCTCTTACCTCAAGAGTTTGTCTTATATTCGGACCACGAGGTTCTGAAATTCCTTAGCTCTCAGAAGGGCTTAAACCCTAGGCATGGTCGGTGGGTAGAATTCCTCCAGTCTTTCACATTTGTTCTAAAGCATAAGGCTGGAAAGGACAATAAGGTGGCCGACGCCTTGAGTCGAAGGGTCTCCCTTCTTTCTACTGTTCGGGTAGAGGTCACGGGATTTGACCGCATGAAGGAAATCTATGGAGAGTGTCCTGATTTTGGCCATGCCTACTCTGCTCTGTCTGCTGGACCCTCGATAGCCTTTTCTGACTATCTACTCCAGGATGATTTTTTATTTCGAGGGCAGCAACTCTGTGTCCCGAGGACTTCTGTTCGGGACTTCCTAATTTGGGAAATGCATGCTGGAGGTCTTGCTGGTCACTTTGGCCGCAACAAGACCATCCATTCTGTGGAGGAGCACTTCTATTGGCCTGGTCTAAAGAAAGATGTGGCCAAGATTGTAGCCCAGTGTAGGATATGCACAATGGCCAAACAGGTCAAACAGAACACGGGTCTCTACACTCCTCTCCCCGTTCCTGATCGACTATGGGTTGATGTGAGCATGGATTTTATCCTTGGGTTACCACGCACTGCTCACAAGCATGATTCCATCTTTGTTGTTGTTGATAGGTTCTTTAAGATGGCCCACTTCATTACATGTTCCAAAACATCTGATGCATCTAGAGTAGCCCATTTATTCTTTGATGAAGTCGTGCGTCTGCATGGTCTCCCCCAAACTATCGTGTCTAACCGAGATGTTCAGTTCACTAGCTATTTTTGGAAGACACTTTGGCACCTAGTTGGCACCAAACTGAAAATTTCCACTGCCTATCATCCCCAAACTGATGGGCAAACCGAGGTCGTCAATAGGAGTTTAGGAAATCTGTTGAGATGTCTTGTAGGGGAACATTCCGGTACTTGGGATCTTCTTTTGCCCAGAGCCGAATTTGTATACAACAGCTCCATCAATAGGTCCATAGGTATGAGTCCATTTGAGGTCGTGCATGGCTACACACCTAGGAAACCTGTGGATCTCATTCCCCTTCCCCTCGAGTCTAGAACATCCAAGTCAGCTGAGGAATTTGCATAACATGTCAAAAGTCTGCATGAGTCAATTAGCAAGCAAATAAACCTCAGTAATGAGACTTATAAAAAATTGGCTGATTCGCATAGGCGTCATCATGACTTCCAAGAAGGTGACATGGTTATGGTACGGGTTCGACCCGAACGACTCCCCTCGGGAGCCGTTAAAAAGTTGCAAGCCCGTAGTGATTGACCCTTCCCAATTCTGCGGAAGATTGGCTCCAATGCTTATGTTGTGGACTTACCTCCCGAATATGGGATTAGCTCGACTTTTAATGTGGCAGATCTAGTGGCCTACAAAGAACCCACAACGATTCCTAGTGACCCTTTCGAGCCTTCTCCTCCCATTGAGAGTGAGCTCACCCCTGTGCGTCCCACAGCCTCGAGAGTTCCGCGCGAGCACATTGAGAGGATACTGGATGAGCAGGTGACCACTACACGGAGCAGGGTGTACCAGCGCTACCTTGTCCGCTGGCGGGACCGTCCACCTTCCGATGATTCCTGAATCAGCCGGGAAGATCTCCAGCGCCTCGATCTAGATCTGCTGGAGCACTACCACATCAGTGTCCCCCCTTACTCGACGGAGTCGAGTTCTAGCCGCCCCGAGAGGGTTGGTGGGGACACCGGGTCCACTACCGGGCCCACTACTCGGAGCCGACGCCGCACCGCCCCGACTGCACCGAGCTTATGGCTCGGAGACTCGATTGAAGACCCGGCATACTGAGTAGATATACTTGTGTGTATTTATATCTTTGAGTATCGAGTATTTGTACGTGGGTAAAATACATGTTTTACTACATGTATTCACTTTTGTTTTATTAGGCAAAACTGGTCAAAGTTATTTGTATTTTAATTTTGTTAAACCCACAAAGTCATTAGTGGGTTGGTGGGTTTGTCTTGTTAGGCTAGAGTATAAACCCAATTAGTGGAAGTTAGATGGTATTATTGCTATGGCCTTTTTTCCTATATAAGGAGGCCAATGCTTGTGTGTTACGTATGATATGAAGAAATGAATGAATGCTTTGTGTTAAAGGAGCCTTGCCCCTTTGTTTACCCCTCTCCTTCCCTCTCTTCTCATTTTTGTGAGATCTGAGTGTCGCCCGGTGTGAGACCGTCCGGCGTGAGACCGAGCTGTGTGAGATAGCAGTTATCCGTTCCCGTCCTGTTCGTGATATCGGAGTGCCGTCGATCCATTCCCACGTCGCCGCTGCGTCACATACCTGCTGACTTTTCATCTTTGGATTGTTGAATTACTCTATCTTTTTTTAACCGTTGTTTTTTAGAAAGATGGCTCTTATTTGCATTCTTGCATTGTGCTGATTAGGTTTTTTCTGGCGAGATACTTTGGTATAAATGGTAAATAGATTGCTTGATGACTTAGGAGTTAGGATTGCTGAAGTTAGTCTTTACCTTGGGAGCAGCGGGGTCCCCTTGTCTGTAAACTGTCCTTTATTCACTTATACTGACTACTGACCTGTTTGGAATTCGCCAATCCAATCTGAGATGGCCTATTCAGAATAAATCAAGGATTTGAGTTAAACTCTGATCTATTCTTCAGCCCCCTAAAGGTAAATGATGAATATTGTGGAGGAAGAATAAGAAATACGAAGAAGAAGGGAGAAGATAACATTTCAAATTGGTTGTTTCTACTGATTGGATTGACAGAGGTCAGCAGCTAGCCATGCATGTTTCCTCCTATTTCTGATCCCTTTGATATGCTTGCAGTTGGCTCTAGACATGTTTAGATGTTATTGGCATGGTTACAGACGTGTCTAAGCCCTAGGTGGGCCTAAAGCCATGGGCATGCGTGGCATGCTTTAGACTTGGGATTCTTAACTTTTATAGATGCTTTTTTAGACCTTTTCTACATGTTTCTTGACTTGGGATCCTTAAGGATGCTGCAATGCTTGCCATGGGTGTTGCACTGTTGTGCATTTAAAGTAACCCTATGAATGGTGAGAGGTAACCTTGCCCTCGATGTTTATCCAGCACCATTCAGACTGTTCTTGAAATCCAAGAAGGAAAGGATAGTGGAAGCACAACGGAGAACACATGCGGATCAAAGGACTCCTAAAATCAGGACTAGAACAGTGATCCGGTAGGCGAACTGCCAATTCCATCTAAAATTTTCACTGCTCAAGAAGAAAAAGGACAAGGGAGAGAAGGAAACACACAAGGGAAAAGAGAGTCTAAAGAAAGTAAAAATGAAGGAATGGGGGAAAGAAAACTAGGTAGTATGATTGTGGTCTCTTGAAATGCACATGTTTTTCTTTGAAACATGAATGGTACCACAAATATATTAAGAAAAGAGGGATGTACAGGTATAAACTATCAGCGCTCATACCAAAAATCACAACACCAAGGTGGTGTACTCAATTAACTCCCCAAGAACAAAAAGAGTGAGGAGTTATGTGCCTCCACTTTACAAAAGTGTTTAACCCAATTTTTATTGAAAGTATGAAAATGCACATGTTGGCAGGTGGCAGTGTATAGACTGGTAATTTTACTGTCTGGTATAATCACAGAAGCACCAGTTCCCTCCTCACTTGTTTTCCCTCTTTAGTTCCTCGGCATATTTTTGCTGCACTTCTGTGCTGTCAGCTTACTTAAGGGAGTAGCACAGCCCCAATGGCCCGGAGTCTCTGTTATATGTGTTTGTTTCCAAAGCTTTAAGGAAGGGTATAGATGCAATTTTCCTTTTGAAAATTTCAGATTTAGATACAGAAATATTCAGTATCCAGATTTTTTTGTATAAGGATTTGGATACACTTGTTTCTCAATCCAATTATTCAAAATTTTTATTTGCTTTTCTTTGTTTCATAAATTCAACTTGAATTTCAAAAATTCTAATTGAATTTAGTGGCACATTAAATTGATATATAGCTAGTTTTATGCATGTTACATATTCCATAAGTAGAAAGCGTAGGAGACATTAGCTTGGAAACAATCTTTGTTTGCATGTTACATATAAATTCAAAAGAGCCCAACTCTTCCAGGTTCCAACATGGGATCCCCCCTAAACCCCCTCCCTATCGACCAACCTGGCCATAGCCCGGCGGTCAATCTTTATGCCTGCTATGTTTTGGAATTGGACTTTGTATTTAAGGAATATAACAAGAAGCTTAGCGTTCATAGAATTTAAGGGATAAAGATATTGATAAGAACACCATTTGCTTACAGGATACAGGTAAGCATACACCCTCATGTGCAGCTAATAGATGACCCATGTTACCCTGACACATGGACACAGAAAACACCCAGTAGGTGGCTCTACAGCTTTAATGTCTGCCTGTACCATTTAGGAAATAGCTTGCCAATTCTCATGTCTTCTATGTCTTAAGATGGTATACCACCTTAAGATGCTGTACCATATTAAGAAGTGGGTTTTTGATTTCAAAATTACAAAACCTTAAGGCAATGGGTGCACTGTGGGAGAGCATGGAGGGGAGTGCCAACTTTTAGAGACAACCACGTATCAACTTTTAGAGGCAATGAGGTCCAGGATTACTTTAAGCCTTCCTTTTTTCTCTGACTGTAGTCCACATCGGAGTAAAAAAATCATGCAATAGCCTACATGAAAATAGTCTGGGCCTAGTTCCAAATCACGGGAGGTGCAGCCACAAGTGCCCCCTCACTGATGTGCTACCGTGACAAGATCCAAACAATAATAGGATGAACAATGCTAAATAAACGAACAAGCGAATCCCAGATGATGTGATAATCAAAGCAAGAACTATGATAAGAAATTACAGTCACATTTAGAAGTAAAGACGAAATCCCAATGCAAAGTAGGCGCTGTCTCACAAGTACTGCCTAGACAGTCCGTACAGGGCCGAGCTGATGCGCACACACTCACGATTAGGGTGGGCAGCAAGCATGATGCTTTAATGGAGATAAATCGAGGTTCTACCTATGTTTAACCAAATAACAGTAACCACAAGGAGGGGATGAGATCACTGGCTGCACTTGAGTGCGTGGCGGTGTCGGCACAGTGCGGGGGTGGGCAGTGGAGACGATGGCGGTGGCTGTGGGAGGAGGGGTTCTTGTGGGTGGCCGTGGAGACGATGGTGGTGGCTGCAGGTGGAGGGGTGCTTGCAGACAGCTAGGGCCACTGCTGCTGCATTCATCGGCGGTGGAGGGGAGCTGCGGTGATGGGGATGGTGGCAGATCAAGCTACCACTGCTGTTGTCGCCGGTGGCTGATGGTGGCAAATGGCGCCGTTGCTGCTGTGGTTGTCGGCGGTGGAGGGCTGGAGGGAAGAAGAAGAGGAGGAAGGGAAGAGCGCGGTGGGCTAGCGACGGCGGAGGGAGGAGAGGAAGATGGGGAAGAGGGCAGCGGGCAAGCGGTGGTGGAAGGAGGGGAGGAAGAAGAAGAGGGGGGCTGGCCGGCAGTGGGAGGGGGTGAGGAGGAAGAAGAGGAGGTCAGCAGTTGCGTGCTGGGGGGAAGAAGAAGAGGAAGAAGGAAAAGGTGGCTGCGGTGGGGTTGGGCTAGCGAGCAGAGGTTGTTCGTGGAGGTGGAGGGTGGCAGAGTAGAATCCCGGCATGCGCGGATGGGGGTGAGGGCCGGGCCCTTGTTCGCGTGACCTACGGTAGGGTCGGGGAAGAAGAAGAAGAAGAGGAGGGGGGCACGTGCGGGGAGGGGGAGAGAGGGCTCCGGCGGACACGACAGTGGTGGTGTGGCTGCGACGGAGGGCACGACGGGTTGGGGACGGGGAGGAAGAAGGGGAGCAGGGGGGAGGAGGGCGGTGGTCTCTCGGCGGAAAGAGGAGGGAGGAGGAAGAAGAAGGGGGCGGCAATGGCGCGCTGGCAGCGGCGAGGCGGCGATGACGGCTAGGGTTAGGGTTTGGGCTTCAAACCCTTTGCTCTCTCACAACACAACCAGAAAAGGCCTTTTTTCATTCATTTTAAAATTGGTTTTTACATTAGAATTTTCAAGTCTTTTAAATGCTTCAACAAAGAGGGCAAAAGACAAGTATCCCCATACCTGACAACATGACCAAAATACAAGTACTCCCTGAAGTACAAAAGAAGCAAAATAACACGAATCTAACAACACAACTACATCGAAAAAGCAAAATAATGCTAATAAAGCAAAATAACATTGGATAAATCAACCGCCGAGTCATCTATGAGTGTAAACTCGTAATGGGGGCGTGATGTCCTCATCATTTCCCCGAGGGTGGGGACAGTTTGACTTTGTCGACTGGTGGTGGAAGAGATAGCGCTCCAGAAGCTCTAGGTCCAGGCATTGCATGTCATCCTTGGTGATCCATGAATCCTCTAACTTGGGTCTACCACTGTTGTATCCATAATTATCTCGAAATACTTCGAGAATTTTATCTCACAACAACTGACGGAAAATACGGCGTAGCGTCGATACCGTCATTCCGCAGAGTACCTCTACGATTTAGGGTCTATTGGCCCGACCACGTATTATTGCAAGCAATGTCGCAACAAGGGAAATTGGGGGGAAAATATACATGTATACCTGTCAAAGTGGCCGAATAATTATGTATCACACGGCATAGACGGATGCAAAAACTTCCCCCTGGGGCGAACGATGAACAAACAAACGACAAACGGATAATCCTTCGTTCCTGCAAGGTTCTCCACCAACGTGTTGCTGTCATGCGGCAGAGAGTGGGTTTTGGAGAGCAATAAATGCAGGGTAGCGGTTTCTCCTCGACCCAGGAGACAGAAAAGTGCAAAAAATACGCGAAGAGGGGCCAAAAGGCCACCTCGGCGGTCAAATGACCTCGCTGGGCCCCCAGCGGGTTCCATCGACCTTGCGGGCTCGCGTCCACCCCGCTGGGCCCCAATGGGGTCAACCGACCCTCGCAGGGGGTCGAGCCACCCCGCTAGACCCTAGCAGGGCTAGCCGACCCCGCGGGGGGGTCGTGGCACCCCGCTGGGCTCCCAGCGGGGTCACTAGACCCCGCTGGGTCCCGCCCATGGGTCAAATGACCCTGGGGGTCCGCATTTCCATAAAAAATAGAGAGAAAAGAAAGAAAGAAAAGGATAGGTTACCCCACCTTGTCAGAATTGGGGTTAAAGTCACTCTTTTTGTCAGCATTTTTTTGACAACCTGGGTCCTCCCACTTTCATAAATAGCCCCATGGGCTGAGAGGATAGGGGGACAGACAGACGAACAGAAGAAGAGGACACGTTCGGTGGAGTTTGTTTGTTTGTGAAAAAGGCCCATCAAGGGTATGATTTATAAATACCCTGGGTTTTGTGTTAATGTCCCCGGAGGCTGTGTATGTAATTTTTCATGCATTCTGGATAGCCAAACTACGTAACTCCTTCAGATAATGAGGAATTACAGAAATGCCCCTCCCAGGATTGCAAGAAAATTCAAGTCCTGTTGTCCGCAGTTTTATCCTACAATTTTATGTAATTGGGACTACGCCCCTACATCCCGCGTCAGTGCAAAGATCCCCTTTCCTTTGTACAGTCGACAATTCGTCGACAACCCATGTACTTATACGATTCATGAAATGTACCCAGTTGTTCCTTTATGGGTTGGGCAAGGGAAAATTGCACTTAAGTCCCGAATGTCAGAAAATTGTGTACAATGCCCATTTCGTTGCGGATCAATGCACAAACATCTTCTACGAAGTCCATCGTTGCTCTTCACTTAGGGACTCTGTTAGCCCAGTCTTATATCCAAGTGTCACCTCAAACCTAGGTCCGCTTGGGGCTTGGTAAAATTATCAAAATACCGTTGTGACCTAGAAGTGGTTTAGGAGCCTTCAAAACTCTCCGAAGATGGCCTCAGCACCTCGGAGGGTCAGGGATTCTATCCTACCTTCTCTCCAAGTTGGACATTCCAGAAATGTCCCTGGCCTGGTAAAATTACGAGTACCCCTGGAAGTCCAAAATTATCAAAATACCCTTGGAGTTCGAAAAACCTTCGGGCACTTCAAAAATATCTATGGCTTCTACAGAGTTGTGTTCATGTCCCCAAACTATAGGGTCTTTGGCCTAAATTTAATGAAGCATTTGATAAAGTCCCAGTCATGTCAGTCCTTCAGTGGTGCATAAGAGGTGGCCGTGAGCCGCACAAATGAGCTTGCCCTCGGCCTCGGAACCTATGTAAGGAACCTTAAGATTTCTTTGACAATTAAACAAAGGTGTTCGGACGTTAGGCCGATGTAAATCAACACTTACTGCGGTCAGTGAGGAAAGGTCTAACACCCGAACCCAAATCGTTTGATACGATGCACAGCCACAGAATAAACCATGCACATGTTATTTACACCCTCCCCATGTGCAATCCTTACTATTTTTTTTTCTCAGAAAAGAAAATTATATTCCGTGGCGTCCAACAACCACGCCATTTGATTAAATAACAGTGAGCTTCTTCGTCTCGGGTAAAGACATTGCTCATCCGAGATAGTATCAATGTGTTCAGCTACAGTGGGATTATTTAGGGGAAGTGGGGGTAAAATGGGGCTCTCATTCAAAGTGTCTGGGGTAGGCTCATCCATAGATGGATCATGGGGGGGGGGGGAGTCAATGAACCTTTGTATGGAACTAGATCTTCAACATTAAATGTGGGACTGATGTCAAAGTCAGGCGGCAGTTCCACCACATAAGCATTGGGATTGATCTTCTTTAGGATTTGAAAGGGCCTAGCGCTACGCGCATGTAATTTCTTCATGGCTGTTGGGGGGAATTGCTCAAATCGCGAGTGAACTATGACATAGTCCCCAACACTAAACTCTGGGCATCGCCTATGAATGTGAGCAAAATTCTTTGTATGTAGCATTATTTTTTTTTGATTTTTTCTCGGATCTCTTCATGTAATGTGTGACATTGTGATCCAAATGCAAATGCAAAATACGACACTCTAGATGTATGGGAAGACATGGGTAAGAGATCTACAGGCTATCTAGATTTAAATCCATGCACGACCTCAAATGGACTGAGACCAGTGGTCCTGTTGGCAGAAGAGTTATATGGAAATTTGGCTATGGCAGGATCAGATTCCAGTTTTGAAGGTTCTCCCCAACAAGACACCTACGCAAGTTCCCTAGACTCCGATTAACCACCTTAGTCTGCCCATTTGTTTGTGGGGGAAAGGCAGTAAAGAAGTGCAGTTTTGTCCCCAACTTGTGCCACAGGGTCTTTCAAAAGTAGTTCGTGAATTTCACATCTCCGTCAGTCAGCATTGTCTTAGGCAACTCGTGGAGCTTGATCACATTGTCAATAGAGTGTGGTCACTCGAGATGCATTAGAGGTTTTGGAACAAGGAATGAAGTGTGTCATCTTCGACAATCGGTCAACAACCACCAGAATCGAGTCATGCCTCTTCATGGTTTTAGGCAAACCCAATACAAAATCCAGACTAACGTCTTGTTATGGGCAATTGGGACCAGGAAGGGGCATATAAGGGCTTGAAATTTGCTTCCTTTGCTTGGCCAACTGACAGGTGCGACATTGACCGACAGTTTTGGTAACATCCCTTTTCGAACTGGGCCAATAGAACCAGTGCTCAACAGCTTCAATGGTTTTTTCTGGCCGAAGTGGCCAGCTAGGCCTCCAGCGTACAACTCCCAAATGATGAATTCTCTCATAGACGTGCGGGGAATGCATAATTTGCTGCGCCTAAACAAAAGTCCAGACTAGATGAGGAATCCTTCAATTTCGCGCTTGTGCCCATTTCTTAGCTTGATTGAAACTTCCTCAAAGTCTGGATACACCTCATAATCTTCCCTCATTTGATCAAAGCCGATCACTTCTGCGCTCATATTTGTGTGGATGTTTAGCCTTTGGCTGAACGCATCGATTGCCTTGTTTTCAACACCCACCTTGTGCTTGAGGACATATGTGTTTTCCTGAAGGAACTCAACCCATCATCCATGTTGTGAGTTTAGCTTCTTTTGTCAGTTGATGTACCTCAAGGCCTCATGACCTGAATATATGACAAATTCTGAGGCAACAGGTAATGTTGCCAATGCCGCAAGGTTTGAATATCAGCATAACATTCCTTGTCATATGTGGAATAGCGCTGGCGGATGTCGTTCAACTTCTCGCTGAAATAGGCAATCGGGTAACCTTCCTGACTGAGAACCCCACCAGTGGCAAGCCTTGAAGCGTTACAAGCTACTTCAAAGATTCTAGAGAAATCAAGTAAGATCATGACAAGGCATCTGTCATCCTGGCCTTGATCTCCTCGAAGGCCCTAGTGGCTGCAATGGTCCACTCAACCTCTCTCGTTCTCATGTAGTCTGTTATCGGTACCATGATCTCGCTGAATCCACTAATGAATCGACCGTAGAAGGTGGCTAATCCATGGAAACTACAAACATCCCTGACAATGTGAGGTAATGGCCACTCTTTGATTGCCCTAACCTTCTCTTGATCTGTTGAGACTCCATCAGTAGAGACCACAAATCTGAGGAAATTGGCACGGTCAGTTCAAAAGACACACTTCTTTGGGTTGGCATAGAACTTCTAAGTCCGAAGTTTGGTGAAGACTTGACGGAGGTGGTCTAGGTGTAGCTCCTGGCTCTGACTGTTGATCAAGATGTCATCAAAATAGACAACTAGGAATTTACCAATGAAAAGCTGAAACACTTGAGTCATGATGCCCTTGAAGGTACTTGGGGCAGCGGACAGACAAGAAGGCATGACCACACACTCATAGAGACTATCCTTGGTCTTAAAGGCCATCTTCCACCCGTTCCCGGGTCGAATCCTAATATAGTGGTACCCACTCTTTTGATCGATATTAGAAACTATGGTGGCACAAGTCATAAGATCTAGCGTATCATCCAATTTGGGGTAGGGAAGCGACATTTGACCGTGATCTTGTTAATAGCACAACTGTCAAAACACATACGCCATGTGTCGTCTTTCTTTGGCGTCAATAGTTCTGGAATTGCACAAGGACTTAGACTCTCTCGTGAAACCTTTCGACAACAGCTCGTCAACCTATCTTTTAAGTTCTGCATGATCCACAAGGTTCATCCAATAGTGGGGCGGGTTGGGCAAAGTGACTCCTAGGACAAAGTCTATAGCATGCTGAATGTCAAGCATGTGAGGTAATTTGTCATGTAAGTCCTTCGGGAGAACATCCCCGAACTCCTCGAGCATGCCCTTGACAGATTCGGGGAGGGGTAGGGGGCATCCTTCTTGACTTTCTAAGTCATTAGAGCAAACATTGGTTAGTCTTTGTTCAAAGTCTTTGGGGTTAATCAGACTAACCACTTTTTTTACCTTGTCATTCTCAGTCTTGTTCTAAGCCCTTATTTCCGAACTTGGGGGCTTTGGTTGGTTCGATGCAAGCTTTACATGTTTACCATCATGGATAAATGAGTAAATGTTTAAGCACCCATGGATGGTAACATTTAAATCAAACAAGCATGGTCTCCCTAGAATGATGTTCCCTACATTCATGGTGACGATGTCACACCACACCTTGTTCTTGTATGTAGCAAACTCAATGGGAACCAGGCTACGCTCCTTAACCTCAATGCATCTCGTGTTGATCCAGGAGACTTTGTAGGGCTAGAGGTGAGGCTCATATCTTAACTTGAGAGTGGTCAACAGGCGAGAGGCTACAACAATGATGTAACTCCCACCATCCACAATCACCTTGCAGCTCTTCTCTTCAATTTTGGTGAATGTGCGAAAGATTGTTTGTTGGATTAGGTGGAAGGTCAAACTAGAGGGGAGGGGTGAATAGGTTGACCCTTTGAAAAATTAATGCAAGATCACACTCGCTTTAGAAGTAAGAATGCTAATTAGAAGTTCAGTAAACAGACTGTATGAAGATCGTGCCTAATCAAACATCTAACGATAGGTGGATAGTGTGAGAATAGCAAACCACAAGAGGAACACAGATTTTTATGGTGGTTCGGTCTCCCTGTGGAGACCTACGTCCACCCCTCACTAAACCAGTGAGGATCCCTGCTGAGCTTTACAGGTTAGCCTCACCGAGGAACTACCTCCTCAAACAACGCTGAGCATTACAGCTTGGCTTAACCAGAGGAAAGATCCTCTAAACCGCTGACGAACAGCTTGCAGGCAAACATGCCCAAACGCCCTTGATCCAAGCACAATCTGCTGGATCAAACCCCTCCCTCTACTCAAACCAGTACGAGGGAGAAACAATGTAACAGAGTTCAAATTGAAAAGACAAACAATAAACGAAATCACTCAGTAATGAAGGAACAATCTCAGATCTGTGAGGCCGCCGGATCTCAGGCTTGAATTCAGAAGTCTGGGAGAAGAAGCTTCAACGATCAGCTGATCTTCTCCTTCTGAAATGTAGATGAGCTTGCAATAGATCACTGCTCCTAAATCTCCTCAGGTCTTCAGCAGATCGCCATCAGGAAGAAGATGAACTCCCAGTTCTTCTCGTGAGCTCCTCTTGCTCAGCCTAGTCCGCAGCAGCTTCGAAACCTCCAAAAACCTTCTTCAATGTTCAGGTTCCCGCGCTCACTTCCAGATCCATGTAATATATACATCTAGTGGGCCTCAACCAGATTTTCTGGTTAGCCTACTGATTGATCTCATCAGAGCCTTCTGGAATCGCGAATGAAAACGAGATCGAAACACTTTTTGGCTGATGTGACCTTTGACGTCACTAATGACTGGGGTCCACCCAACTAATTTTATGAAAGAATTCAGATGGCGTCAACCCATGGTGACCAAGGGGTTTACGCTGCCTTGAACTGTCCACAAAGCTTTAAGTTCGTAGGTGGATGCGTTGACGCATTGGGTTACTGCGTCAACCCACTAAGCTAACCCAGAGCCAATTTCATCTCAGAGTGAACTGCTGCGTCGACGCTGCCCTACTGTGGCGTTGACGCAGTGAAGTAGATCTGTGAGTGCCTCTGCTTCTTAAGCTGATGCGTCGACGCTGCAATAGTGTGGCGTTGACGCACTGAGATTATATCAGTGACTTATGATTTTGCCTCTTCAACTGATGCGTGGACGCCTTGAATTCCCAGCGTCGACCCTGTTCCTTTCTTGCATCAAAAATGAACGAAATGCATGCGTTACTTAATCAAGATTTAGTTCAACATTTTAAGTTGAATTCAACATACACATCTCATGGTTGTCATCATCAAAATCAGGGGCACAACAATCTCCCCCTTTTTGATGATGGCAACTATGAGGTGAATGTCATTGCATCTAAATAAAGATGTATTATTCAGATCAAACAAGGAAGTTCAGATCAAACATAGAATTCACTTCAGAGGCTAACACACCAGTTTTTGTCATTCAGGTAAGCTCAAGGTTTTACATCAAACAGAAAAACAGAGAGCCTTTTCTAACAAAAAATTGGAGATTCTCACATGTTACGACTTCTTTTGAACATTTCACAAAATATGTATAAGAAACAAAAACTTCACTCAATCATCACATTTGATGCAGCTTTGATACAGATGCAATGCAATTCTAGACTAGACTCCAACTTGAGTTCATTTCTCTCCCCCTTTGACATCATCAGGAAGGGGAGTAGATGAGGAAGACTGAAGTACAGTTGCAGACACAATATCCAACTGTTGCTGAAGCTTAGCCATGGATGCTGCCATATTGTCCATCCTTTCACAAAGCAGCTGATCTCTGTGCACCACAAACTTGTGGTATTCTTTGACTTTGGTAGTAATACCATCAAACCAGTTGTGTAATATATCAAACAGATAGTCCACTTGAGCTTTCTGCTGAGATCCCCATTCAGGTGCAGAAGAGGATGCTTCTGTTGGTGGAGGGCAGTACACATCACGCTGATCTTCAATTGTGGGTGGGAAGTTTTCTTTTAGAATATGCAACACATCCACAACCTCATCACCGACTAGAGTGGTTCGTTCAAACAGTTTAGCAAGGTCCTGACCAAAAGATGTAATCTTTTCAAACAAGGTTTGAACCTTTTCACTGAACTCATTGTTCTTGTCAATCAGGGTGGAATATTTCAAGTTCAACTTGGATTGGTTTTCCCTGACATCATAGTTGTATGTCTGTACACTCTGTAGCCTGTGCAAACATTGTTGATGCAAGCTTTGTAAGTTACGCATGACTGAACCAGCTTTCTGACAAGCTTGAAGAAGAGATTCCATAAATTCATGAAGCTTCTTGTCTGACTTGAATTTATCACGTGTAAACTTTTCCCATCTGCTGTCTAATTTTTGTTCAAGGTGTGACAACCTCATATCCGTTGTTGAGCTGAGGTGCATTATGGAAGAGTCAATGCTCTTGAATTTCATTTCCAAAAATTGAATGAGTGTAGGATTGATGCCAGAAAAATCAGGCATACCAGCATCATGCTTAAAGTTAGCTGGAATCTCCTCATAAGTAGATGCAGGTCCCCTTTGTGGCGACCCGGATCCCGGATACTAGGTATACCCGGTAGGACTACCGAATACATGTGATATCACTTGGAACCCGCGAGGCCTCCCAAGAGCGGTAAAGCTCCGAAGGGAAAAATGACTGTCAGATATAACAGCAAGAATTAAATTTCATTAGATTGGGTTGCTAAAGTAGCAGAAAGAAAATTACATTTTAATTAACAGATTTTAAACAATTATATACCAAAGTCAAGTCCAAAGCTAAAGACAGCAGTCAAGCAGTACAGTCGACAGAAAGAAAAGACGTACCGAGAAGTCGGGGGAAGCCCGACGGAGGTACCAGCTGGCAGCTACGACTCGAACTCCAGAATCCGCGGAGGCAGAACGAACACATCACCCCACTTGAAAAGCAGGGGTGAGCCTCGTGTCACTGGCTCAGTAGGGGTCACGCGGATCCCCACTGAAAAACGCGCAGTAACACGGAACAACATGAACAGCAGCAAGAAACAACACTAGAAAGCTGCAAAAGAAAGGGAAGCAGGAGTAGGGAACAGGTAAGGACGAGGGGAATAACCCGAACAGGCAAGCAGGCCTAGAAAGGGAAAGAGGAGTAGGGAGCAGCAAGGAAAAGGGGAAAAACCACGCACAAACGCCCCAACCTACACCTACAACAGGCATGCAAAAGAAGGTCTAGAAAAGATCTAGACAGACATAGGCAACACGACCGGAGCGTCGTGCACCAGACAGGACACAGACCTCGAGTACAGCCACGGAAAGGCTAACCCGGACAGGTCACGACAAACCCCACAAGTGTCTCGACTGCCCACCGATCGCGGCCTTCGCGAGCTCGGCCGAGTCGCAGACCCACGCGGAAACACAGGAGTCTTAAGCAACTCGCAAGGCTGGGAGGCGACAAGCGAGAAGCAAAACAGGAACAAACTAAGTACTAGCCAGGGTCACACCCGTCGGCGTCAGTCCTCTGCCCCTGACCACGTGTGCACACACTAGCTCCTGCCTAGAGCCAGGTTTCTAGCTAGTTTTCTCCCCCCGTAGGACGCTACGGTAACCGCAGGAGCCGACGGAAACTAGCTTACAAACCGTATATCGGGGTCACCCCTCGACTGCTGGATGTCTAGGGCGACGCAAGGAAGAAGCTCGAAACGCGGCTCTGAAGTACAGACAGTCGAACATGCACTGTCACCCGTACCTCAAACACCAAGGGCAGCACAAGAAACTGCCGACAGACTCGAAAACGTAGCCTTAGCCTTCATAGGAACATCAACCGACGTCCACGGGGAAAACGGCCAGACCACGGGAGCGACCGACATCACCCTAACGTAGACAGACACACCACAAACCTACCCCAAAACAACCCCTAACATTACCTAGAACGGACTCACAACACACGGCCACACACCGAAAAGCCCAACGGCCCTCACCGCCACAACAGGATTGTAACGGCCTAGCACAGGCGCGTTACACGGGCCTGACGCACCAGGGCGGGCGCGTCAGAGCCAACAGGCACAAAGACACAACGCGAGCCACGTAACGCACCAGGGCGGGCGCGTTACAGCGGCCTAACGCACGAGCGCAGACGCGTTACGCCCACCTAACGCGTGAGAACAGGCGCGTTACGCCAACCGACCCAAAACCTAAAACACGGACAAACAGCACGTAACGGTCCACGGCGGACGCGTTACAACACTGTGACGGAAGGGGGCAGGGCCGTTAGAGACAACCGGCATAGCCACCAACCCAGCTAAACGAAGTGTAACGGCCTGGGGCAGGCGCGTTGCACAAACCTGACGCACCAGGGCAGGCGCGTCAGGGGGACCGACCGAACCAAAACACAAGACGACAAAATAGGCGTGACGCATCAGCCGGGACGCGTCAGGGGAGTGTAACGGTCAGGGGCATGACCGCTACGCTCACTCAGCCACGAAAAGCTAAAAATGCCCAGACGCTGTGACGGTCTGTCGTAGGGCCGTCAGGGACTGTGACGGTCCCTGGAACGACCGCTACACCAGTCACGGCTGGAAAAAGGTGGAAACGCCAAATCGGCCCGTTCCACGCCCCATTCACGCCGAAGCGCAGGGGAAACAACACTAGACGATGAAAAACAACTCTAGGAGGCTAAAAAGCCCACATGCACGCGCTAAAACGCAAGATCCGGGCGATTTAGACAAATCGACCCTAAACGAGTCACCGAGGTTCCCGGACTCCTACCGGCCTCGAATGACAACCGATCGACACGAAACTTACGTGAATGGGATCCAGACATCCCAACGGTCAGTTTGACACTAACCACAACACAAATGGTTGTCGTTCTCCGGCGAACCCTGAAAACCCCAAAAATTACGATTTTCGCTAAACCGGCCTGATCTCCCTCGATCGAGCACCAAACAACGCACAGAAACAGAGAAAACGTGCAGAAGGAAGTGGCGGTCCATCTCCCTACCTCCACCGAAGAAACCGTGCCCCGAAGGGACTAAATCGCGCCGAAAATCGTGCCACGAGCTCAAACGCCGGCTTTGAATCCACCGTTCGGGATCGCGCCAAAACCACTCCATCCTCACCCCGTCGCGCACCCAACCAGCTCCACAGCATCCCCAGCACTCGCCCCTAGGTCCTCCGTCTGCAGCCGGAGCCGAGAAGGCTCGAGAGGTGAGAAAACGGGAGAGAGAGAGGCGGCGGCGAGAATGAGAAGGAAGGAGAGAGAAAAGGAAAGAAAAAGGAAAAGAAATTAGGAATTTTCCTAATTTCCGAAAAATCCGATTTCTGGCCCTATCTCAGAAAAATACTTAAAAATAGTCAAAACGATCGGCTCGACGAGTACATCGTCCCTGTAGCATCCGCGAGTCGATGAACTGAGGAATAAACTCACCGTAGGGTTCCGTAACTAGTACGAGAGAAAAACCCACACGGATCGTAAAACTCAACTCGGGAGCTACAAAGGCGAACCGAAACTCACCGAAAAGGATCCGAAAGACCCAATAAGGATCCAGCAAAGATCCGGGACATTACATCCTTGGTGGAGAGGGTTCTGGAAGCGGACCTTGTACAATGACAAGCTCTCTGGAAGTAACTGGAAACACAGGAGTATCATCTTGTACATTGTTGTCATCTTGGATATTGCTGAAGTCTTAGTAGTCCATTCTGGCTTAACTGGCTTCAGGTCTATCTGCCCTAGCCTCTGGTCTTTCCATTCTGTTTAGATTGGCCTCTTGCTGATCTTGTGTTTCAGTTCTCACTTCATGACCAACTTCCACTGAAGTAGATACAGGTTTCTGACTTGGCAAAACCCTGACTGGCTTTCCATTTATAACTTTAAATCCCATGAATTTCTGAATGTAAGAGAGGGAGTATACGTTCCCTTTAGGAATATTCAGTTTCTTCTCATCTCCAAAATTTACTCCAACTTTTCTAAATATGGCAGTCAATGGAGCAGCATATGAGAGTGTCCTAGATTGTGTTAAGCAAGATCCCATAGTCTGAATGATTACATCTGACAATGAAATGTTTATCTTTTTCAGCATGCAATATAGTAAAAATCTCTGCATCTCAGTGACCCGTTCCCTACCACTGCTCTGAGGTGTTATCATGGATGTGCAAATATGGTGGAGCAGTCTATTGAATGGAGGGAACCTATTTGCTTTAAGACTAGATAAAAACGTTTCCTGACGTCTGTAGGATCACTGGGTTTGTCAGTCAGAAGAGCATAAGCTGCATGTTCATCAAACTGAAAACTGAGTAGCTGAACCCCATTCATTGGTATTTTCCAAGCTCTGGCAAACAGTTTGTTTGTCAATTCGAAACTAACATTCCTGACAGTTGAAGAAATTTTGGGGATCTGAGGTTCATACTTCAAATTGTGGTAAAATTCCCTAACTAGGGTGGGGTAATAAATCTTATGATTTGTAACGAAAGACCACCAACCTTGATAATCCAAAGTAGGGAATAGTTGCGGAAAAACCTCAAGCATCTCAACGTCGGTAGCAACAATATACTGTGGAATAAGGACTTTCAGAGGTTCTTCCACATTGATGGTGAGAGAGGGATCAGAAAATCTTGCATGTGAACTGGCGACACCTTTCTTCCCCTTCGCAGCACCTGAAGATATAAACTGCTCTTCTGCCCTTACGGTAGATAGCTTTCTCTTTTTGGTTGGCGGGCTTGGATGAAGACGGCGTTTCCGAAGAGATAACTCTATCTCTTTGCCTTTCTGTTTCCTTGGAGCTGAAGGAGACGGTATCTTTTCTGAAGGATCTGCCACGCCCTTGTCTTTGCCCTTCTGCTTCGCTACCCTTGTCTTTGCCGGCGAGCTCTTCTCTTTTCCTGTCCGTTGTGTTGGAGCTGACTGAGACGGCGTCTCCTCTTGAAATTTGGTTCGAGGCTCAATCCTGCCCGTAGCAAGGATGGGATCTCTTCTCTTTAGACCCTTCTTGTTCTTCCCCTTCTTCACTTGTTCCGGAGGCGCCATGGCAGCGAGAATCAAACGGGAACAGGAGAGAAGATTGAGAGAAGGAGCTGAGGAAAGACTAAGAGATTCGGAGAGGTAGAAGCCCACTAGGTTTTGGAAGGAGCTTAGTAGACGGCAGCGTTTACGCTGCGGGGTTTTAAAGAAGGTGACGACTCATTTTCAATTCAAAAGGGTGAACCGGTGCACTGTGCTGAACCGGACTCGGAAGAAATTGGAGTTATTGAATGATTGCGTTTACGCAGTGAGGCACTGCGTCGACGCCACCAAAGCGAGTCATGAATGTAGTGTTAAGTAGACAAGAAATAGTGAAGACCCATAGTATTTAGGCATTCTAAAGACATTGAAATTATGAAAAGATGAAATTACATTCAGGGATTTTTAATCGATAAAATTCAAGTTCCCTTATAAGAGATATGATGAGAAATGATGAGAGCCCCTAATTCATTTAATGATGTGGAGAAAAACAATCTTAAGAATTTGAGACAAATCCTTGAATAAGAGGAGCATGATTATGGAATAAGGATAGAACAATTTGCACACTTGGAACTTTCTCATATCTTTCCCTTAGATTGTTCAATTTCAAGAGGCCCTTAGAGAAGTGAATTTAACCAGTATTGAAGATGAACTCCATAGGTTTTTATATGAGCTTCAGGTCAACCACCCATATATATATATATATATATATTTAAATTCTCATTTGCAGTCAAGTGTAGCTAGCCTTTTGACACGGGTACACATGTTTATCAGACACCAGAGTTCCCGGTTACTCAGTATAGCTAACTATTCTGCTCCAATAAAACAGAGTTGGCAACTCACATCATGTCATGTCTTTTAGCACTTCATTGGTGCATGAAGGTAGTTTCTCAGTGGAAAGTTACCATTGCTCTGCAATGAATTATTTTTCTTTTGAAACAGAGTTGACAGCTCACTTCATGACATGCTCCTTAGCACTTCTTTGGTGCATAGAGACAGTTTCTCAGCGAAAGCTTGCCATTGCTCTGCAATTTATTCCATGAAGATATTTATATACATTGCATAGGGTTTGTTTCTTCAGCTCTTATTAAACCTATTCTGAGTTTAAAGTCAATACAGATATTAAATTCATTTGCGCAAAGTGGTCTCTTTACTTTTGATCATCATAGTTCAAGAATGGATGAGTTCCCAGTTTTATTAAGTAGTTCCATGACTATTCCATATGCAAAGCACCTTTATGTTCAAGAATTTTAGCATTCAAAGAACAAAAGATTTATAGATATCCAACCATTAATACTGCATAGAGCCAGTCAATAAAGATCACCTCTTATAAAGGAATTATCACTTTAGCTCCCCCTGAATCTATGACATCAATTCACATTTCGGAGCTCAAGAAATACAGAAGATTGAGAGGTACTTCACTACAAGCTGAAGAACTGAGTATAGAAGAAACAAGGTTGATGAGAGGTTGAGAAGACGACTCCAAGTTTCAGACAAACTGAGGTACTAGAAGATTTCAACATAATGAGATATGTGAGAACCCAACTCCAGTGCTGCGTTAATCCTTCTGACGTAATCCAATTAATTCCAGAACTGATTTGCACCAGGTTTATGTCAGTGCGTCAACTCAACCAGGTGACTGCGTTAACTCACTCAACCAGTCAGTTCAACTTCCAGCCTGTTTCCAGAAAGTTTCTGTCAGTGCGTTGACATAGTCTTGCAACAGCGTTAACTCAGCCTTATTAACCACTCTTCAGATTCCCAGATCACTTAAGCTAAAGGGACAGAATTGCACTCCTTAGTAAGTAAGAACTAATGCAAACTCTCCCTCCATTCATGCATGACTGAAAATATGAATGAAGATGCAATTGTTGACATGATGGCTTTTTATTTATCATGTGCTCCTTAAAGAAAAATGCTCAAAACTAAACTCCCCCTAAATCTGTGACTTATTTAGAAAGCAGGCAATTTCAACTCAAGCAAGGCAAGTAATCAATTTATTCCTAGGCACAGTTAACCAAACAGGTTTCAAAGAAGAATACAAGCAATCAATTTAGGCATCAAGACGAGGATTGCACAATCCAAGCTCTCTCCTAAGACAAGAAAATCTTTCATTATTCAGAGGCTTGGTAAAAATGTCAGCTAGTTGATGTTCTGAGTCTACAAAAATCAATTTAAAGCTTCCTTTATTAACTTCATCTCGCAAGAAGTGATGCCTAATTTCTATGTGTTTGGTCCTAGAGTGCTGGATGGGGTTCTTTGCCAGGTTAATGGCACTTGTGTTATCACACAATATTGGGACACATCCAAGATCAGTTTGATAATCTTGGAGTTGGTGTTTGATCCACAACACTTGAGTGTCACAACTCCCTGCAGCGACATATTCTGCCTCTGCAGTGGATAGTGCTACTGAGTGTTGTTTCTTGGATGCCCAAGAAACCAAACACCCTCCCAAAAATTGGCAATAGCCACTTGTGCTTTTCCTGTCAAGTTTGCATCCAGCATAGTCTGCATCTGAGTATGATACGAGATCAAAAGTGCAAGATGCAAGATACCAAATCCCTAAATCTCGAGTTCCAGCAAGGTATCGAAAGATACGCTTGACAGAGCTCAAGTGGGATTCTTTAGGATCAGACTGAAAACGAGCACACATACATACACAAAATTGGATGTCTGGCCTAGATGCAGTAAGATAGAGGAGTGATCCGATCATACCTCGATAAGTCTTTGCATCTACTGATTTACCTTTCAGATCTGCATCCAAACTTGTATTGGTGCTCATGGGAGTGTTGATTGTCTTAAGATTCTCCATTTGATATTTCTTCAATAATTCAGATATGTACTTTGCCTGGTTGATGAAGCATCCATCCTTGCTTTGGGTGATTTGTAGACCTAGAAAAAATTGAAGCTCACCCATTAGACTCATCTCAAATTCTGTGGCCATCAAATTTGCAAATTCCTCACACATGCTTGGTTTAGTGGATCCAAAGACTATATCATCAACATAGATTTGAACCAGAATAATGTCATTATTTCTTACCTTGGTGAATAGGGTTTGGTCCACTTTACCTCTTGAATATCCTTTCTCAGTGAGGTATGAGCTGAGTCTATCATACCATGCTCGAGGTGCCTGTTTGAGCCCATAGAGAGCTTTGTCTAATCTGTAAACATGGTCAGGGCAGTCTATAGATTCAAAATCGGGGGGTTGTTCAACATACACCTCTTCTTTTATTAAACCATTAAGAAATGGACTTTTTACATCCATTTGATGGAGTTTTATTCCATGACAACATGCATATTCAAGTAATAATCTAATAGCTTCTAATCTAGCTACTGGTGTAAAGGATTCTTCAAAATCAATGCCAAATTCTTGGTTATATCCTTGTGCTACCAGTCTTACTTTATTTCTTATCACAATTCCATTTTCATTTTGTTTATTTCTAAAGACCCACTTAGTTCCAATTACTGAAAGTTCATTGGGTCTTGGCACAAGGTGCCACACTTTATTTCTTTTGAATTGATTTAATTCCTCATGCATTACATTTATCCAGCAATCATCTTTCAGGGCTTCAGTTACATTTTTAGGTTCAATTTGAGATATAAGAGCCAAATTATCCATTTTTTCAATTGTTCTAAAATGAGATCTAGTTCTGGTAGGGTCATGCAGATTACCAATAATGCTTGATAGAGGGTGGTCTCTTAACATTCTAACATTGGTCAGAGAGTTACCTTCATTAGCATCTGCATTACCTCTAGTGCTTGATTCTGCTGGATTCTCATTTGACCTTGGCTCTTCCTCTTGAGTGTATTGTTCTTCCTTTTCTTCAAGAAACTCCCCATCATCTTTGTCCCTGCAAGATTGTTTATTTTCAGACCTGACATTCATTTCATCGAAGACAATATGTGGAGATTCTTCAACAGATTGAGTTTTGACATTTAGGACTCTATAGGCCCTAGAGTGATTTGAATATCCTAGAAATATGGCTGGTTCACTCTTAGGTTCGAATTTATCTAAGTCCCGTTTGTGATTATTTTGAACAAAGTATTTAGATCCAAAAACTCTGAAATGTATAACAGAGGGCTTCTTACCTTTCAACAATTCATATGGAGTCTTTTTGGACAGTGGTCTTACCATTGCCCGGTTTACAATGTAGCAGGCTGTGTTTACCGCCTCTGCCCAGAACTTCCTTGGGAGTTGTCCTTCGATCAACATTGTTCTAGCCATCTCGACAAGGGTTCTGTTTCTTCTTTCCACCACTCCATTCTGTTCAGGAGTTCTTGGAGATGAGAACTTGTGAGATATTCCCATTGCCCTGCAAAAATCATCAAATTCTGAATTTTCAAATTCTCCTCCATGATCTGACATGATAGATGAAATAGTATACTTATCATCCTGCTGAACTTTCCTGAAGAATGCCTGAAATTCTTCAAATGCATCATTCTTATGAGTTAAAAAGAATACCCAAGTAAACCTAGAAAAGTCATCTACCAAAATAAATCCATATTTATTGCCACTCAAACTTGCTGTTCTAGTGGGTCCAAACAGATCCATGTAAACAAGTTCAAGAGGTCTAGAAGATTGATTTTCAATTCTGGATTTAAATGACTTCCTAGTATGCTTGCCTTGAGTGCATGCATTACAAATTTTGTCATTTTGCTTAAATGAAATATCAGGCAGACCATTCACCATGCTGAATTTGGCTAACTTATGCATGACACTATAGCAAACATGTCCTAGTCTACGATGCCATAGCCAAGCCAGCTCACTTTTATTCACAGTTAGACAAAGATTGTTATGAGCATAATCATCCAAGTCTACCATGTACATGTTATTTATTCTTTTTCCAGTGAATTTGACACTTTCAGACTGCATTTCAAGAATAGTGCATGCATGAGAATCAAACACAACTTTGTGCCCCCTATCACACAGTTGGCTTATACTAAGAAGATTGTATTCTAATCCTTCAACAAGTAACACATCATCAATAGAGTTCAGGGGATTTTTGCCAACTTTACATTTTCCAATTATTTTACCTTTATTGTTCCCCCCAAACGTGACATGTCCTTCTTTCTCAACTAGGAAACAGAATTTTGCCTTATCGCCCGTCATGTGCCTTGAGCAGCCGCTGTCAAGATACCACCTATTGTGTACAGCTGCAAGGCACTCCTGCAAATCACATCAAACAAGAGATTTTGGAACCCAAATACACTTGGGTCCCATCAGACCATATGATTGTGTCAAGTAAGACAGCATACTTTTGGGAATCCAAATCTGTTGTTTTGAGGGTTTTTGAGATGTGGGGGTCATAGATTTGAAATTTTTCTGATTGGGTTGAGGTACCCTTTGGAATGACCTTTTTGAACCATTTCTGTTGTTAGAGAAGTATGAGGTTTTATTCTTGTTCCCATTCCAATGATTATGATGACTCCAAGAAGCACTGAGGAACCTAGGATGAGAAGTTCTAGAGGAATATTGAGTTCTTGAAGGGATGAAGGTTCGCTGCGTAGACCCTCTCTCCTGACTGCGTTGACTCATCCACCCAACCCTTCTGTCATATGGGTTTTGGTACATAGGGTGCGTCGACGCACTGTAGTGGCTGCGTCGACTCATTCTCATGTTTCTGAAAGAATACCCATCTCGGAAGGGTGTATGCGTTGACGCAGTATGGACACTGCGTTGACGCGGCCAATGGTTTGTTCTAGCATTATTTCTATAGAACCCCTGGGACATGGGTTGAGTGGACGTAGGGTACTCAGTGCGTTGACGCAACTGTCTTGTACCAGACCTATGACTCCCTAAATTTCTATATCCTTGATGCTGGGTTGATGAACTAGGGTCTATAGGCTGACCTGAGTGTTTACTTCTGAAATTAGGCACATTCTTGTGGTTATTGGCTTTCAAGGTAGTATTCATTTTCTCTTTGCCCTTTTCTTTTCTGATTTCATCTGTCTGTATTACTTCTTCTTGATTTTTCTCACAAGACTTCTTTTTAGCCGTTTGGCTCTGCTCAGATGTACCTTGTTCAGAGACAAATGTTATAAATCTAGCTCCTAGATCCTTCTTCTTGGTTGGATTATAACCAAGTCCTTATTTCCCAAAATTACTTTTTATTCCCATGACAGCTTCACGATTGTTTTTTCCTTGTGTTAATTTCTCAAGAGAGGCTTGTTTACTTGAATTCTCATCTTCCAGTTTCTTCAAATTTTCTTGGAGTTCCTGATTTACTCTTTGAATGGCTTCATATTTTTCTTCAGCAATTTTTACATCACTCTCCAATTTTTGCATTCTGAGTTTCAGTTCATCATGCACTTTCAGAAGAAATTCGTTTTCTCTCTTCATCTCTATTAATTGATCTCTACATTGGTCACTTTCATCAAGAGATTTTCTTAAACTAGTAATTTCAGCTTCTAGGCACCTGATTTTCTCATTCAATGAATTTTCTTGACTAGTCAGATTTTTCTTTTTCTTGAGTGATTTATTTTCTTTCTTAACATATTTATACTTATCTAACAATTCATTGAATGCTTCTTCCCAATCACTGCAAGAGAAGTTTTCGAAGTAAGAAGTTACCTCATCCTGCTCATCATCCTTAGCCATGAAGCACAGCTTAACATCACTCTCTTCTTCAGAAGTGCTTTCTTCTTCATCTTCATCTTTCTCCTCGTCACTCCACGTACTTATCATGGTCTTGGGCTTTTTATTTTTCCACTTTGGCTGAGCTTTCTTCATATTCTCTGGACATTCATATTTGATATGTCCTTGTTTCCTACATTTATAACAAACAACCTTGTCAGATTTCTTTGAATTTTCTGATTTGAATTTTGAACTCTTTCTTACCTCTGGTCTTCTGTTGTTTCTAAATTTATCTTCCTTCCTTAGAAACTTCCTGAATTTTCTGGTGAGCATTGCTATCTCACCTGAGTCATTATCTGAGGTAGATGACTGACTGTCATCTGAACTCTCCTTGCTACTTGGTCCTGCCTTCAATGCAAGAGGCTTTTTCTTTTTCACATCCTCATCTGTCCTTTTGAGGTTCAGCTCATAAGCCATCAAAGATCCGATAAGCTCATCAGGGGTAGTGGTAGGAAGGTTCCTAGATTCCTCAACAACAGTGGCCTTGGTGTGCCAAATTGGAGTTAGGGATCTAAGAATTTTCCTGACCAGTTCATAATCAGTGTAAACCTTTCCCAGACCTCTAAGACCATTCACTAATAGGGTTAGTCTAACATACATTTCAGATATATTTTCCTCTAGCTTCATTCTAAAAGCTTCATATTCAGAAATTAACATATTGGCTTTTGTCTCTCTTACCTCTGACGTACCTTCATAGATGACTTGAAGTCTGTCCTACATTTCCTTGGCACTGGCACATGAGGATACTCGTGAAAACTCCATAGGATGCAATGAGCATTACATGATGTTCATAGCTTGCCAATTGACGTTGGACTTCGAATCTGCTCTTTCACCCACAGTTCCTCATCTCCTTCTAACTGATATGGTCCCTTGCTCACGACTCTCCAAATCTCATGGTTCTGAGCTCTCAGAAATACCTGCATCCGATTTTTCCAGTAAGCATAGTTAGTGCCATCAAAGAAGGGTGGCCTATTCACTGCATACCCTTCAGGCATGAGCCCCTTGTTTTCCATTCCACTAAATCTCTCTGGGTTGTGAGACCCTTGACAAGAGAGCCAAGCTCTGATACCACGTGTTGGATTAGGTGGAAGGTCAAACTAGAGGGGAGGGGTGAATAGGTTGACCCTTTGAAAAATTAATGCAAGATCACACTCGCTTTAGAAGTAAGAATGCTAATTAGAAGTTCAGTAAACAGACTGTATGAAGATCGTGCCTAATCAAACATCTAACGATAGGTGGATAGTGTGAGAATAGCAAACCACAAGAGGAACACAGATTTTTATGGTGGTTCGGTCTCCCTGTGGAGACCTACGTCCACCCCTCACTAAACCAGTGAGGATCCCTGCTGAGCTTTACAGGTTAGCCTCACCGAGGAACTATCTCCTCAAACAACGCTGAGCATTACAGCTTGGCTTAACCAGAGGAAAGATCCTCTAAACCGCTGACGAACAGCTTGCAGGCAAACATGCCCAAACGCCCTTGATCCAAGCACAATCTACTAGATCAAACCCCTCCCTCTACTCAAACCAGTACGAGGGAGAAACAATGTAACAGAGTTCAAATTGAAAAGACAAACAATAAACAAAATCACTCAGTAATGAAGGAACAATCTCAGATCTGTGAGGCCGCCGGATCTCAGGCTTGAATTCAGAAGTCTGGGAGAAGAAGCTTCAACGATCAGCTGATCTTCTCCTTCTGAAATGTAGATGAGCTTGCAATAGATCACTGCTCCTAAATCTCCTCAGGTCTTCAGCAGATCGCCATCAGGAAGAAGATGAACTCCCAGTTCTTCTCGTGAGCTCCTCTTGCTCAGCCTAGTCCGCAGCAGCTTCGAAACCTCCAAAAACCTTTTTCAATGTTCATGTTTCCGCGCTCACTTCCAGATCCATGTAATATATACATCTAGTGGGCCCCAACCAGATTTTCTGGTTAGCCCACTGATTGATCTCATCAGAGCCTTCTGGAATCACGAATGAAAACGAGATCGAAACACTTTTTGGCTGATGTGGCCTTTGACGTCACTAATGACTGGGGTCCACCCAACTAATTTTATGAAAGAATTCAGATGGCGTCAACCCATGGTGACCAAGGGGTTTACGCTGCCTTGAACTGTCCACAAAGCTTTAAGTTCGTAGGTGGATGCGTTGACCCATTGGATTAATGCGTCAACCCACTAAGCTAACCCAGAGCCAATTTCATCTCAGAGTGAACTACTACGTCGACGCTGCCCTACTGTGGCGTTGACGCAGTGAAGTAGATCTGTGAGTGCCTCTGCTTCTTAAGCTGATGCGTCGACGCTGCAATAGTGTGGCGTTGACGCACTGAGATTATATCAGTTACTTATGATTTTGCCTCTTCAACTAATGCGTGGACGCCTTGAATTTCCAGCGTCGACCCTGTTCCTTTCTTGCATCAAAAATGAACGAAATGCATGCGTTACTTAATCAAGATTTAGTTCAACATTTTAAGTTGAATTCAACATACACATCTCATGGTTGTCATCATCAAAACCAGGGGCACAACATTGTTATCCTCTTCCAGTCATCTATTGACTGGGGTTGTGTCAGGGTGCACCTAACCACACCCAACCTACGGTCTTCATAAAATAAAACTGGGTGACATGAGTCAACGCTCTTGATGCCCACAAACTCTCTTTCATCAGCCGAGTCATTTGAGTCTCCCTCGACTTGTGAACAACTTCCTCTACATCCTCTTGCTCATCATCCTCATACTCACTGTCAATGTAAAGAGACTTGGTCTGACTTGGACACTGACTTGTCACATGGCCATACCGTTGACATTAGTAGCATTGAGTCTTAGGGTTGACCTTGAATGGTTCGCTAGCAGCTCTCCTCTCAACAGCAGGAGGTTGTTTAACACTGGCAGAACTGGCGACCGGCTTCGCAGAAGAAGAAGAAGGGCCGGGGTGGAAAGAGGTGGTCCTTCCCACAGACATAGACTTGGCATGTGTGTCATGAGCCTCGACAGCTTGAGAAAAGAGAGCGCCCTTGGATTCATCCAAATCCAAGACTAGTTGATAGGCCATCTCCAATTAGGTGTGCCTCTGGCAATGAGCTCCCGATGATAGTCATCTTGCAACCTATATCGACAACGAGACAAAGTTTGTGTGGGGGTCTTCAGTTCCATTGCACTACATCGGTTCAGATACTCATCAAACTTAGCAACATATTTAGTGATTAATTTATTACCTTGGGTCAGTCGGCTCCATCGGTCGAGCATCCTCTGGTGGAATGAGAGGGGAAGAAACTTAACCTTCAATCGCTCCTTCATCTCATCCCAAGTCATCACAGGGTCTTCTCTCCTCAAAGCATTTTGGCGCTCCAAATTTCCCTAGTATTGGCCCGCTAAGCCAGTCAACTTCATGACTACGAATCTGACTTGCTTCTATTATGACATGTTGTACCAATCGAAGTAGCGGTCCATGCTCAACATCCAGTCCAAGAATGCCTGGGGATCCTAATGACCATTGAAATAGGGAGCGTCAACTTTCACGCTCTTAAGAAATTTGTCGTGTTGGGTCCTCCTCTCTAGGGGTAGGCCTTGTCTCCTCCCTTTCTGGGCGGGGTCTGATCACGCCCTAACCCAAAGTCATGACGGTGGGTTCTCCAAACTTCTTGCCTAGGGTTTCTAGGGACAACTTGGGAGGCTTCATTGTCACTGGGCTCTGGGATACCTCTGTGTTCATGCTTTAACCTATCGAGCTGAGCAGTAAAATTTTCATGGGTTTCTTATTGCTTTTGCTCTATGTTTCCGAACCTAGCTAGGATGTCCTCTAGAATCTTGGACATACCCTCGGAAGCTATTTGAGGTCTGTCAACGAGGTAATCTCGACCACTATGCAAAGGGCATGCACGGGAGGTGGGACCTAAATGACTAAATGATGCTGGTGAACCTGCGTATACTACTAAATGATGATCAAACCTACAAGGAAGTTCTAAACTTTAACCATCCTCTGATACCAAAAATGATGTGCTACCGTGACAAGATCCAAGCCATGACAGGATGAACAATGCTAAATAAAAGAACAAGTGAATCCTAGATGATGCGATAATCAAAGCAAGAACTATGACAAGAAATTATGGTCACATTCAGAAGTAAAGATGAAATTTCAATGCAAAGTTTCATCTCACAAGTAATGCTTAGATAGTCCGTATGGGGCCAAGCCCATGCACACACGATTGGGGTGGGCAGCAAACATGATAGTAGAATGGAGACCAATTGAGATTCTATGGATTGTTTAACCAAATAAAAGTAACCACGGGGAGGGGACGAGATCGCCGACTGCACTTGAGTGCATGGCGGCGTCGGCACGATGCCCGGGTGGGAAGCTAAGATGACGGCGGTGGCTGCGGGAGCAGGGGGCTCGTGGATGGCCGTGGAGGTGACGGCGGTGGCTGCAGGCAGAGGGGTGCTTGTGGATGTCTAGGGCCGCTGCCCCTGCCGTCGTTGGCGGCGGAGGGGAGCCGCAGTGATGGGGACGGTGGCGGCGATGGCAACGGTGGCGGATGGTGCCATTGCTGCTGTGGTTGCCTGCGGTGGTGGCTTGAGGGAAAAAGAAAAGTGGGAAGGGAAGAGGGTGGCAAGCTAGCTGTGACAGAGGGAGGAGAGGAAGAAGGGGAAGAGGGTGGAGGGCTAGCGCTGGTGGAAGGAGGGGAGGAAGAGGAGGAGTCGTCATGGATGGCAGTTTCGGCTGAAATGTATCGGTTTCGGATCGGAACGATTCGAAATCAACCGGACGAAACTGGGCGAAATCGGACACCTTCAGTTGGCAAAAAAATAATATTTTATTTAATTTCGGGTCGAAACTGAAACCGACACAGGAACTGCCTTCTATGGGAGGAAGAGGGTGGCTGGCCGGCGGTGGGAGGGGGAGAGGAAGAAAAAGAGGAGGGCAGCAGTCGCGTGCAGGGGAGGGAAGAAGAAGAAGAGGAAGAAGGACAAGGGGGTTGCTGTGGGGCTGGGCTAATGGGTGGAGGTTGGTCGTGGAGGTGGAGTGCGGCGGAGCAAAGCCACGGCAGGCTAGCCTGGGGTTAAGGGCCGGGGCCCTGTTTGTGTGACCTACCGGCGGGGTCGGGGAAGAAAAAGAAGAGGAAGGGGGGATGCGTGTGGGTAGGGAGAGAGAGGGCTCCAGCGGCGGTGGTGGTGGCATGATGGCAGCTACGTCTAGGTTAGGGTTTGGGCTTCACACCACTTGCTCTCTCACAACACAACTAGGAAAAAAAGGCTTTCTTCATTCATTTCAAAAACTGGTTTTTACATTAGGGTTTCCAAGCCTTTTAATGGCTTCAACAAAGGGGTAACCTGGCCATACATGACAGCATGACCAAAATGCCCTCAAGTTCTCTCTAAAGTACAAAAGAAGCAAAATAACAAGAATCTTACGACACAATTGCACTGAAAAAGCAAAATAATGCTGATAAAGCAAAATAGCACTAGATAAATCAACCGCGGGGTCGTCTACGAGTATAGACTCGCAATGGGGGCGTGATGACCTCATCATTGACTACTGGCCGTATGGGTTAATATGACTTGCCCTTTGACATCTTTGAGCTGATAAAGGACACCAAGATGAAGAACATTGGTCTTTAGGTTGTTTCCCTAAGAAATTTCCCATTAGTATAATGAACCTTGGCTTTTCTTGTCTAGAATGAGCTTAATTTCTTGCAGTGCATCAAAATTTAGAGAAAAAAGAAGTCTTTCTTTGCTATGAATTTGTCATCATATCTATCCTCTTTTTATTTCTTTAGAACTTTGTGTTAAAGGGCATTACCATCCAAAAATGCATGTCTTAGCAGGAGGTGAAGGTCCAACATTATAGGGGTAATGCTCACTAAAGGTTGCTTTGGTAAATGAATCGGATGCCGTATTCGCCAGTGCCCGCCGGTTCCAATGGCGTATTCGCCGGTTTCCACCTAACTGGTTTTGGTGGCTGCCGCGTAACCGAGGTTGAAGAGGCACTTTTCTGCGCTTTTATGGGGTTTTAGGCGAATATGCTGTTCGCCTGGGAGGGTCAAGTACACCATCCGAGCTCGGTTAAGACGAACTACACATTCGCCTATAACCTACTCGTTTACCAAACAGGCCCTAAAGGACTATCCCCTTGCAGAAATGGTGATCCTGGGTAGAGTCACACAACAAGTGGCACTACCTCAAACTGCATTAGGGCCAAACAGGGGGAGTCCAATGAGCATGAAAGGACCCCCCTCTGATGTCATGCTAAAGAACTTGATTGTCCAAAAAAATTTAGAGAAAAAAGAAGTCTTTCTTTGCTATGAATTTGTCATCATATCTATCCTCTTTTTATTTCTTTAGAACTTTGTGTTAAAGGGCATTACCATCCAAAAATGCATGTCTTAGCAGGAGGTGAAGGTCCAACATTATAGGGGTAATGCTCACTAAAGGTTGCTTTGGTAAATGAATCGGATGCCGTATTCGCCAGTGCCCGCCGGTTCCAATGGCGTATTCGCCGGTTTCCACCTAACTGGTTTTGGTGGCTGCCGCGTAACCGAGGTTGAAGAGGCACTTTTCTGCGCTTTTATGGGGTTTTAGGCGAATATGCTGTTCGCCTGGGAGGGTCAAGTACACCATCCGAGCTCGGTTAAGACGAACTACACATTCGCCTATAACCTACTCGTTTACCAAACAGGCCCTAAAGGACTATCCCCTTGCAGAAATGGTGATCCTGGGTAGAGTCACACAACAAGTGGCACTACCTCAAACTGCATTAGGGCCAAACAGGGGGAGTCCAATGAGCATGAAAGGACCCCCCTCTGATGTCATGCTAAAGAACTTGATTGTCCAAAAACACATGATGATAGGATAAGAGAGGTCCAACAATATATTGAAGGGTAGCATTCGTGTAAACCTGATATGGAACTGTATTTAAACAGCTTTCGCCAAAAGTTTTGTCTGGCATATCGCTACCTGGTACAAAGATTCATCCCTTTCTGACATCCCACACTTGGATTAAAAGAAAGCATTTAGCTGGCCCCTCTGCATGATCCTGCAATGTGGTTTTTGTGTGGATTTCTGATTCTCAGTCGCTTGTGGTCCTTATCATACAGGCAGTTTGGTAGTTTCTCCACCTGCCAACTGGTTTTGTGGAACTTTGACAATCTCTTATCCAAGGTTGCCATGATGTGGAGGTCTGGAGCTTTCCATGGCCTTAGAGAGGCTTTGCGTTAGAGCTGGTCAGAAAAAATTGCTGAATTCTTGGGTCATTGTATGTTCTTAACTGACTCCAGACTGATAGGAGCATTTCTGATTAAGGGTCAAGCATTGACTTAGAAGCTGACTGCTTTGTAGTCTTGTTCTCCATCAAGGTTTCAGGAAGCTATATGTAATTATGGTTTGTTGGACGTAGTTTGCTGCTAGTTTTTCATGAGTAGATGTTTTATTCTACTTTCAGTCCTATGCTTTAAGTTTAACTTCTTGATTTTTTTTCATTTCTTGGCAATTTATTGAGGTTAATCCAGGCATTCAGTTTTCCCCCTTTTTACTGATCACTATTTACGTATTTCAGCTTAAGATGTTAAATCGCATTGCAACAGTCAAGGGTGATGGAACTGTAGTATTTGAAGTTCCAAGCAGTGTTGAAACTGGGGCATTTGATACTGAATCTGAGGATGTTGGTAGTGAAACTGTTGACGAAGAAACTGTAGACATGACAGATATTCAGTATATGCCTCCTTTGCAAATAGTTATGCTTATTGTGGGGACACGAGGAGATGTGCAACCATTTATTGCGATTGGTAAACGGCTGCAGGTTGTTTGCCTCTCTGTTTTTAGTTTTGCAGTCTATGTACATTGCTAGTTTGTCAAATTCACCATCATATTTGTTGACAAAACATGTACCAGCTCCATGTCATTTTCCCCCAAACATGGGCTACTTTTCGTTCTTAGTTGATTGAGTAATTATGAATTTTTGCAATTGCATGCCTATAATTAGCAAAGTTCCAGTCCTTTAATTATCACGAGTCAATCCAATCTTTGTGAGTGTTATCTATTTTCAGTTAAGCCCACATGGTTTTGTCCATAAAAGGGCACCTTACAAGTTATGGATCCAAGTCACATACATTTAGCCTGTAGTTTTTTCATCCTCCCATATGGGACTAATATTGTTCATCCCTGCCTCAGCCCCCAGACACACTGGTGGTTCCACATCATCATGCTTTAACCCCATGCATGGGTAACCCTTTCGTATGGTACCCTCTTCGATCGCCTGAATTGTGACTGAGCCACTATGTTATCTCTATCTTAATATAACAAGGTTATTTCTCTTGGCAAATATGGAAAGAATGACATCTCATGTTTTCTTATAGTGGATCTATGAGATTGTGTTTTAAAACTTTCTAGGAGGCTCCGTAGGAACTATGGGGATAAAAGCATAAGTGGAGTTTTTTGTGTGATGAGATACAATTACTGCTATGGGGTGTGTAGAGTACTAGGTATCCTATGACAAACCGGCATGAAGCTGCGATGTCTACTCTCAGGGGTGGATAGAAGTGAGGTGGGGAAGAGGAGTGGAAAGGAGGTGGTGTGGATAGTTGCCACTGTGGAGAACTTGTTGGCAACTGCCGGTGCTAAAGTGTTGTCCAGGGTTGTGATACTGGGTGCAAGAGTGCTGCTAAATGCTTGCACTGTACGCTCATGGGCATAGGAAGAAGGGCTCCACCCCCAAAATACACATTATAAAAATAGCTGCTGATGCAACTTGGAACTTTTACAACTCTTCTCTTCAAACATCTGATAGTGATACATCTTTTTTGGTATGTTTGATATCGTTTATATGTGCCACATATTTTGCTTTATTTGCTTATTTCCTCAGAGATGTTAGATTGCTGCAGCATTTCAATCTCTTCAATGAGCTTCCCACTCGGCATAAATATGTAAAAGCAAATTAGGGCCATTCAGCTTTCTTATTTATGCATTTTCTTTCTTTGATTCTGGATATTTGAGTACAAAGTATTTTCTTTCAGAAACTCATTCCAGATTCCAATCTCAGGACTATGGCCATCGTGTTAGACTAGCAACTCATGCAAATTTTAAGGAATTTGTCTTGACTGCTGGTTTGGAATTTTTCCCCTTGGGTGGTGATCCTAAAGTTCTAGCTGAGTGTGAGATACTTACCTGTATCTGAACGTTTTTGTAGGTTGTAACTTGTAGCCAACAGAGGACCAGCTGACTTTGTGTATGATATTTTCTTTTTCTGTATTTTGAGCAGATATGGTCAAGAATAAAGGCTTTTTACCATCAGCTCCTTCAGAAATTCCGATTCAAAGGAAGCAAATTAAGGAAATTATATATTCTTTGCTCCCTGCATGCAAGGATCCTGATGATACAGGCATTTCTTTCAAAGCAGATGCCATAATTGCAAATCCCCCGGCATATGGTCAGTCTCTCTTTTTTGTCTTTTGGCTTGGCTTCATACACAAAGTTCTTTTTCCTTTGTTTATGTTTTTAGAAATTTAGAATTGCATCAGCAAAGGTTGTTTTGTGTAAGCATGAAAGTGTAATTGGGTATATGCAGTCCAGCAGCATTTGCCTTTGCACCATCGATATTCTATTGCTTAGGCTTCTTGTTCATTGTTATGATTTATCTCTTCATCTTTGTTATGTATCTGGCGATAATGCATGGCATTAAATGTATAATGCATATCTTGTAGAATGATGGTTATTCCTTGTTAGTTTGCTGTGGTGTCTTCATTGAGCAAAGCATTGTGTGACAGTTGATAATCCTGTTGGTGAATATCCTAAAAGGGATGACTTCCTGAAATCTCAGGACAGTGAATTTATTATAGATTCTACATACATCAATAGTTAAAAAACCCTCTTTAAGGATTGCTAAAAGAAGGCCTCTACACTTTACAGTGCCCCACCACCAGCAATGCACTGGACTCTTTGATCCCCATGACTCCTTGAAGGATCTGGGTTGTGGCTGGGGTTAGCCACATGACCTCTTCTGAAGCAGCAATCCCATCTCCATGACCCTACTTACCATCACCACAAGCATTGGAATGGCCTAGGGCAGAAACATTCGGTATGTCTGTTCCCTAAAGATTGTCTTCTGACCCCAAAAGAGAAACCCAAGAAATAGATTGGGACCCCTGGTTGCAGGCAAGCTGGCCTTTCCTGTGTCACCTGCCAACGGTCGAGAAACTCTTGCTAATGTTCCAGTGGCTTCATGTGCTTGAGCTGCCATCGACCATCAGGAGGTGTGAGGGACATTGGAAATTTGGAAGTCTTAGAAGCCGTTTTTGTAGGCATGGTTTTTTCAAAATTTGCACTTTGGGAGTTCGTCTGAAGGCTAAAACCTGCTTATTCTTCAAGCCACTTTGTTTTTTTTTTGAAAAGTGGTTTGTACCATTAAAACATATTGAGAAAGAAAAGGATTTTCATGTATAAGCACTCAGCTTTCAAAAACCCCCCTATACAAAAAATCATCCCCCACCAAAGTGGTCTGCCCAATAAGAAGAAGAGGGAGGAATTAAAAACCTCTTCTTTCCATAGGTTTTTCATTAAAAAGCCACCGTGTCACTAACAAAAGAGAAAATCCTATCCACGGATGCCGCCTCCCTCTTGAAGATTCTTCTATTCCTTCTGCTCCAAATGGCCCAGAGGGTGCCGTGAAGGACAAACCACCAAATGACGATGCCACCCTTAACACTCCACCTCCTATGCCACTTAAGGAGGAGTTGATGAACCCCCTCGAAATGGTGGAGCACCTAGTGGAAAAGCTGGCCGATCCTAATCCAAATAGATTGAGAAAATGGGCAGCCTACGAACAGGTGATCCAAATCCTCCTCCGCATCCCCGCAGAGATAGCAAGAGGTGGGTATATGTGGTAAGAAAGGATCCAATCTGTTACACGTTGGAAGCCGGCCAGGGGAGATCCTCCAAATGAGGAGCTTGACTTTGGTTGGACTATTGACCTTCCATATCTAAGGTGCAAAAACATGGTGCAGTCCTCCATCTGAAATGAGGGAGTAGGTCGATCTCACAGAGAACTGACCCTCCCTGTCCCATCTCCACAACTTCTTGTCTTCAGAAGTAGCATCCAGTCTGAATTGAAGAAGGAAAGCTAGGAGATCTTCCAACTGGTTCATCTCTTCTGGAAAGAGATTCCTCCTTAAAGTAGGACACCAAACTCCCTCCCCCAGCTGTGCATCGAAAGACTGAGTCACAGAAGCTCCCGGAGCACTTGCAATAGCATATAACAATAGAAAGGACTCTGCAAGCGTGAACTCCCCGGACCACTTGTTAAGCGAGCACTTCTCTCAATTGCCCAGGCTAACCCGCACACTGGCTCTGATGAAATCAACACACTGAAGGATGCCTCTCCATATAGGGGAGACATTATACATGTGAGGTGGAAGTAACTCACACCCTGGAAGAAGTATAATATCTCTGCCTGATGAGTTGTCCCCAAAGATCTCCAACCTCCGTCCCGAGCCTCCAAAGCCACTTACATAATAAGGCCAAGTTGAAGTCTCTAATATTCTTGATACCCACACCTCCAGCTGCCTGACTCTTGCAAAGTCTGCCGTAAGCTGTGTCATGCCATCTCTTGCAGTTGTTTTCACTACCATGCCAAAAGAATCTTGACTGAATGGAGTCCAGTTTCTTGGCCACCGTTTTCGGAATTCTGAAAATGGAAAGGAAATAGATCGGTAAGTTGTCGAGTACAGATCTACATAACACCATACGACCTCCATAGGAAAGAAGCTGAGCCTTCCATCCCGTTAACCTGGACTCATATCTCTGCACCATCACTTGCCAATCCCCACAAAGGAGCAATCCTGGAGACAAAGGGAGACCCGGATAGGAGAGAGGAAACTCCCCAATCTGACACCCAAAGATGGAAGTCATATGCCTAAGAGTCGGTATCCTATACCATCTCTAATATCAATCTGGTATCAATCAATTGGTGCTCCTCATCGGCTAGGAAGAGAATAGTGTCATTGGCATACTGGAGATGTGTGATGCTGCAACTGGCGTGACCGGCCTGGAACCCACTTATCACACTTGCTGCCTCTGCTCTCACCCATAGTCTACTCAAAATCTGAGCCACCAGGATGAACAGAAGGGGAGATAGTGGATCCGCCTGACGAAGACCTCTCCCACTAGGGAAGTAGGAGGAGGGTTGCCCATTGATGAGAACTGCAAAGGAGGCGGAAGAGGTACACTCTCGTATCCAAGAGATCCAAGCGTGGTGGAAACCCATCCTCTCAAGCACTTGAAGGAGACAATTCCAACTTACTCTGTCATAAGCCTTTTCAAATTTAGCTTGATAACCACACCCCATTTTCTCTGTTGCTTCATAGTGTACAAACATTCATGTGCAACTAAAAAATTCTCCTGGATGTGCCTCCCCCTAATGAAGGCCCCCGGTTGCCCACTGACTAAATCATCAATAACCTTCTCTAATGTATTGGCCAGCACCTTTGTGATGATTTTGTAAGTGCTATTCAACAAGCTAATAGGTCTAAAATCAGCTCACTCCTTCGCACCCTTCTTTTTTGGGATCAAAACCAAAAGGGTTTTATTAATACCCCTCAAGTGAACCATGTCTTCATGGTATTCCCTCATAGCATTAAGAAGGTCCTCCTTAACAATGTCCCAGCATTGCTAAAAGAAAATAATGGGAAAACCATCTGGCCTCGGAGCTTTGTATCCTACTAAAGAGAAGACCGCCCGCTTGACCTCCTCTTCAAGGAAGGGACCCATAAGTGCCTCACTTTCAGCTGAAGAAAGGTGAGGAAACAAGTCTTGAGCAGCAGTAGGTCTACACCTCTGCTCCTCTGAGAAGAGACTAGAATAGAAGTCCCTAGCAAGAGTTCCGATGCCCTTCTCCTCAGTAATAGTAGCTTCTCTGACCCGGATAGACGCAATATGATTAGACCTCCTCCTTACAGAGGCAATCGTGTGAAAATACAATGTGTTCCTATCTCCTTCCTTGAGCCATTTCTCCCTGGATCTCTATTTCCAATAGATTTCTTTCTTAATGAGAATCTCATCATACTCTACCCTCAAGGAGTCCCTCCTCACCCTGTTCTCCTCATCCAGTAGGCCTGCCTCCTCCAAGCAGTCCAGAACCTATACATGTTGTAGGATCCCGTCCTTCATCTGTTTGCTAGGAAGGCACTTGCCATCACCCCATCTTCTGAGCACTTGGGCCAACTGATGCAACTTGCCGTTGAGAGTAGCCATACAAGAACCTTGCCGCCTGAAAGCACCCCATGCCCCTCTGACTGTGTCAAAAAATCATCCTCCCTTAGCTAGAATCTCTCAAATCTGGAAACCTATCTTCTCTCTTGACCACGACTAATTTTCAGGAGGATAGGTTTGTGATCTGAGGTCAACCTGGCCAAACAAGAAGTTTGCACATACAGAAAATGATCCTCCCAATCCATTGACACAAGGAATCTATCCAGCCTGGAACACGAGGGGGATGATTGCATATTGGACCAGGTGAATTGAGTATTCACCAAACCGATGCCTATAAGGGCCGCCTGCTGAATGAAATCGCAAAAGTCTTTTGTCTCTCCCGAATGGGGATGATCTCTCATCCTCTCGGAAGCCGCCGTCACCGCATTGAAGTCGCTACCCACACACCAAGGATGTGCCGATGTGAGGTGATACGCCAGCAACTCCTGCCACAGAGCACTCTTTCCCTCTCTAGTTTGAGGTCCATAGATCCCTGAAAAGTCCCAGGAGAATCCGTCCCTCAAACAACGAAAATGGAGAGAGATGGCTTGTCGGCCAACCTGTCTTTCCTCCACTACCTTCTCCACCTCAAAGGGGCTCCAAAATACCATGATACACCCTGCTTTGCCCACCGCGGGGGAGGCCACCCCCTTGAATTTAACTATTTGTCAATTCTTTGGATTTCTGAAATGAACTAGCATGAACTATTGAACCTGGTGACCGGTTGATAGACCTCATCTTACCCTGATCTGCTCTGGTCCTCAGGCAGCTGGGCCCATTTGCATGGCCTCTACTTGACAAGGATTATCAAGCCTTGACCTGTTTGCTAGAAGCTGCTTAAGCTCTAGCTTGGAAATTGTGTTGTTTGCCTACAAGTGTGGGAAGAGACATTGGACACATCTTGTCTTACAGGACACACCATCGTCAGGTGATCAACAGCTTCATCATCCAATGTGCATAGAGGACACAAGTTGGGGCTCTCTCAACTCTGATCTGGAATGCTTGATAATGCAAACCATCGTCTTCAGACATATGCCTGAACATGTACCAGTTACTGGAGTACTGTATTATTGATTTTAGGCCATCGCCCTCTTTTCCCCTTAATTGCATGAAGTCATCCTTATGCACTCTCCCCCGCCCTTCTTAGATCACACAAGGTCATCCTCATGGATCAACAGAATCATCTTACAACCTAAGATGTTTAGCCGTTCCCCGTTCTCTATAGGTTGGTTTAATTGCACCATTTGTGAAGCATTATGCATCTCCTGTTTCTAATTTGTTTGAGGACCCTACTGGAGTTTTGATGCTACTTTATTTTCTTCAATCCAGGGGATATTAGTAATGTTTCTATTTCATGCACAATTGGAAGTCTTGAGTCCAACTCCTGACCTGGACAAATGCTTGTTTAGGGCACACTCATGTGGCAGAGGCGCTAAAAGTACCAATTCACATATTTTTCACTATGCCTTGGACGTAAGTTTTCCTAATTAAGTCATTTCTTTTACCGATCACGCCTACAATTCTTCATTGTTATCAACCAGATATGTGTGTTTTGTGACAGTCAACATGTTGTCTCTATCCCTTAATGTGGAACATACTTATACCTGCTGTAGTAATTACACATACTATCTGAATTCAATTTGTTGGATATCTCTACTGCAATCTTTTTGATGTCACATCCTTCTTTTGCCACCAGGCCAACTTCTCAGTTTCCACATCCACTGTCCCGTGTAAAGCAGCCAGCTGGATATAGGGTGAGATTCTATACCTTTAATCTTGTGCCTTCTTTAAACAGTTCTCTTAGCTCTCTGAACGATATTCAAGTGGATAAAATTTTGGGATAATTGCAAGGATAACCCTCTTATGTGCATAATTATGGAAATACTATTCTTGGGTACATATTGATTAATATAACCTCACTACATGGAGGTGTAAAATGCCCGTCTGTAAACGCCGTAACCTGCCATCAGATGAATGTTACTAGCTCAGGCTAAAATCTATCTGGAGTTACAAAGTATCTCTATTTGTTAGTGCAAAAGTAACCCCACTGTATAAGCATAAGTACTAAAATATCCTGTTATGTAAGCCTGAGTTCAAAAATACCCCTTTTTTATGCGCCCTCATATGTTTTAAAATCATTATGGCAGAACACTTTCAAAAAAAAAAACATAATGGCAGAAATGTCACTCTTATATGCATATCAATTAAAATCATCTTACTGCATCAACATAATTGCAAAATGGAGGGTTCATAAATAGAGGGGTATTTTTTGTAATTATCCCTATTTTAAAGGGATTTTTTGCATATAAACCATTGTTAAAACTTAAAAGTGAAATGGCAAAAAAACTATTCTTGTAAACGCATTAGCAGGCATATCACTATGTTGATCCATATTCTGCAAAAATGCCGTCATGGTTAACTTCAGTCGATAGGAGAGCGAATATTTTAAAAAGATTCTAATATTCCTGTTATTTAGTCATGAAATGATGAAAATACCCGAGAGAGAGAGAGAGAGAGAGAGAGACGCTCTACCTGGAATAGAGGGTGGGGGGAGGTTCTGGTGGGAGTGGACGCGGAGGGTGGCGAAGTGGGTGCAAGGACGACGTGGCAGACGATGTAGTCGCCAATGGCATACTTGGCCTCGGTGAGGGCGAAGGCGGAGGCACGGAGGGTGTCGCCCATTGACTCCTTGGCAGCAACGATCTTCTTGAGGATGGTGCGGAACTGGATGGTGAGGGCATAGGACTTCTTGAGGAGGGCAGGGGGAGGGGGGTTGCAGTGGCAGGGCGGTTCCCAAGGGGGAAGGGGAGGTTGCAGCGGCTGGGGGAGGGGCGGTTCCGGTGGGGGGAGGGGTGTCTAGCGGGAGGTCGTTGGGGGAGGGGAGGTCCGGCAGGAGGGAGGGGAGGGGTGTTGCGGGGTAATTTTATTTTATTTTAACTAAGGGTATTTTGATTTTTTCACGAGTCTAGTTAAGGTTAACTATGGTTAAGTTCACGGGTGGTAACGGGTGGATACGACGATGACATTTTTGAACAATATGGATTAAAATAGTGATACGTCTGCTAATGCATTTCCAGGAATGGTTTGTTTGCTAGTTCACTTTTAACAATGATTTATTTGCAAAATCCCATTTTTAATGGGTATTGAGATATTTGAAATGTCAGAGATTTTCTTGTCCAACTTGTATGCACCTATTCTCTGCTGTTTTATTTTCATTCATGTGAATGGATTTGTTCACCAAATTAATTTGTCTGATGGTGGGTAGAATCTTGTGATAACTTGATGTCTTGCTGGCGGTACAATTAGTAAGGCCTAGGAATTGTTATCTGGCTTTCAACATGGTGAATCTTGAACTGCTGCAGCAGATTCGTGGCTCGAACTTCTTAAGCTTCTTTCTTTTTCTTCTATGGTGTGTGGTTGTTGGTGATCTATCTGTTACACTGCCCTTGATTTTTTTTTGGTTCATTGCTCCAATTTTTTCACCACTGTGAATTTCTTGTAGGTTATCCTGATTATGAAACCTTGACCTTCACCTTAGTATAGGTTAGTTTCTTTCGCATATCAATAATTTTATGTTGTGAAAAACTGCGGATAAATCTTACGGTTTCAGTCATTCCATTTCAGCCTCATATGTTCTTCTTTATTGGGGGAAAACTAGATCCGTTTCTTCTTTTTTAAGCATCTTTTTGTTGTCATGTATCATACTGATTAAACAAATGATCATCGATTAAAGCATAAATGTTGAGACCCCATACTCCAGCATGGTTCAAAAATTGCTTATAACCTGTCTCTCTAAGATAAACTGGAGTGAAGCAGTTTGATCCTTATATTTTTTTATTCTAGAGTAATTCACTTCTCCTCTCCTGCCTATCACTCTCCCTCCCTCATTCATCTTTTTAGCCTTCCTTGCATTGTGTACTCTCCCTCCTCCCTTTTCAGTTTACGTCATCAAATCCCCTTTATTACACTCATTTGCCACTTTCTCCTCTGCAATTTTCTGCAACCTATCTGAAAGCAGCCACGGTGCATTCTTTCTCTGTATCTTCATTATTCTCTTTCTCCTACTTCTCCTCTAGTTGCTTCCTTCCTTCCCACCTGCATCTTATGGTTGTGAAGATCAGCAGTTGTGATGTACTAGTCACCTTGCTGTTGGGGACACTCCTGCAAGATCATTTCTTAGGCTCTGCAGTTCCTTTGTGATTTTTTTTGGGAAAGTGGGTGGTACCACTAATGTACAAAATGAAGAGAGTATGTACAAGTATCAGCTGTCACAACCCCAAAAAATGGCAACCCCAAAAAATCTCTATACAAGAAAAGGCCACACCAAGACGGTGTGGATCAACCTAAGCCCCCCAACAGCCAAAAAGAGTAGTAGTAAGGGAATTCACATTACAAAGAATAGCAATCCATTCCCTTACTCTATCACAAACAAAAGATACAACAGTGTCCTCAGCATGAGACTCCCTCCTGCAAATGTGATTGTTCCGCTCCACCTCCCACAACGTCGACAGAGTGGCATGATTGCAGTTCCTTTCTGGTTACCTCTGCAAGTCCCACCAATAGGAGTTTTTCCATTTCTGCCTCTTGAAGTCCTTTGTCTGTTCCAACATTTGTTTTTGACATGAAAAATGAGGCATTAAGGTATGCCATCCATGCAAAAGGCCCACACATTGATTGTCTAGCTATATGCCCCCTGCACACGGCTCTTGCCCCAGAACCAGAAAAACTCAAGACACCCTAGAAATCATCAAGGGCGCATTATCTGCACCCTTGGGATTATTGGGAGGGGAGCTGCAGGGCCAGTAAATCGTGGGTCTGATGAAGTTTACTTACCTCTTTTGCCCCAAACATATGTTTGTATTTATAGTGACCCATTCAAGAGCTGGACAAGAGGAGAGGGTTACACAAATGTAGGGGTGAAGCTGTGCCGAGGAGCTGCCACAGTATGGAGCTACCACAGTGTCTGGGGACTCGGATAGGAATGAACCAAATTAGTCTCATATTAGAAAGCTAGAAAAGTTATTATGCTATACATGTAAGACATATCCATAACTTTTGAGGTGCCTTCGGGGAACGAAACTGTAGGCTTGGTCTAAAGCAGAGAATTCCTCACAAGGGTTAGATTAAGTCATGGCATTCTTTCTTTTGGATTTTTGCTTGACTTCATCCCTTGAGCATCTCCACTGGCATGCTGTAGTCTTAGTCTCCATTGGATAAAATTCAACATTCAAGTTCCAGTGTAGCAGCCCAGGAGACACCTTTTAGTTGTTTGCCTTATTCAAGTTAAGAAGGATTGTCGTGGGTTCTACAAATGGCCCATGAGCCCCAGCTCAGAGTGTTTGGACAAGAACCCCATAAAAATGGAGCTTGACGATAACTCTTTTACCCTTGGCAGCTGCACATTCCAAAGTATAAGACTTCCTGATCCAATCCAAAGCCGACCATAGTTAGTGATTGGCTGCCAGCTGGCCCAGCCTCGTGGTCCCTGATGTTGGTTAACAGGGTTGCATTCAATTACACATATCGGGCTTTACTGTTACAAAAGCTCACATGAGGTAGAAAGCTGCACATGTAAACTCTGTTAACCATGTAGAGTTCGGAGGTGGTTGATGAACACCAGATCTCCACCATGACTGGTCCTCCATTCTTCATTGTCATCAACCTTGCACCAATGGTGCTGATGTAGCTTTTGTCTGATGATTGGCATTTCGTGAGGTGTGGCCAGTCCCCAATAGAGGGTCTTGTTCTGTCCTGCAACTTTTTGTTACATATGAGCTCTAACAGGTGTGAACATTAATCCTAAAAGAAAATGCTGAGGCATCTTCATTACACAAGGACTGTCAATGGTAGCAGCTACACATGTTGGCTTTACCATGGAAACAGACAACATGCATGTGACAAATCTGAACACCAATACTACCAGTTGCACACATTGAGCACGTAATGCGTTAGTATGAGCAAGGACAGAAACCATGGATGCCAATAGATGAATCCTGGTGGCATTATAGGAAGGTGAGTGCCATGGTGAGTGCTTTTTCTGCATAATTATCCAGGTGCTTTGGTGACCCTGCCCCTCCTTGATGCCTTGTTGCCCAGAGTATTTCTAAGCATCACCTTGGCATCTTGGAAAGAGTACATGCTGGTTATCTTTTCCTATTTTTCTTACCCCCTCCTCTTTCTCTCCCCTCCATCTCCACTTTCATGAGGTGGCATGTCAAACTTTTCTAGCTAGCACTTTTGCATTCTTTTTTTTTCTTCCTAGGTGTTGAAGATCCGAACTCTAGCCCAAAACCTAGGCATTGAGTTGAGGGAATCCTCAACATATAATGAGGGAAGGTGCCCACAGATTATCTAATGGGAGACTAAACCTCAACACCTCCCTTGGCACCAAAGCCGAATGGTTACGGTGTCAGTGGCACTATTGAACTGGTGGGGTGGCTCAATGGGTAAGCCCACCTCTGATACCATGTTAAAGGCTCGAACTCTAACTCAAAATCTAGGCATTTAGTTGAGGGAATCCTCTACATATATAGAGGGAAGGCACTGTTGGATATCCAATATGAGATGAGACCTCAACACTAGATAAAAATTTTCTGTTTTTTCTATTGCAATAGTGTGACAAGTGTGCTTATTACAAAACTTCTTATGATGACAAACAATCAAGCAGAAAGCAATAAGGGAAGAAATGGTAAGAAGATAAAGTACCAAGTCGTTGGTTTCGGTGGCTGGCATAGGAAAGCCAATGGTTAGACATTTTCTTATTGAATCCATATTAGTTCCGGAAAAGTCTGAAATTACCAAATCTTCCACTTATAGAGGCCCATTTTCACCCTTCCATCCCTCCCTTCCACACCCTTTATAGTAGCAAAATTTTACTGCTATTCACATAGAGGGATGGTACAAATCCCCTATAACAGTTTGAAGGCCTTGTCAAATGCTTGTCAACATGTCAATCATTCCAAGGACCCCTCCTCACTAGTACTGCATTATTTTCCTTTCTATGAAGAAGAACTGGTTGAATCCACTTGATCTTTATTCTAGTTAACTAATTCTTTCCCAATTTGATTGCTATATGTTAACTTCTATGCTCTCTGCCTTTGGTGTTGTGCTGCCTACTTTCATGGCATCCTAAGGTTCATGATGCTCATGTTTCAGTGTTGTAAGTCTGCATATTTGATCAACTCTGTAGAATTTTCTTATTGAGTTTACTAGAGGTGAATTTCTTATGCTTATGGTTGTTACTTTTTTCCCTTCAATCTTCAAAGAGCCTTGTTTCTCTTTTGTTGTTAACATTCTTTTTCCTTTACAGCTTTCGTACCAAATAGTTGATTCAATGATTTGGCTTGGAATACGAGATATGATAAATGATTTCAGAAAGAAAAAATTGAAGCTTCGACCTGTTACATATTTAAGTGGTGCACAAGGATCTACTTCGGATATCCCCACTGGATATATTTGGAGTCCTCATCTAGTTCCTAAACCCAAAGGTTATTTTAACTCCTACTGCAACTAGGCTTTATCAGATAATGGTTGGCAACTGAAACAGTTAGTGGACATCCAATTTTATCATATGCTGAACTGTACCAACTTGTTAACAGTATGACTTGTTCCTGTTAATATTTTGTTGATATGTGCTGAGAACTATGGAAAGATAAAATGAGGTGCTCATTGAATGCTAAAAGGTGCATTCTAACCTAATTTTTTACTGGTAATGTTGCTGTTGCATGTGGCATGGAACTCATATGATGGATAATCTTTAAGCAAACAAGAATTTGGTGAATAAATGTACAAGAACTATGAATTTGCTACCTGTTTTTGTTCTTAGGAATCGAGGGGAGAGAAAGAGGATGCTTCATCTCATGATGAGGGCAATAATGTAATATGTACGCAAGTGTAATTAGGGCATATCCCAATATGATGAGTCACAATATAAGGAAGTCCACTAAAGCCAGGAACACATCTTAAGGCCTCTGCCGGCAACAGGTTGTTATCTCTCACTTTCAAATTACACCTATATAATAGGTGTAATGGTTCGACTTTCACAGGAATCTGAACCCAAGATTCTGTGAAGATCAGTCCGCTACCCAGACTGAAGTCCACTATCATGCACTTCCATGGGAATCCAAAACCCAGGATTCCGTGAAGATGAGTCTGCCACCAGGCTGAAGTCTGCAATACGTTGAATTGCTGGTAGATGATGGGCTTCTGGGAAGCTGACTAATCTTCACAGAATCTTAGGTATCAGATTCCCAAGAAAGTGTGACCATTGCAATTGGACAGTTTGAGACTACCTTTGGCAAACTTTGGTCCAGGTGCCATTGGAGTGTATAATATACTTCAAGAAGGTTACATCATATCAATATTTATTATTTAACAGTATATATGTAGTATGTGTAAGCATATGCGATGTGATGGTTACTCTTCTTTGTGAATGAGTTACATAGCTGAGCATCGGTTCATAAATAAATGTCAAACATAGTGCATTTTTAATGTTTTTATTGTGCTTTTTATTTCTCTTTCATTTTTTTTTGTCAGCCTGTTTTTGTGTGCTTGATTTGCAGATTGGGGACCCAAAATTGATGTGGTTGGTTTTTGCTTCCTTGATCTTGCATCAAATTATGAACCTCCAGAATCACTTGTGAAATGGCTTCAAGATGGTCCAAAGCCTATTTATATTGGGTTCGGTAGTCTTGTAAGTTTGTCTTTTTGCTTTTTTTTCCCCCTATCGTTTTGCCAGAATATATTTACCAAATGGCTTATGTTCAGTGTATCATAATGACGATTTCTTACTTTTTTCTCGATACTGTGTTAGCCTGTCCAAGAACCAGAGAAGATGACAAAAATTATTGTGGAGGCTTTAGAACAAACTGGGCAAAGGGGCATTATTAATAAAGGATGGGGTGGTCTTGGAAACTGTAAGATTAAATGATTCTCCATCTTATTTTACCAGAGTATAATATAAATATCAATCTTGTTTTCTTTTTTAACTTTTAATGTGATATTGTCTAATATATTTACTGGAATATCATTGTGCAGTGCCAGAACCCAAAGATTTTGTGTATCCACTGGATAACTGTCCCCATGACTGGCTATTCTTGCATTGTGCAGCAGTGGTAAGCAGTTTATTTTGCGGTAGTATTCCATTAAACTGAATTTTTTTCCCATTAAACTGAACTTAACACTGTTTGTTAAGCGACATTGATGCTGTTTCTCAACCTTTATTTAAATGATTTAGAACTGATGTATGGCTTATGGAATGTTATCCAGAAGGATTACAGGTTGAAACTTGATCAAAACAAAGTGCAAAAGGTTTCAACGGCCAAATTTACTTGTCAAGAAAAACTAATTTTGACATTGCATTATCGGTTTGGATATCAAAATCAGTTTACGATTAATCACAAAATACCGGCATCTGTAAGAACATCAATATGAGATAATTTCAGCTTATTAAACCTTGAAGAGAAGGGTCGAAAAGTTCACATGTTTGTGTGTGTGTGTGTGTGTTTTGGCAGTTCTCGGTTCAGATGGAGAGCATATAAATTCATCTCTATTCCACTCTTTCGATGGAAATTGTTGGGAATGTTTTTGGAACTTCAATGCAAATATATGATTGTCTCCAAAAGCACACTCCTCTGGACATGGAGTTCCCTTTTAACATAAGTTGGATATATCAGTATTTTAAGTGTTTCTTTTGTTAAGTTGCCGACCAGGAAAAGCAACAACGTTTAACTTTTGGACTTTCTATTTTCACTTGTCATTTGTATGTTCTGCAACTGTGTGATGCTTTTGGGTTCATTAGCCATGCTTGAATGCACTATTCACATTCTTTCAGGTGCATCATGGTGGTGCCGGAACAACAGCTGCTGGTCTTAAAGCAGCAGTGAGTACACTTTTTTACCTAAATTTGATCCTTATCTTATATTTAACCTTCCTGTTTACTAGTTTTTCTTACTTTCACAATGTAGTGTCCGACAACAATTGTACCTTTCTTTGGGGACCAACCTTTCTGGGGAGAGCAGGTGCATGCTAGAGGAGTGGGCCCACCTCCCATCCCTGTTGATCAGTTCTCATTGCCAAAGCTAATTGAGGCAATAAACTTTATGCAGGAACCTAAGGTAATTATATATTTAGTAAACATGATGATGCAGGTCTTCCTTATTTTCTTTGAATCTGGTGTAGGCATGTGGACATGGTCCATATCATGATAAATTCCCTTTTCTTCCTATTACAATATTTTGGTTTTTTTGCATATAAATCATTGTTATAATTGAGTTGGCAAAACTATCATTCCTGGAAACATATGAGCACCCATATCATTACTTTTGACGAAATGTTGCAAAAATGTCATCGCGATTAACTTCCGTCAATGGAAAGATGAATATTTAAAAAAGATTCGAACATTCCCATTATTTTGACATTGACTGACAAAAAAACCCTTTCTTTAACCCCTCGCCTCGCAAGAGAGAGAGAGAGAGAGAGAGGTTGTGGCACCAACGATGGAGCTTCGGCAGAAGGGCCACCCCGGCATGACATTGCCGCCCTCCCCCGCCTCGTCTGACTCGAGCACCCCTACTGCCCCTCCCGCCTTCTTCTTCCTCTTCTCCTTGCTGTCGTCCTCCTCCTCGCTGGGGTCATGTTGCAGAGGCCTTCTTGTTGTCGTTGTCATCCTCCTTGGCGCCTTCCGGTGGAGGCAAGTGTTTTGCTATCAAGGCGCTCAGCGAATACCTTTGCATCCTCCCTACAAGAGAGAGAGAGAGAGGCGCCGGAGGGGGCAGACCCCTCTGGTGCCAGCAACCTACCCGTTGGGGAGAGAGAGAGGGGGGGGGTTCGTACTGGTGGGGCGGGAGGGGAGGGATGGTCGGGGAGGGGGGCGTACTGGCAGGGTGGGAGGGCGGGCATACCGGCGGGGCTGAGGGGAGGTCACAGGGGAGGGGGGTGTACCGACGGGGCGAGGGGACTCGCACAAGAGGCGGCAGAGGCGGAGTGGGCTCCTACGCCAGTGCCAGCCGCAGTCACAGGGGCAGGTGCAACAGGACGCGCCACTGTTGCTGCCCCCACTGCTGAAACCGCCGTCAGTCTTCCCCGAGAGGCTCACCATGATCCCTGGCATCAACGGGGAGCAAGGTAGGCAGGATTGGGGGCGGGGTCGGAATTGGATCGCCCGGTCTTGATTTGATCTAGATCGGCATGATCGACTGACCTGATCTCGATCCGGTCCGATCCAGAGTTTTTTTTAGTTGATGTCTTTACGTTTGTTTATGTTTTGTAAGGGTTTTTATGCAAATAACTTATTTCCTTTAATAGTCTTGGGGTCTTTCCTTTCTTTTTTCTTCCCCCACACCTCCGAGGACCCGATCCCCCACTCTGTTACAGGTGCAGGCCTGGGCCGATCACAAGGAGGAGACAAGGACGGGATGAGGAGGACGGCTGTGGCGCTGGTGGCTACGAGGACTGCAGACGGCGGCGGCGATCAGGATGGCGAAGGGAGACAGCGGCAGCGATGACGGAGACTTGAGCAGGTAAGTATTTTTCTCCTCCTTCTCTGCCTGCCGGGCTGTTTCTTCTTCTTCTTCTTCTTCTTCTTCTGGGCCTGCCGCTTCTATTTCTTCTTCTCTACCGGGGTGGGCTAGTCGCTGAGCAGCACCGGGAGGGGGGCTGCTGGGGGGGGGGGGGGGGTCGCTGAGCAACGCCGGGATGGGTGGGGAAGGGGGCTGCCGGGGTGGGGGGAGGGGGGCCGGGAGGGGTAGGGGAGAGGGTGGTCTGCGAGTCACGCCAGGAGGGGTGGGGGGTCTCCAGGATTTTTTTTTTTAGAATTTCCTGGGTGGGATCGCGCTAGATTAGTTGATCCGGGCTGATCCGGCCCGATCCTGGCTGATCCAGATCTTGGATCGAGATCTGATCGGACCGACCAAAAATTGATTGACCGGGGGCCGCCCAGGATGGAGGGATGGAATGATCTTCGTTGGGTCATCAGAGTAATGACTCATCTTCTCCTCCACTGGCAGCCTGAAGATCCCCCAGGCCACCCTAGCATCCTCCGCATCGATGTAGCTGCTCTGGCCTGATGTAGCTGTTAGGGAGGCTTTGAAAGCGCGTTGGGGGAGGGGACGTCGCGGGGGAGGCGGGGGGTGTTCTGGTGGGGCGAGGGGGGGGGGGGAGATCGTTGGGGAGGAAGGGGGGGCGTACCGATGCGGTGGGGAGGAGGGGAGGTCGCAGGGGAGGGGGGGAAACCCAGGAAGTCACACACACGCACATGGCACTCTCCCTCTTCCTGTGGGTATTACGGCCTTTTTCTAGGTTTAGTTAAAAGTAACTATGGTTAAGTTCATGGGTGATAACGAGCAGTTATGGTGATTTGCAACATTTTGTCAAAAGTAATGATTGGGTGTTAATACATTTCTAGGAATGATATTTTTGTAAATTCAATTATGACAATGGTTTATATGCAAAAAGTTCAGATATTTTCAGTGTGATGCTCGACACCCCAAGGTTCAAGACAGGAGCCTACCCATGAATGCAACTGGCTGTTTCAGGCTGCTTTTTGGTGTAGTGTGATTAGTCATGGTTTTACGTCCACTTGGGTAATTTTGCTAGATGTGAAGCCATAGCTTGTTATGGGTGTTCTCTCTGGATGTATTGCAGGCCGCTGATGCTAATTTTCTCGACTCGCAAATTTGTCCATGAAACCCTTAAATGTCCTTTAATCTGGATTTTTCATATGTTTATGTATTCAACTCTCCTGGGCTTCTTGTTTTCGGAAATATTAATTTTCCTGCTTTCCTATGAATAATTATGTAGATATTAATGCTCCACCAGGGCACTTATTGGCAAAACGCTGAACAAGATAACATATTCTAATTTCAACATATCCCACATCCAGTAGATAGTTTGAATGCCTTTGAGAAGTTTGAACTCTCTGCTTGAACCAAAGTGTTAAGAGAAATAAAATGAGTGTATATAACACCGTTCTTTCTAGTTCTCTAGTTCTACAGACTCTTTCAGAATTTTGCCTTTTCATAATTTATTGCTTACTATGGAGCATATCTGTTCCCTTTGTAAGGAAATAGAAGCCTAGAACGTGTAATTCATGTATTCTTGAAATATTTGCAGGTGAAAGACCGTGCAGTTGAGCTTGCCAATGCTATGGCATCAGAAGATGGGGTGGCAGGAGCAGTGAAAGCCTTCTTCAAGCATCTTCCTCCGAAGTTGCCCAAGCCTCAACCTAGCCCGGCGCAGTCCAGTTTAGTTGAACGGTGTTTTGGTCCTGTAAGACAATGTTTTGGTTATAATTCTTGATTCCCTCAAATGTATTCTAGCTTCAACCCTGTTCCAATTTTTTTTCCCCTACCGGTTTGATTCAGCTTTGTCCCATTATTATTTGTTGTTTGTCCATATGACCTTGCTGTAGCTCAAACATGGGCATTTCTTGGAATATAGTCGCTGTTTATTGCAGTATTCTGTCGCTTGGGACCATCTCCTGCATAAACAAACGAGGTGGTCTTGTATTTTTCCAACCTGTGATATCATTTCTACTTCATTGCACTAGTTCTGTTATTGTCTCAACTCTCAAGAGGTTGCAGGAGCTCATTCTCGGTTATCCTAAATGTCTATTTTGGCAATCCTTTTTATGTCTTTTTTTAGGGCGCGTTTTGGAACAGCTCTTGGCCTTTGGGATTTCTTTAAAATCCCTGACATTAGAACAGTCTGACACATGGTGGGATTTTGAAGAATAAATAAAAAGTTCAAAATTCTTTTTGGCGGGGAGACTGGCAGATGACCTCGGATATGAGTTAAAACATTTACAATGACAAAATTGCCCCATTTTACCGTTGTCTGTGAGATGAACAGTCTTTTTTGGAATTTTAACAAAACACTGTTCATCCACACGGAACACTGGCACTTCGGAAATTTTTGCGACACTGCCCTCCTTGCGGCAGTATTCATCTTCTTCATCACTCTCTTCTCACTTGTAGGAGCATTAAAAGACGGAGTTTGGGGGGGGGGGGCGCTGCGACAGGGGCATTGGGTGGAAGCTCCCTTTCATGGAAGGTTACAGACGAGGTAGACGGTGGCTATGCAGAGAGAGGGTGCGTCGGAAGCTGTAGAGGGCGCGACGATGATTGTCGGAGAAAATGTGTGGGCGTCAAGCAAGCCTCGACGGTGGCCTGAGTGGGGTCAAAATGAGAATTTCTCCATTGAGAATTCGCCGTCCCGTTGAGCTTCTGCAGATTTTGGTCACACCGCCGTGTCATGTCCATCTCTCCTATGTCGAAAATCGCAGGCCGTAAAGAAGCCCAAGTCATGTGACTTGTTTGGAAATGTCAGTGAGATTGTCAAGAATTTTAATCATTAGAATCTCTCCCCACCGCGTTACCGAACACGGCCTTAGAACACTATTAAGTACAGAGAGATTGCAAATCTGAATACACAAACTGATTTCTAGTCTAAACATAGAAAACCCTTTCATCCAATGATCCTTGTCGGG